>KZ308423.1:420550-490335 GCA_000376725.2 Ladona fulva | reverse complement strand
TGCTGTGCTTCGATATCTAATTATATTGAATAAATAATTTTTATATTAATTAATGTGGTAATTATTGCAATTATATGCTGATCGTGAGAATAATAATAATTCTACGGGTAGGAAAGGAATGGAGACACATTGTACCGAATGATTAAATCTGTAATTAATACTGCATAAAATTGGAAAAATGTTGCATAAAAGAAATTGGATAATCTATCTTGATGGCTATGGGCAGTCTAATTAGTATATAATATTGAATAATTTATATCAATTGAACTCTTTTTACTAATAGCAGTTCAGTATATACATTGATATTCCGTTCTCTTTGATTCTGACCCTTGGTAGTTAAAACAAGACTTTAAATAAATATTCCATCCTTATGTTTTTTCCGAAGTATCGAAAGAAATAAAAGGTGACATTCGGAAACTTTTCCATCACTGTCTATCCTTTCATTGATTTGATGAATTCTTATTAACGCCATCGAGGAAACCACATAATGACTCGTTTTTTCTGTATTTGTATAATTAGCCGACTTTATGAATAATCCATAAACAAGAGGAATTTCGAACATTAAATTAAATCATTCTTTACAAAGTGAATAATTGAATATCCAGTCCATTGAATCCCGTCTATAACCAAAAAGGGTATTTTACTGAATGAATCGAAAAATTTAATTTCATGTCATAAACAAAAGCGTTATTTTATTCTGAGTAACATTTTCTTTTCCCTTATCAATGCATTGTTTCTGTAGGATGACAGACAGGCAGTATTTTTCTCAAATGTATTTGAATTTTACAGATTTTCTCACACAGCCTTAATATGAATTTTCCCAATTGCAAACACTCAAAGATCGAAAACAGAATCAATGATTGTTTCTTGAGCGGGTGTTAAATTAGTTCACGCAAATTTGACTCGGATAAAAGGAATAACTTTTGCAGTGTGTGCAATAATAATCAACAAACACGGTCATGAAGAAAAGCATTAGGACTGAAAACCTTTCCAAAAAAGAAAATAATTGAATGAACCTCGGATTACAAATATACTCCGGACACCGCTTCCTTTCTTTTAAAAAGAAATGAGGATCCATCATTTTCCATGTGTAATTTCGAATTCCGAGATATTTCGAATAGTTCTTTATCCGAATACAAAAAAAGAGACAAAATCTCCATTGAGCGAAAAAAATTCGGGATAGCGTCGGGATAGTCACTCATAATCCGACATATGAGATTATATATTAATTATAGTCCAGGTTACACATACGCTAAAATAGAAGCTCTAGATTATTTTCAAGGTGCCCTTAACTGATCTGAAAGAATAGACACTAACGATGAAAGAAAACTACAGAAGAATTTCGAAATAGATCCAAGTTTCTGCTGGCTATAATAGTTTTATGTTGTTCATTTACCCTTGCGAGATATTTTTTCTTTTAGACATTCAATAAAATGACTACCTCTTAAAGTACCACTTAAACCTCTTCTAATTACCATTAGTGTCACGCGTACAACAGGTTGATAATGATAGCTTATTTCGATGTAAGAATGATCGATGCTTGCCATCTTATACGCGTTTTTATTATTTACACCCGATATTACGACTCCCTAAGATTTCGAGCGATACAGCGTTTAAGACAGAGTAAAAAGACCTCAAAGGGGCAAGAAATAGAGGGATTGAGTCGCGGTACTGAGCAACGGAAACGGGGGATGCGTGGGGCTTTGAAAGCAACGAGGGCGAGGAACTCCTTTCCTAGGGTAATGATCGAGGGTTTGGGCTGAATTTATAGCCCGGGAGTAAAGTTTTGTGGCTGTGAGGAATGGCTCAAAGGAGTTTCGAGGAACCCTTTTTTTGAGGAAGAGAGTGGGAGGTATTCCGGGGGCTCCTGAAGGGGCGAGTTGAAGGATGACGCCTCTTTCCGGGCGGGAATGCCCAATGAGGCGATTCTTCCACTTCGCTGATACAGCGTCACCAATCGTAAGACAAATGCGAAGGGATACGAACGGTTTGAGGGGGGACAGGACGAGAGAAATGACGTGAAAAGGGGGGTGGGTTGGCGAAGACGAGTGAAAACGGGAAATGATGGTTAGGGGTGAAGGTGCCTGCTTCTGACGTGAAATGGAGAGCGGGATGGAAGGTGAGGTCATAGATTGCTAATGGTTGTAGGGACAGATAGAAATGCCCCATCATGGAACTCTATTCATACTTCACTGCGCATTATTTCCAGTATCGAAAAACTCTCTATTGTTTTCCAATCGATCTCAAAAATAGTAGATGGAAAAACAATCGAGAGTAGTCTAATGATGGTCTCAACTTTCAAGAATAGTGAAGGCTTCGTAATATAGATTATGATCAAAAATTTAATGTTCATAATATGCACTAACTTTAAGGCCCGGAATGATAATGTACACTTAAAATAGAATTCAACAAAAGTTCACTTAAGAAACCCAGTATTACATTGTTTTTTAGAGTTACGGTGTAGATTATTGTGCTTCTCCACGCTATGTCATCACACATACAGGAGATTTGCTATATTGTTCACTTTACCTCTAACAAAACATTATAATACCAGGCATTTAAGTGAACTTTAGTTCAAGTCCATTTTAAGTATACATTATAATACCCGGCCTAAATTTATTTTATGCTTAACTCTCACTGATAAAGAATATCTATGTTCTGATATATATTGTGTACGTTAATTACTTTTGTAATTGATACTTCCATTTATGTCGTCAAGCAATGTAATCTGTATATCTTTTTTTATCACTCATTTCTACAGTTTTCGCAGGTTTTTCACACCCCCTTTTCTTCGTGGGTGTCCTCCTGCAGTTTAAATATATTTTCCGCGATAAAAAACATCATTTTCTCCTCCACAAGACCATTCTTTCGTTCCTTCTTTTATTTTCATTTCGACCATACTTATAAAAATCTTTACGTTTTCTATTTTCAAATCTTATGTAATTTCATGTAGTCTTGTTTTCAGTCACACTCTGACAAGGGTTTGCTGGAAGATGGGACTTTTTATTTTGTATTTTATTGTATTAAATATAATCAAAAATCGTTGTAAAATAATAGTAATAGTTAAGCGCCATAAAACGATGTAAAGAATCGGAAATATTCCTGAAAAGACTAAATATGTGAGTAATTAGTCGAAGTTAACCAAAATACTCCAAAGTATAGAAAATAACTTGAGGTGATCTAACAAGTATTGATGGAAAATATAATAGACTGATAAAATAATAATTATGAATGATCAAATAATAATTAAAAAGATCAAATATTACAATTTTTTCCAGATAACACGCAAGATTGACTATAACCATGACACTGCCCATTTTGCACGAGTAACGTGCAGTGCATTGAAAGGACCGGTGATGAGGCAAATATGGTTCTCTCAGATAGAAACGTCTGTGGAGTACTTTACCCGGAGAACGGCTCGCAGATAATTTTCTATACCATCCGATGCAAACGGCCTTGGAGAGGAAATGAGGCTTAAAAGGCGAGATGAGGAGTGAGGTAGTTCAACCTTGCTGTCCATTCCTAGAAAATGATTGCTCGCATAGAGACCCGAATATACCAAAAGTGTTTGTATGGAGAATTTAGAATGTCATGGAAAGTTTATTATGAAACCAAGAAACGTTAACTATTAATTTCAATTTTCAGTCCGGGCAATATTTAGGCTCTTAATAAACCGAAGTCGAAGTATGCGGACTCTTGGAATCGTTCGTTGATAATTTTTTAAATTGCTTCGAATACTTAAATTAGAATCCTTATAGAACCGAGAACGAATAAGATTTAATGATCTATCAATTTATTTAACTTTACCAATCGAAATACGCATGATTTTTGTGTCACGTTTCCTACTGCCATTCGTTTCCGTCCTCAATATCTCCATAGGACTAATTAAGACTCTCTAGATGAGAGCATCAAATATCTCATTAGCTTCGCGCCATTATTTCCTCCTCTTAACTTCAGTACATGCTTATATAATGAGCGTGTATGAATTAATTTGAGGATAGTTGATGACGGGCATGAAACATAAAATAAATGTTATGGAAGAAAACGCTGAATGTCACAAATTAGAGCATTCAAATTTGACTATTACTCCCACATTTCAAAAATTTACTACAGATATTGTAAATTATCAGCAAAAACTAAACCTAGAAAACGGTAAATACACTTGTAGATTTAATTTGCGAATCAGATTGTAATAGAGAAATATCGTGAATATATTTGTAGATATAAATGTATATTTTAATAAAAGGCGAAAGAAAACATCCTTCCTATGTATTTCCTCAGTGATCAGATATTAATTACTTCTTACAAACAACTCATCATTATAATTACAAATGATAAATCTTAAATGGATTATTAGAAGCGTAAATAATGAGGGATAAAAGAACGTAAGAATGAAATTACTTAGTTTGAAAAGATCAAAGATGATGTACCCACGAAGAAAATATGAATGGTACAGGAGTTGATATAACAAGAAAAGCTAGTTCAAATAAGGTGAACGGTATGTAAAAGAAAAGAGACGTATTTAGTTTAATGAATGAAAATTAAAGCATGGAAAGATGTGTTCTCGTACTAGCGAGAAGTTTGTATAAAAGACTAGAAAGGAGAAGAGAAATATTTTGAGTCAATGAGGTAAATACCGTGGTTACCCCTAAAGAAAATAACTTTATTGACGTGAATAAATGTATACATTGACACAAAAATTATAATAATTTCGAAAAATCTGCAAATGATATTCCACGATCTTAGTTTCATTTTGTTGAGTCTTAAGCATGATTTCTTGACGAAAGTATGCCTTTTCAAAGATGACAGAGTCACAACAAATGATTTCTCCGAGTAAGGAGTTGATAAATGGAGTTACAGATTACAGCTTTAAGATTATCCCTTAGCGAAGGGATAATCTTAAAGCGAGTGCGGTTCCCCGACATCGGTGACGATGAAAATGCGATTTGGGAATAATTGAATTAAGGAAATTGCAAGGAGCTCGAGCAAAAACTGCCAGCCTGATTCGAAGGGAATTTATTGAGCGTATTTCGGTCGCTAAAGTGAGAGAGATTGAATTCCGCGAATTTACGAGGGAGTGAATGAGTTAAAATTGCAACTGGATTAGACACCAACTAGAATCGCTCCATTAATGTTAATGGCATTCAAATAGAAAGAAAATCGCGCACAAATTGAGAAAGATAGCTAAACGGGCGGAAAGTGTTTAAATATTGAAGTGGTTCTTCACGTCCTTAACTTTCACTAGGAGACGCAATATGCTCCCCGTGAGATACTTCCTTTCACCAAGAAAGCGCGTTCTGCTCTAAGCGAAGCTCACTTTTTCCAGGCTTAATTCCTTCCGCATTCAAAAATGATTTTATCATCATAATAGCAAATATTCCCCCAGCCACACGCCGGAAGACGGCTTGCAGGGTACTTATGTAGATGTAGATAATGTGTAGATAAATTTCTTTATGAAAAGAGATTTCTTCATGACATCAACAAAAATTCAGATAAATACTGTAAGAGTTACAGAGAGCTGTTTCCAATATTTCAGAGTAGACATGCATTATAGGGAAATAAGAATTCTGACCTGAACGAGTCTCACCTTTATCGTAAACCAACGAACTGCAAGAAATCTCATCACACTTTTAGAACATTACCATTAACTCAACCAAACTCATTCCCTGCACTATCATATACCGGTAACGTTTCAGGATGCAAGCTCCTTGAAATATACGTATATTATTGCATGTATACTTGCATCTTGGATTAGTGAAGATCGATCAACAAGAATTAAAAGCATACGTAGAGTGAAATTTCGGTATAAAAAAGAAGTTAGTGTTTCGGCTGTTATTATTAATGAAATAACACCTGTCGTATCGATACATTGTATGTATCGATACGACATTACGATATATATCGATACGACATTACGATATATATCGATACGATACGATACGATATTACGATATATATATACGATACGATATTACGATATATATCGATACGATATTACGATATATATCGATACGAGAATTACGTCAGTCTCCGCCTTCAACGAAGGCGAATACCCTACCCACTTGGCAATCCGGAAGCACTGAAAGCGTTTTCTATCTGTGATCAGTGCACTATGACTTGCAGCAGAGCCGAAACAGCCTTAAACGAGGGTAGCGTTCTGTGCCTTAGGAAAAGATCGATCTAGTGTGTATTGGGCCTTCACGACCGAAACTGTATCCTGTTCAATGCACTGGGTTAGTATTTTGCAAGGAAATATCAATGCTGTTCCGTAGAACGAGTAATTTAATCATTTCAGTCGAGCCTCTTCGCTAATTTATGCCATTCACATCCAAGAAAAGCCTTTTCAATGCATATCTAAAGTTAGAAAAAATTAAACCCTTCTGCCGACATTTAATTCACCAATTCCAATCTCTCCGCCTCTTTTCGTAATTTGAGAATTTATATAAGTGATGCAAGTTTTCATGTTCAGCTTTTGAATCCATTGCCCAATAAAAGCCAGCATCCATTTCTTTCAGTAGACTAACAATGGGTTTAGTTTAATCTGCTTCTGATGTTTCATCCATAATTTACAAAAAAATCGTAAAAGTATTTCAGCAAATCTTTTTATCCGGCTCTCAAGAAACTCGAGCGGAATGCTACGTATGCTTTCAAGCTGATTTGCATTCATATCATGTACTGCTCTCTCATTCCCCGAATCTAATATTCCTGGTCGCATACTGTGTTTATCTCTCCACTCTTTCCCATATACATAAGTAGGTTTCATCTTCGTGACCTTCCTTTATATTCATTCTATTTTCCCGGTGTTCTTTATTTTCCCGTCTGAGATAGAATATCTAGCAAATATCTCCAAAGCTTACCTACTCTATCGCTCATTCCGCACATCCTATAAATCAAGTCCGTCTAAATATTAATTCCTTTACCTTTCATGCACTCATAGAATGCCTTAAGGCCAATGGATATAAGGCCTGAATATCCGTTTGCAGGCTGTTGGCAATAACATCGCCATTATTGCATATAAAATATTTCTGTTTTCGCCATTCGATGCTTAAAAGATTTTGGTACACTTGCATACATTCTTTGTTAGGTTCATGCAAACCATAATGGGGAAATAAATTAGAGAACATACATAAAAATCTATCACTTTCGTTGTAGTGGTACTCGGCAATAAAAAGTGATACGAAGATGATAGCGAAAATCTTCTGGGAGGTAATTTTAGCTTAATCCTTTCTACAGAGTGTCATGAACGAGATTAGTTAGTAAAGGACATTATTTAATCGATGACAAAGTGTTATTCTTGATTATACTAAAATACATCTACATCAATACCCTAAAAGCCGCCTTTCGGCGTGTGGCAGGGGGGATACAACTCTATATACAACGCAAGGAGGCAGAATTATAGTTTTCCTTCTCTGAAGGTTTCGAGTTTGCATCTCCGTCTTCTTGTAAAACCCTATGTTTGCGCTGCAGGGTATCGCGGAGAACTATTTAAGATACTCTGTTCTATATGAATATACCTGGTCTAATTTGTAAATGAATCTTTAGCTTTGAATTAAAAGATATTCATTGGTTTTGTAAGAAATTGACGATATGATTCAGCAAATAGGTCGTAAATTTCTACAGGAAAGAACTTGATCAAAATATCATATTATTTTTTTCCCATATTTTCAATATTTACAACTCAGTGAGAGGAATAACGACTCCTTGGTTATAATTTAACAATATCCAACATGTTTTAGTTTAAATATCTGGGATTCATATCTATTATCATATCGGTGCAATATTAATTACAAACAAATTTTCAAGATAGAAAATGCGGGGAACTGAAATAATTTTGATGAAAATTATCGATACTGGAATTTGAAATTGAGTGGTTACAATTAATGCGATGAATTTTGAAGCGATTTCCAAGCCAGTAAAATGCAACGTTGAAACTACGTTTTAAAAACATTTTTAATGACAATGAACGCTTGACAATTTGGCAATATACGCAAGGGTAAAATATTTATCAGATGCCAAGAAAAAACGGGCATGGCAAAAGTCTGACAGAACCAGCACTCGAACATGGAATCTTCTGCTTTCCGGGCAGGTGCTTTAACCAATTAAACTATCGAGCCAGAGAGATCAGAATCAGAGATCCTGGAATGCGGAAGATTCAACGTTCGACTCCCGGTCCTGTCAGACACTTTTTATGTCCGTATGGACATAAAAAGTGTCTGACACTATTATGGGATTTTTCTAATGCACACGTCTTAAAGTGCAAAGTTAACTCTACCCTTTTCCTTGTATGTTTATCAAATTTCGAAGGGCAGTTACATACTGTTCCATAGTGGAAAAATTTGCTTTTAATACCAATATCACGAGAAACGTAATGGCTCCCAAGCAACTTTTGAGAATATAAAGGGATCAGTAAATATTTATGAGAAATAAATAAACAATCACAAGATAGCCATACTGACATTTCAAGCAATCACGAAAGTTATACTTTTACCTACAGCCCCAACTCATTCATAGAGCAAACCAGGGTAGACCGAAGCAGGTTTATCCACTTTTTATTCTATTCTATATTTATTTCCAGTTTCTCATCTTTAGTCATTTAATTATCAGTTGACTACTTGAGATTTAAATTTGAATCAACGAAATTAATGGTCGTCTAGTATCTTTACCAAGGAAAGAATCTAGGAACTGTTAAATATTTTGAACGAGGCATTGATGATAAACCAAATTCCACTATATCGACAAATTTAGTGCCCACCATAACTCAAATAAAAGATCCAAAATATTCATCAAGTTTTTTTGCTGTTCTTATTATTATCATGCAGTGATATCTCCCTTTGACTACACATTACACGACAACAGTCCAATTATTTAAGGATAGCACAACATTTTTACAAAGTTTACAAAGCCGTGGTAACTAAAGACTAAAAATGGAAATGAAATCATGAGAAACTTGGAAATTGAAAAATTACGGCAAAAATCCATATGCCGAATAACTTATTTAACGATTGGCAATCAAGGTTAAAGTACAGTACGTTCTCTTGAAGATGGCTAAAATGTGAATGCAGTGAAAATAATAAAGACCCACCGTGACTGTGGAGAAAATATGACGAGAAGAGGCACAAAAAGACACCGGTGAAAAACGAAGGGGTGAAGGAATTCCTAGGGTTCGCCGATGTGATTTTAAAAATTCATCAGCCATGCGTGAAAAACGGAAACTTTTTCCTGCCTCAGTCCTCCTAGGAAAGGAGGTTATGAATTACAATTTGCCTACCGCGTGAAGAAGGAAACGCTGAAGGGAAACCGACGGAGAATTGAACCGAGTCGCAAAATGTGAAAGTCGAGCGTTATGTATCGATCAAATGGAAACTTTGTGGAACCACTCCCGCGTTTGGGTGTTTCTAATCCAGTGGCTTCGGAATTAAAGAGTTCAGCGGATCGGATAATTTACTGTATCCTTCTCGATATATATTGATCCTCATGGCTGATAAATTCTTTCCCTCATCGCAAATAGAGAAACAGAAGAGTGTATCATCAAATAATGTCTACAAACTTGAATGGGATTCCACTTTTGTAGAAAACGCATTCTTGATATCAATTATAAAGTCTCCTACAAAAGTCAACTGTCTCCAAAAGGAGAATGTTTTTACTACAATATAATCCGTGACGGAAATGACTACCACAGCCGAAATTTCTCAAGAATATTTCAAAATATCACCCAATACATCAGCTTAATGTTATGAGATACTGGATTAGATATGTATAAATTTATTTTCAGTTTGGTGGTCGATATGACCCTTTCGTAATGATATAGATTTCAAGGAATAACAGATGTAAAAAATAGCGATATGACTGGGACTCGAACCCAGGTCTTCCGAGCTTAGCAATTTACCTTTCTTCAATCTTGTGATTTCATTTGGGGGATTAAGCTCATAAGACCACTTTGAGTTGTGTGTCTCTGTAAGAACCATCTAGCGGTAGTTCGTGCCACTAAGTGGAGCTTTTCTCGCTCATATATGTATGTACTCGCTTTGCTTACGGAAACATCCCCAAACAGTGGAAGAGACGCGGCATGGTAGTTCAGTGGTTAGAATACCAGCCTAGAAAGTTAGACGACCTGGGTTAGAGTCCCAGTGATGTCGCTATTTTTCACACTTGTTCTTCATTGGGATACAGTCGCACGGATCTTCCATGTTTAGTGATTTCCCTTTTCTCAGTCCGATGTAGATTTCATTATTGGGAAGCACCCTTTATTTAGGCTCTTTTGGGAACAATTTAATTAAGAACAAACAAAAATTTAAAGTGAATCAACAGTCATTTACTTTCTCATAGAGCTGAATCACCACGATCTAGCCAAAGCATAAGATCTCGTTCTTGTTCTTTGAGTAGCATTGTAAAATCGATCTTTAATCGTAAATTCTCGCTTTTAAGGGAAATAACTAATGCTCTTCTAATTGGAACTTTGGTTTTTCACTTAACTTGATTAAACCATTTAAGTTATCAGGGAAGTACAGCTAAAAATAAAATTTTTGGAGAAAACATACTGCCAACAATGCTAATAATTATATTTATGGAAAAGATGTTGGTCGATTGGTTAATATAGAACGTAAAAATGGACAATTCGTGAAGACATTTTAATTACTGAGAGGGTTGGAAGATAAAAAACTCCTTACTTCCAGCACTCCTCGACGAAATACTAAATCAATCTTTCTATCGTACCTAAGACAAATTGATCATTTTTTCACGTGACTAGGGAAGAAAAGGTAGGATCTACCACTAGCCTTCTTTTCGCGGAACAATAAAGTTGGATGAACATCGAATGATCTTCATGGATCGGAAGAATTTCGCACGGCGCGAATCGCTGACGCTGATAGAAAGGAATTCATGTAGACAATCACGACGGTGGAGTGGATTCAATAAGCGCAGGCGCAGTAAACCAGGGAACTTCCCAACAAGAAAGTGTAATCACATTCTTAGCTGACGAAAACTTACAAAAGTATTCTCTGAAATTCACAGAAAAGAATCAGAAGTAAATTACGTTAACGTGTAATAAAAGTGGAACTTTCGAACCTATAAAAACTTGTATTCTGTGACTAATGACGGAATTAGTCCTATTTTTCACACTGATCTCTTCCTTTCACACATATACGCGGATACTAGATCTTACTTTACGTTAAACTTGAAGGAAAACGTGCAACGATTAATGATATAGGGAATACAATAATACAGATGTTCTCAACTGGTTTTTAGAGCATTCGGTGAGAGCCTTGTCACTCTTGTGGGTTCGAAGGCTTTTATTTAAGACAACCATAAAGAACATTTTAACAGAGAAAACCTAGAGGCACACCAAAAGGAGGCTTGCAGAGTATTATTTAGTAACGGGACTATACCAATATTTCTACCGATTCCGATAGAATTCCCGATTTCTGCAATGATTGAACGTCATTACTTTAATTGCTGTTGGATTGGAAAATTAATACTGAATTAACAAAGAAAATTGATTAATAAATCATTGAGTAGAATAATCAATACCAAAATAAATGTAATGTAATGTAAAATAAAATAGGCTATCCTTTTTATTAAAAACTTAGGTAAAGTTTGAGATAATTCAATCAAAAGAATTTATCGATTTATCATTAATAATCAGAAATGGATTAAATCGTCAGCAATGGAAGATTGAGTTATTTAAAAATTTCCATCGTTTTTTGATTCGGAAATTTGGTTACAAATTCCCCACTTCCGATACCCAAAAAAATCTATTTCAGATTAAAAATTACGATCAATCGTCACATCTCTACTATTAATGCAGATGAAATTAATGATAAGTGTTAATATTGATGAAAAGAACGATTTAACGAAACGTTAAAATTTAGTGCTTTTAAAATCAATATATAGATTAACAACTTTGTTCATTTACCAAGCGTGGGATAGGATAGGCAAATATCGCTTTATAAAACGGTTTATAAAACGGTTAATACGGCATAACTTATTCACCATGCTAAGAGTTAAATTGGGATTTTTCACGAAACTTTTCGGACGCTGCCTCTATGGTTTGCTTTGTATGCGCAGCACATATCGTAAAATAAGCAATAATATTTATCATTATATCATATATCATTCGAAGTTACTGAGTCCAAGTTCTTAAAAAATCAAGCTTTGGCCACAACTTCTGCAGTACCATGATGAGTGGAAACCATGAATTTTAGTAGGTTTGATCCACCAAAGACCAGATTACCAGCGTTTTGTAGAATCTTAAGTAGTCCACAAAATCATGAGGAACTAAAGCAGACTAAACAACAGAAACTAAGTTAGATACAACGGATAAAGTCTAATGGGGCTACGAGAACAGTGATTGTATATATACTTATATCTTCAGAAAGTAGAAAGACCGAGTTAAAGGAAATGATCTTGCCCTTTATAAAAAGAGGCGGAATTTATCTGGCGACCCAAAAGTTCTTTTTCTCCTCTTCTACATTCCAACATTTTATCCGTTTAATGTATTTGAAGGCAAAGTACGTGACTAGAATGAGAATTGCGATGGAAGATTCTGAAAAAAGATACATTTTCGAAAAGCGTCTCGCCGAAATAACCGAAAAGGTTTTGTCTCCATCTAGCAACATTATCTAAGTCCAATAATGAGGAAAGAATTTTTTAAAGAGAGAAAACGAGTACTTCCAAGTCAGTGAACTCTAACGAAGATCTCGTAATGAGGGTTCCACAAAAACCTTAAAAATCGCCCTGATGGTTTATCTTTAACAACCACCGTAATAATCATGTTTTTTCTGGGTAAACATGAATGACAGTCATTATCGAAAATAACGAAAATTGTGAAAATGTTTGTGATATACGAGTATGTAGTGAAAATAATTTCATGATGGATGCGAGACCATAGGTTGTCAACATATTCTCTCCTACTTATTTTTCATTGATTAACCTCCATTCTGTTTGACAACGATCTAGTACATATTAATCTAAAATATCTAAATGAAATGAGTAAATCTAATTATAAAACGGGATACAGATAATGGAGGTGATTTATTATCTTACTTTACTTATTATTGAATCTTCCTGAACTCTCTAATGAACTAAAATATTCCTGCGCAGTAAATACAAGCATTGGTTGTGGTCGAATGATGATTAATCTAATCAATCAGATAGGTAAAGCCTAACCTTAATCTTAATTGTAAATAGAGATATACTGAATATATTTAAGCCATTGAACTGTCGGTATAGCTTAGGATAGTGAAACGTTTATAGACCAGCGTAGAGAAATCAATGGAAATCTAAGGTTATAATTAAGTTATTATGGTGAGTAACTTGGAGAAAAACTTTGCAAGATGACAGCAATACCAAGGATAATTACTCTTTGATGGTTTGTGAGAATTACTTTACAGGGGATATGAAAAGGGGCTCCGAGAAAGCCAAGAGGGCTATAGGTTCGCTTTTAATGGAAGCGTCCACGGGATCGATTCCTGGTGGGTGCCCACATATGCGAAGTAATTTAAATCTGGGTGGCAAAGGTGGGCTTTAGCAGTGATAACCGTGATTCAGTATGATTTCTTTCCCTCTCTTTGTGAATTCGACTGAACGTTTGACTAAATACTTGTACGTGTAAAGTTTAAATAGGAGCAAAATTAACATTTTTTCGGCCATTGTATAAGGATGCTATTTAATAGGAATATTAATATGAAATAGGTAGTTATTATATGATATTCTGTAATAGTAAACAGCGAAGAAAATACTAATATCTGAAAGCGCTCCCTTTTCAATACAATTCGTAAAAAGGAATGTTTTCACTATGTATTGTCTGAAATTGTTTTCATTATGCTATATTATCTCTTGTGTCATAATATTAAGGTGCGTTAACCTACGAAAAATTAGAACACTTATGTTTAAAATCTTTTTGCATGTAAAAAGTAAATGAATCCATTGACCCCACTTTGGATGGCTGGGCTATAATCATAGTTCTATTCAATTCTTTCCATATTTGGGTGGCAAGAAAATTACTGTGGGCGTTAAATTTACGAAACTGCACCGCTATTGCAAAGGAAGACTTTTAAATTGCAATTACTCTAATTCTCTTCACTGAAATAGGGATATGAACATCTATATGAGGATATCCCATTGCATGATTTAGAATATGCAAAATGATTTCTGAATTTGGGTAAAATAAGACTTTCAAATGTTTCAATAAATGGAGGGCGCTCGACGAATTAGTTGGGCAGCACTTAAAAAATTATTGGGCGACCGCCCAGGCGCGCAGCTTTGAGGGAGCCCTGGTTAAGACCAACCATCCACATGACCGGTGGCGACGTATTGCCTCACAAGCGCCTCATTTGCTATTCATGACCGTAAGGAACCATAGTTGACTAACTTATGTTAGATCGTTTCCGAACGTCGTGGGTATACTAGACAACGGATATCGAAACCGGTATCCCATTCACCGCATTGAATACATGGCTATCCGGGAGCCTTCATTTATTAAATATTCGCACAAATCATATTGCGTTTGATTAAGAAATTCAGCGGTGGGTTAACGGTCATTAGAAACAAATTAACAAAGCCGATCCATCGCTGCCTCCCATCGGGGTTTAAGAACAAAAATTATTGACCAATATTTAAGGAAATGATATAAAATTTCATGATCCTTGTGATTAAAAGTGCACTATACACCTAAAGCGAAACTAGTAACTAATCAAATTATTCAATCAGCATCCTTTCATTACTTTTTCTGCAGTTACAGTCTGTAAAGTCATCACCCGAAAGGCCAGTTTAATCCTCCACTATTAGGTACTGAAAGCTACAAGGAGGGGATGAGGTGATCAGACAAGATGAGGAGTGAGGTGGTTTCCTCTAGCTTTCCTATCTGATTACTTCAAGATTAAAATTCCACATACGTGCAACAGTGACCATACGAATAAAACTTTCCGTATTATTCAGTGAGGAGTGACGAAAATAAATATCATTAATCAATCTCAATCATACCTCAGTGGCTTTCAAATCATTACACCTGTGAACAAGACTGAGACAAAAGTAAATGAAAGATAAGTTTTCCTTCACCGAAAGACAAATGGATTTTATTCCATTAATCAAGCTAAGGCGGCAGGAACCCGTTACCTGCTCAGAAGCATAGAAATGTAATTTCTGAAAGCGAGTTGGAGATGAAAACGCTGGGAGAGAGCGATCTTCAACCTGCCACAGCGTCGAGAGTTAAGTAAAGGGAAAGGAGATGGTTTAGCCGAATGAGGAAAAATGGAATAATGATATAAGGGATAAAAATATTAGGGGACTTAGAGCGGAATAGTTTTTTATGAGAGCAGGAAGGCGAATACAATGGGTGCAAAGGAGGATCGGAAAGAAAGGAATAATGGCATATGGGAGAGGGCGGAAATAAGACGACGGGGAGGGGATAAGAAAGAGCCAGAAGATAAGGGCGTGAGGAGAATGAAAATCCAGCGGAGATGAAGCGAAGAATAAGAATGAGAGAAAGCCGAAAAGGAAGCGCAGAATTCAAATCAATTGAAGGGGAATACAGAAAACATAGCCGATGGATTAGATGACAGAAAAAGAACCTCTATAGTGGAAATACCAAGAGAATATACATATATATGGTCTTATATGCAACGTCACGATAAAATTATCGAAATGTTCTGGCACCAAGCATGAAATTGCTATACTAGCAATAACATAGCATTTCTCATCCGGTGGGATGCCTCACTCCAAGCCTTGAACCTTGTAATTAGATTGAAGAAAAATTCCTCATTGATATAACTTCATACAGAATAATGTTTCATAAAATAACGAAATTGTCATCATTATTTCAATTCCTCGATTTAACTTTGATTCACTATTTATACATGCTTTGTTAGCGTCATCCGCCCTCTTAAATATAAATTCGTTTTAAATTAATCACTAATTTATTGTTATAGAAATGTATACCCTGTGAAAACTCCTGCCGATAGCTTTACATCGAGACCAAGCTTGCATATTTACGTCCATCGATTCCGCGGGAAAAGCATTTTACGAAATCAATTATAACCTTTTATCATATCACGAAAATAATCCAAAACTTATCATTTGACCAAAGTATAAATATTCTTACGTCGTATGAAAATATTGTTTTGATCGAATCAATAATTTTTGAAAAATAGAATTTAGAGTGAGCACTCCATTAAGGAGCGGGAAAAAACTGTCACTTTTTTCGTCCCACCTGTGTTAAGTTACCTAATAGGAAACAAAAATTGTTGAAATTGGTTGCTAAAATTTGTTGTATCCTTTTTTCTTTGGAGCTACTAGTTAAGTTTTTATTAACTCCTAACTCGAGAAGTGTCCATGTACTGAAATATGACAGTAAGTTTTCCATTCAGTGAAGTCGTACAAGGTCAGTGAGATATGTAGTTATTGAGGGTGATACGGAATATTCCTTTATACCGCAGGACCTGTATGAAATCGAATGCGCTAAATCCCCTCTAAGCCACTAAAAATCTGCTCAAAGTTGAATACTACCCATAGAAAGCATAATCACGTCTTGAATATATGAAAAACAATTCTGGTCAAAGTCTGTGCCGAAAGTTTGACATTGCGTCGCTCCTTTCAAAGTGGCAGATTTCGAAATACACTAGTAACACCTAACAGCAAATCAGTGGAATCCCACCGCAGCGTAGGTGCTTCGTTTATACACCGTACTGTGTCTAAATAGCATCTGTTAGAGGACTTATTTTCCTTGCGGGTTCAGATATTGCGATTCACAACTGTAATTCAAGAAATTTCGAGTTTTGAACGTCGCCTGACCTCCCCTTACAATGATCACATGACTCTGATGCCTTCGCTCTTCAGTGAACGTATATAACAAACCTTTGTCATTTCGACGCCCTTACAGAATTTTTGCAAGACTTTATTACGGCAGCAAGGGTGAAACACGCATTTTATGTGTACAGTTCCCAGGACTGAAATGAGTTAGACTTTGTTTTGTCGGCTTCGTCCAGAAGAAATAATTTGCTTCAATGTTGTGTTTATTGGATTTATGATTTTCGCGGTGTTTCATCCCATGTGTAATTGCTGATATTTGGTTGTCTTCAATTGAACAATAATAATGCTCGGTGACATTAAATTTTATCCTGCTTATTCTTAACTAGGTGTTTGAAGTCAATTTTCTGTGTTATATCAACCGTTTATCTTTTCGAATTCGCCGCAGGTTTCTAATGCAGTTGCCAGAATCGTATGTTGCCTTAAAACACAAATATGTCCAATGAATATGCTGCAAGTCAAAGAGGTATTCACGAAGGTGCATCAAAGGTATGAGATGTATCTTGTCACCCCATCCGCTATGAGTTCTCTCAACAAATGGTTCTCAAGCTCGATTACCTCGACCAGTAATCAAGCCTCATACGAGAGTTGAAAGGGCTATCTTCATACGTTAAACTCCCACCTCTCTCCTACACTTCAGCAAACCCTTTAACCTTCCGCTACATCTAATTGCTGCCCTCTGTGGAGAGAAGATAAACTTCAAGTGCCGGAGCTGGGGAACATCAAGGAGGCGTGGAAGTAGCTAAGGTAAGGGACTCGAGAAAAACGTACGATTTCTAGGGAGCAATAAAAGTTGGAAAAATACATATTTTAATTTCTCGCCAGTTAAAGCTGGTTGGGTATTGTAATATAGCTAAGAAAATTGTTGCAAAATATTATGGTTTGTAAAGTTGAAGACATGCCGTGACTGTATTGTATATTCGTCAGCATTTATTTTGTGTAACTCCATTGCGACGACAAATAAAAATGCACTCTTATGTAAGAGAAACGAAGTCATAATGTAAAACCGGCTAACCAGATAATGGATCATATAAATAAAACACGCAGGAATAATTCTAACAGCATAGAATTTTATCTTTCGCTTAGTGATATTAATTTACGCTAAATAAAATAGAATCTTCTGATGATTAACAGCCTCTTTAAATAGATATAACGCACTAGTGGTAACACGGTAGGCCTCCTAGGAATTATATAACATTATGTATGCGTTGATAACCATCATTGTCGTCACGTGCAAATATTAACCCAATACAGGCATACTGATAACGGTAGAAAGGATACATTCGAAGCGTATACATTTACTACGACTCATATATAATAATAATAAAAAATGCCTTTATTTGGGAGAGATTGAGACTAAAAGTCTCCTCTTCCATCTAACCCATATATCAGAAAAATTCATCGCAACGTTGTACAATAATGAGGCGAAAGTACATTAAGGATACATTTTCCACCATTCGATACAAAAATACAAATGAAAAATATTACGGAAATCAAAATAGTAGTAAGAAACAGCAATTTAGGTATCAATACTAATAAAAAATATAACTATTAGAGCCAGTTAGAGACTTAATTGTATTAAGTCTAATTAATTATATTAGAGACTCAATTGTATTAAGTCTCTTAATCAGTTAGAGACATAATTGTATTAAGTCTCTAACTGGAGAATTTAAGTTCAAGGATACCACAATTACAATAAGAATTTTACAAAAAAACGCAAACAACTATGCGAGAATTCGAATTCAGGACCTCAATCCCGCTAGGCTAGTTCGCCTTAAACCACCAAGGCTGGCAAAAGGTTAACCCCCAAGAAACAAAAGAAGGCACGGAGAAAGAGTACAAGTAAGAATTCAAATTCATAGGTATGAGATGAAATTCAAATAGTTTCTGAGAAAATCAGAGGTACAAACATTCACAAAGTGAGGTACGAGCGGTAAGAAGAAAATTATTCCAATTAAACGTAAAGAAATAAGTTGGAGAAAAAAAGACGTCAGTCTGAGATAGATGTCAAATTGAGTTGAAACAGTGGAGGATAATTTAGAGTGCATAGGATAGGAGGGCTTTAACGCACTGAAAACTCCTGCTGAGAGGTCGATAGAGAGGTTGAACTTCAGCAGGAAGAGGAAGGAGGGGGGTTTGATTAAGGGTGAAATGAGAGGAATTCTAAAAGTAGCACGTTCACCGAGAGAGACAGAGGTGTGCCACGCCAGGATTTCTAATGCTCTACCACCCTTTCCTTTACAGCCCTCGGTCCCTTTCGCAGCTCGTGTGGACATATCCTCATTTCCATCACTTTTACAGTCGGTTCTTCCTTCGAGACACCGCAACTCGACAACAATTCAGAAGGCTTTAAAGTCTCGAAGAAAGGAAAAGGGTGAGCCAACCTTTCCTCTGGGAAAGATACTTCTTTCCGGGGAACTTATCGGAGAGCGAAAAGTTTTGGTTCACCCCTATCTGAGAGAAATTTATAGGGATTGCCCCCTTTTTCTCTTGGTTTCCCTCTCGCGAGATTGTGTCAGGTAGCTGTCTGCATGAATGTCCATATTAAAGGAGTTTCAATGCTTATTTTTCTGTGGATAAATATTTCTCCTCGAGACCATTTCGCCATCACATGAGCTAAGTGGCTCTCGGGTAACAATCTTAACTAGTTTAAAATATTTTTCAGTGTTACACGTGACATTTTAAATCGAGTTTCCCTGTCATCTATGCTCATCTCACTAAGATCTCTCAGTTGCGAAATGTACAGATTGACAACAGTGAACATATTTTAAAACACTTTTTTACGAATCTTTTCAACGAGATACAGTAGAACAGCAACCTAAGTTTACCAGTGAAATTTTTTCCCTGGTTCTCTGGCCCCTTTAAAAATCAAGGTATGTAATTATCAGCAGGTAAGTTAAGGCGAAATTTATGAGAAAAACATTTTTCTTTGAATTCCTGCAAGGAGATTTTGGGGTACTACCTATTAATCAATTTTTTCATGTTATTAAAATTATACAATTCGGTTGATTCATCCATGAATCACCACTACCAGTAGCACTAGCTAGTAGTAGCCATTCTCTTTGGACAGAGCTGGTTTTTTTAACACGTTAACTGCGAATATCTCCATTTACAGTGCATTTATCACTCCAACGGTAGAGTAATCCTCAATAAACATGTTAAATGTGTTGTTATATGGCATCAAAGAGGCTTTATTAAAATTGTTGCGGAAAATAGCTACTGACGATCAATTTGTTTTCCTCTTGGGCCACTATCAACGACAGAGCTGAAATTGACAGATTACATTTTTATTCAACTCTAATAAAATTGATAAAACATGATGTATCCTTAAAAGCTGATCCTTTGATTCTCAGGTTCTGCCAATGATTTATGAAGAATTCAATTAATCCTGCAAAAGAATCAAATCAGTTTCTACGTCACAAGTCATAATATATGTTGATCAATAATTTTGCCAGAATAAAGGCCCAAGCAATACTTCACGTGCCTCACAATCAGATTACTGCTACTAGATAAGAAAAAGAAGGATGACGTTCCTAGTTTCGTAGTACCTATGACCATCATAGGTACTACGATGATCATAATGTATTTTCTTCTTACTCATATCCAACCTCCATTTGCTAGGGGTTTGAGCCAACTTTCGTCCATCTTTTGCTTCACTTTTCTCTGTCTTTCCTCAACCCTTCCTTCAATTTCATATCTAATCCCTTTCATTTCATCACGCCATCGCTTTCTTGGACGGTCGCATAGCTTCTTTTCCGAGTCCATTCTAATTTCACCTTAAAGAACCCTTCTTCCTGCATCATTTATATCGGGGTATACAAAAAAGGCTGTTCTGAACTCTATTTCTACCACATATCTCTCTTGGTTACCACAATTATACCTTATTTATATTTCGAATGTTTACTTATAATTAGAAGTCTATTTCCGTATCCAATAATTCTGCTGAATTATTTCTTTTCAAAAGTCCAAGTACTAGTTTCATATTAAAGAACTGAAACGAAATAGCTCCTATGAATTATTTCCTATTATTCTTATTATTCCATGGTGCCTCTTTAGTCTAGCAGCTTTTATTCAATAATCTTTACCCAGTGAGTAAAACAATCCGTAAGAATTCTTTCATATCTTTACTCTATTCCTCTACTTCTTTCATATCATCAGTTATTTCACTACAAAAATATTCAACGGATTATAAACATATTAGTAGAATATTATGATTTTTTAATCTGAATATCCATATTACTAAATTTTAAAAAAATATTTGTAGTTATAACGGTACATGGAACAGTGCAAAGCTATATCAAGTATTCCTACCTAGAAAGGGAAACGTCGCACGTCTTCATAGATATATGCTTCGATAGATTAATATAAACAGTTACGAATGCAATATCGCTGAATTAATGAACATGTAGTAACGTGTCCCAGGAATTGAATATTAAACAAGCGTAATTAATTGTTACCTGTCCTTTATAAATTAGACAACCATTTTGTATTAGAAGAATTTGGAATAACAATGCTTCCGAAATCTGATCGATAAAGACGAATTATGAATGTTTACGTACAGTAAAATACAGTTAATTAAGTAGTGCAACAATTTATAACTAATTATGAATTAAGGAAAAGGGTAAGATGGGTAATTTTTCTTAATATGTACTTATACGTTTCATATTCGATAAAAAAGCACTGTTAAATGAATAAATTAATCATTCTTTAAACTGTATTAACTTAAATTAACCTTATATAAACATTTCCGCAATGGAAAACCATTTCTATTGATTACTTGAATGCGATCCTGTTACAGATTTATAATTGGTCAAGTATGGTATTAAATACATCTTGAATGTTACTGTGGTCTTTTCAGAGCAAAAAAATAAATAGATAGATATAATGACTTGATTATTTCCAGGTGGATAGCTTGGGTAAAAAGCTCTCGGGTTATCATCCAGGTGAATTCCGGTGACCATGTCGCCAACGTTTCGACGGCCGACTCCGCCATCTTCCTCAGGGCTGATGAGAGGCAGTCCATTACTGGACTGAACATTCAAACGGCTTTTTACTCAAATAGAGAGATATTATCTACTAATCGTTCTCATGAAGACAGAATTCTGAGGTAAATCTCGATCTTTTTGATTCAAATAAGTCCTCTCAAACCTCGATTTATTTGCAGTTTATTCT
The DNA here is from genome assembly GCA_000376725.2 of Ladona fulva. Lineage (NCBI taxonomy): Eukaryota > Metazoa > Arthropoda > Insecta > Odonata > Libellulidae > Ladona > Ladona fulva. Next base: position 468,363 of record KZ308423.1, on the reverse strand, counting down.
ATGCAGATAATAGAACTCGATAAATCTGACCTAGATTAACAAAGCACGCTCCTCTCATATAATAACGATAACAGAGTTCGAAAACCTAAATTCAACGTGCACAATCCATACCCGCGAGTGGGTAACGTATCCTTTTCGAAAGAGAAAATCAATTTAATTATGTCAAGCCGATATATCATTTGAAAAACGGATGATAACAGGTGGAAGTTGTTCATATTAAAATTTCATTACAGAAACCACTTTCAGAGATAAAAAAAATTGATTTCCGCCGAGACTCAGCACGCGCACGTTCCAGAGTTCGGAAAACGAATTATCTCCTCCCATACATTCAATCACCAAACTATTCAATTTGTATTATTAAAGTCGAATGAGAGGAATTCGTGCATAGAATCAAAAACGAGGTTGCATCAAAACGAATGAATCGAATTGAAGAAATTCTACCACGATAATTATAAAAATCCCTTTAAAATATGCAGATGATGGAAAAATGAAAGATGAAATTTACATATCAGTGAGTTGAAAATTGGCTTTATAATGGAAATGAAATGTATATCCTGCGTTAAATTCGCGTGAAATGGACAAATAAATGGAGCTTTATTCACCATAATACGACATGGAAAAATGTTATAAATCTGAGGAAAAGATTTTCCTGGGCGTTGCGTTCTTAAACACTTGCGCGAGAAGAAATTATATCACTTGTATCAATCATTCCACGGTTGGAGTGATAAATGCATTGTAAATAGAGGTATCCGCAGTGAACGTGTTAAAAATCCAGCTCTGTCCAAATAGAATGGCTGCTAGAGGTGATTCATAGATGAATCAACTGAATTGTATCAAGTAGCATGATCACATGCAATGTATAGCGAAAAGAAGATAAGTAACGGAAAATGAAAAGGAGGGATTTCTTGATGATAGCAAATGATACAGGTTTGAATAAAAGGAATGTTTTCTTAAAACAGACATGTGAAGTGTTCTCTTGCGTTGCTATAAAGAATGGAATATAAAGCACCAAGGAAGAACATATTATCAATTGAGATTCGAAGAATTAAGAAAATAATTTAGACAAAGTAGTCATTTTTAAACAGAAACATGATCAACGAAAATTCCTCCGAAGATGAAGTAGTAAAAAAAGCTTGGAAATCAATTGGACGCACACTAAGATACGATGTTCTGCTGAAGACAGAATAGAAGGAACTGTAAAAGTAAGCAATTACAGAGGAAGTGTAACGTTGAATAACCTAACACTTCCTCTGTAACACCAGTGGTGTTCAGTGCTAAAGAAAGGTGCACGACGTCCCTATTGAAATACCCTTATTTCGGTGGGCCGTTAAAATTTGTATTGCTGTTGGATGTACCTAATTTTTTATTTTGCCTGGTTTTGATGGTTTCCCTTCAATATTTATTATTTCAAGTTTATGGGGCCTCCGGATAGCGATGTAGGTAACGCGTTTGACTTCGGTGAAAGCGGTTCCGGATTCGATTTTCGGTGGGGGCTCATGTGCAAAATGGCCTCAGCTGTCGAAGCCCTTTCAATTACTACTACTACCTAGTTTATGCCAAAACTTCCCCGCTTTTCTCGGCCGCCATCAGAAGCGCTGCAGTTTGTTTATGCAAATATGCCATCATTTCAAGAAATAAAGTAAGTAATTGAGTAGTTTTTGGAGTTCATGTCCGTTGAGAAGGTGTAAAGAGATTTTTGACATGTTTGACATCACTTGATGCAAAGTGAGTTAATGAATGGCATAAAATGTTTCTGGTTACAGGTAACGTTATGAAAAACATTGGAAGAGCCTGGTCTTGTGTCTCTGGCAAAGCAGTAGAGGATATCAAGCAAGCATTCATCCGCAGTCCAAGGAAGTCAATTCGCCGGACAGCACTCCTTTAAATTTTTCTTCTTCGGTTGCTACGTTAAGGACAAAGTTTAGCCCCAGAATGAGCGAGACTTTCATAATCTCAGGATTTTGGAATCAATACAAACAGGATTTTGTTTTCTTCGGATATATTGGAGCACACTGAATGAAAATGGAGTACAGACTGGACACATTGGGTATTATGAAAGGAATTCACACAAAAGTCCTCCGATTTGATTTTAATAATGTAAGGTATCGTATCACCCTTATGCGTGATAAAACTGGCAATATCTTTTTCACCTCTCTCCTGAGGAACAAATACTATGTGATGGTATTCTAATAGAGACATCTTATATGAAAGGAAACGAAAGGATTGGAATGGGATAGTTAGGACTGAAGAGCTGCAGTAAAGACATCATAATCTCTTAAGTATGATGTATTATCCTTAAAAAAGCATCAAAAAGAACCTCATTGAATACGATTCGGAAAATATTTTTTTCCATTATTATGTATTACTTACATTGTATACTCAGCTAATATAAATGAATATTAACGATGGTATGGGTGACTTAATCATCTAATGATGTTGACGAAGAAGAAATATACGGCTCAATAGTTTTCGGCCAAAAAGGATCCTTGTACATTTGTCAAAGTATTGGTTATTTCAGAAGCATTTTTCTGCAAAAAATCAATACTTGGGAAACTTAATAACAGAATCTTTAATCAAAGATGGGATTCTACAGTAATTTCCATCAATTCAGATGTATTTAAGTAAGATATGTTTTATTCATTAGTCTTTCAAAGAAAGGAATTCGGAATGGATATTTTAGTTAATTGTTTACGGAAGGAAGAGTTAATTTTAAAAATATCTTCAGAATCGAGAAGAGAAAACAAGAACGGAGAAAAGATTAATTAAATACAAGGAAATTGTATACTCCTCCTGAGCATATAACACACATAATTAATAACACCATCAGTCTAAGAGGAAAAAAATGACGAATCAAACAAATGAAACCCTACAAACCTTTATTATCAATATGATTATTTAACAAAAAATTGTCAATCTTAAAACGAAAGTATAACTCTCTGATACGCTTCGGTAAAGAGAAGATCATAGAGTTGTATCAATAGTAAATAAATCAAAGATAAATTACTCCACTACTAATCTTGCCTAGTAAGCTCGATTCTCTCTTAAGAGCTTTGGTTAACTAATAGAGAAGGTTTGGGGCTCAAACCGGCTTCCGGGTAGAAGAGTGAACACGCATACGTTTCTTAAAGGATAAAAGGCGGCTTTGGCCGTCCCTGTACTGCCGCAACCCTCATTGTTCTCTCGCATAGATGTGGCCTAGAGTTCAGGCAGAACCTAAAAGTTTTGAAAATCGAGAATTACATGTTTGGAGTACCTACAAGTACCTTTCATTATCCTTTGGATTTATCGCTATATCGTCTAATATTTCTGATTTGTTACAAAATATATTGACGTAAAAGGAATTATATCAAAATAATTCCATTGCGTTTTAAAAGAATAACCACAGCCATTTTTTAAGCAACCAAGACTTGAAAGCAATTTGAAAAAGACAAAAATGTATTTGACTGGCATTTTTAATATATATAATATAAGTCATATTTATTTATGGACTCGTAAACAGAATCACGGAAACCCGAGTTAATACGAAAAGTGTCCGACGATACTACTACGAGCTATCCGATCAAACTAAATTCCGAATCTCATAGTGCAGGAAAATTCGAAGGGTGAAATGCATGAAATCCTATGATGTTATCTTGGAAAAAAGAGAATACCTTTGAATTCGACGATAATCCGAACAATTCCATGTCGGAAACAAGGTTGGTCTGTAGTGAGAAACGTCTGTTCCTTCGCTTGGCGACAATATCCAAATTCATTTATCTCTCAGCTAAAATTCACCGTCGCCAGCACAACAGAATTGCTGGCATTCTATTCTCAATCACGAATTATATAAAAAACGCCTTGGTCAAATTATAATGTTTGAACGAGTTTTAATAGACATGAAAATTTAGCTCACAGGTCTGTTTTTAAGAAATAAATTGCTTATAAACCAAAACAGATTTACTCCTTTTCAGTACAACGAATAACAAAGTATTTCAAAAGTACTCATACTCTCATGAATCTTTCGAAATATCAAGTATGGTACGATCGATAACCTCTAAAATTTTGCAGAAAAGTACAAAAAAATAGCTGTAATATTGCATTTGTACACTCTAGCTTCGAGAGTGCTCATGTAGAATGCATCCAGCTCACCAAATCCCGCACGAGACAAATTTGGATTTCAAAGCTCAAGCTAGGGTGCGAGGTTGATCGTGTGAACCCGTACCGACAACTGCATTCAAGTCCCAGATTTCCGTAGAGTGTATGCACGCATAGGTGCGAAACAGAAAGGGATCGTCGACGCGAGTAAATCTGTGTGCGATTTCATTCCGCCACAGTGAACTAGTGCGGCATGCCATTTGCCAAATGAATTCCGTCCCTGTTAATCGGAGGAGTGAAACAAGGATACGCATTAGTATAATGGTTCTCGTTCGATAGTTGAACTGTAGTAAACAAGCAAAAAACATAAATCATTCACGTATAAATCAAAATGCTCGATCGTAAATCTATGCCTAAAAAGGCCTAAATCTTCATTCAGATATTACTGTTGCGTGGATGAGTATTTGAGTATATACGTACGGTTTTTTGAAATGCTATTTATTAAAGAAATGGTTTTAATTTACCGATATTACCATTTGTTTCGAGATAAATTTGAAAGAAGAACTTAAAATAATTAAGTCCAATTAGTGGCTCTAATTATCGAGGGAAAATATCATTTTTGTGAAAATAGTTATTAAAAAACTATAAAAACTAATTACATAATTGAAACTTAGGTGATTGCGGTGATAAATAAAATGATTCACAGAAACGATGGCAAGTAGAACAGTTCTTCAGAAGTTTGTTAAAACACACTAGAAGGCCCTTAGAATTAAAATAATAATTTATATGACAAAATAATTTACGTATAACTTGAAAACAAGATTAATAAAATCTAACCATCAACTAAGCGCTGTTCTATGTTCTACTGTTAAATATTATGCTTTTTTTAAGAAATAACAGACACGTTTATGTTATTTCAAATTAATGACTTCAAAATTTTACGTATAATTATTGTGTAATTAATGCACTTCGTATGCGCTATGTTGATATGACCATTTAACTGAAAGTGTTTTTAAAAAAATATGCTTCTATTTTAGGGGACCAAAAAGAAGATGATTTACTGCAAACCCTACGCGATTACGATTATTTATTTATTTATTACAATTACTCGTAGTTCTAGCCATTGCATCCGTGAATTGCTACTTCCTAAGCCGTAAAGGTTAATGATAATAGTTACACGTAAGGTATGTAGTAATAATAATAAAAAAATCCTCAATGGAAACAGGAAGATGATGCCAATTTAATTGAAATAATAATCTTTATTATTATTGACGAACACATAAACATTCCCTAACCGAATAAACCCCAACTAGCCAGTACTCGAGCCCATATCCTTGGGATTGGAACACTAGCACGGAAACATCTACGCCTCTGTGGCCATCAAGTTAAAAAAACTAAGAAAAAGTGCTTATCACTTCAAAATGCTTTAAATGTATTTTAGGCATCGGTTAAAAAGTGCTAAACTCCTAAAGTCGTTCTCTGTCCACAATACTTTCAACACTTTTATATTTTGGCCTCCATATTTTGAACAATAAGCGCCGTGATATGTGAATGAAAAGGTATTCAAAACTTGAATACACAGACAATGGTGCCCAAAGTTTCCTAAAACATGCCTAAGAGTGATTTAAACTTCTAGAAAGAGTTGAGGATACGATGAGAAAAAAAGGTGAAGAAACGTGGTCTATGAGATGGAAATCTCTTCTCCACCATGAGATTCCCTCTGAGAATAAAAGAGGAGAGAGAAAACTGGCACCAGTCACATTACGACTGCATTCCTCTAAAAGTATCCCGATAAACATCCTTCGCGAAAGGAATAATCCTGCCCTAGCTTATCTGAAGGCAGCGTTTTATTCTCAACCTTTATTTTCAAATCATCGTATTTTCTGATACTTATCGCATCATTATAATGATTAACTTATCTTTATTACTTTGATGTTCACAACTAACGTAAGGCATCATTATAACGGTTAACCTTATCTGAAAAATTCAATTTTAATACCAGCCGAGTTTTGAAAATCACTTCAAAATAAATTCTGAGATTAAATTACTGGTTATTTTTAAAATGATCATTGGCTCTCGGCTGTCTCCTATTCTTAACAAGTTACTTATTTGTGCTTAACTACCTTGGAAAGACTCTCTAGTTGTAAATCATACGCATGATAATTTGAGAGATATGGCACAACATTCACTTTTACAGATAATCACCAAATTCCAACGATGGCAACGGTTTAATTTAAAACTCTTAACCTTTGTGACATTTAATTAAATGCAAACATATTCTTGGAGATACCAGAATCTGAATGATATGTATAAAATTTAAACGAAAAATGCATATATTTTAATCTTCAGTAGGCTAGATTCCTGAGGCGGCAGTTTGTAGAGGTCTCTTTCTGTTTGAATGACCAGATAGCTATAAGAATGTTAGGTTACCAACGCGTTGTTTACTTGGCTACCGTTCCCGCGCCGAACAAAACAAATTGATTCAGAAAAATGACGCTTATAGAGCGATTGTTGGAGTCAGCCGTGCTGATCTCGTGACTCCCACATTACGTTCCATTATACATTTCCATTCTTCGAACTATCGACGAACTCCTATTGCGTACAAGAATCTCCACTCGATATATGCAAGCTTAAGATTGGCCTTAAGCTGACCCAGGATCATCCTCAGTAAGGATAACTCAATTTACTATAATGCGCAATATAACTGATAAAATTACTTTGGTTACTCCCGATTTCATGCTTCGCTGGTCTCCATTTTCGATATATATCATAACTGATAATTTTCCGCGGTAAAACAAGATGAATTTTAAGAAGTTCTTACTCCTAGAATCTAATTTCATCGCGTTGGGAAAAGTGCTCTTATAAAACTGAATATTTGCTTTGTGTTTGCTTCATAAGTGTGTATTAACAATACATACGTGAAGAGTTATGCCGTACGCACCATTTGCTCTGAAACTAACAGTAATTATCACAGAGATGGTTATGGCGCANTTAACCTTTATCGGCCGAAAGGGACGTTTAGATCCCACAAAAAAGCTGGTCCAGTTGGCCTAATGGGATGATTTAGTCCCGGTCATATTTTTTCTTTAATAATCGCTCTTTGAGAATGTCTAGGATTTGTTTGAGATGTCCTAGGACCTCGTCTTGTTATCCTCTTCAGTTTCAAGCACTTGGATGTTTATGTCATGCTGTTTCTCGTCTAATCTGCTTCGTAAATAATTACGGCGCCGAGTTTGTTTGTCAACATCCCTTATAGCTTAGTCGACCATTCTTCCACTTCTAATCTTTGCTGCTTCTCAGTTCTTTCTGAGCAGTGTATGCGTTCATACAGAAGGAAATAAAGCTTTATACTTGGTTCTTGATTTCGTTTCTGCATTATCTGCGGTTAGTAAGTACTTTACATATGTAATTTTTGATTCTTCGCTCTTGCCTAAATAGCGATATTCTTCTATTGCTATATTAGTTTGATTTTCAATTTTTATTATTTATATTTAGTTGAAAGTCGTTCGTTTGATTGGTTATGGATCGTAAAAGGAAGTTACTGGAGGAGGACATCGAACAGGAGCTGTTAGCGGACAGTGATTCGGACGCATACAATTCGGACGTGAGTGACGACTCGGATGAAGGTGACAGTGTTAGTGGAGAAGATTCAGCTGCAAATGAGGCAAAGGAATGGGTGACCAAGCAGAGGAATTATAAAGGCCCCTTCAAATTTACTGGAGGTAGAAGGGGGCTGATCGCTGATAAGGCACCTAATATTACGTCAGATTCTACACCGCTGGAAGTTTTCTTGCTCTTCTTTGAAGTCGTAATCTCTCTGCTGGTACAGGAAACGAACAGGTATCATTTACAGTTTTTAGCCAAACAAGACGAAGGACCATCTCCCCAAATTGACGTGACTTTTTCTGTAATGATGACCTTTCTTGCAATTGTAATTCAAATGGGACATGACATTCGAGACTCACTGAAAGACTACTGGTCGCGATTAGAGCAATTTTACACCCCATTTTTTGGAAATACTATGCCGCGTGATAGATTCTTTCATATCCTTCGATTTCTACATTTCACTGACAACGAGAATTCACCTAATAGGGATGACGCAAATTACGATCGACTTTGGAAAATAAGATCTTTATTTAACATTATAAATGACAACTTCGCTAAATTTTATAGACCATCTGAACACCTTGCAGTTGACGAAATTATTGTTTTATTCAAAGGAAGAGTTGTATTCAAGCAGTATATTCCTAAAAAACATAAGAGATTCGGCATAAAAATATACAAAATTTGTGATTCATATGGCTATACATTAGACATGACTGTTTACCTCGGTAAAGACAGACTAAAGGCTACAAAATACATTACTGCAACTCACGCTACTGTGAAATATCTGACAAGGAGGTTGACGAGGAGCGGCCATAAGCTAATGATGGACAATTTCTTCTGTTCTCCTGACCTTTTCGACGATCTAAAGAAAAGTAAAATAAATTGTTGTGGGACAGTAAGACCAAATCGTAGTGGAATGCCAAAAGAATTTCAGAATAAAAAACTGAAACTGAAACGTGGTGATATAAAGGTAAGGACCAGAAATGACTTGACTGCAATTGTTTGGAAAGACAAAAGAGACGTACACGTACTGACGAATATGCATGCGGCACCAGCAGAGGGTAATTTCTGTAATGATCAAGGAAGAGCAATAAAACCTGCAATAGTAGAGGACTATAACAGACACATGGGATATGTCGATAAATCAGACAGAATGGCCAATAGTTACTCTATTAGTAGGCGAACGTGGAAATGGACCAAAAAATTATTTTTTCATCTTCTGGATCTCACAATTCTCAATTCATATATTACGCTTTCCTCTGTTCGAAGTGACATGTTCCATATACAGATATTTTATATCTGTAAGTCAAGTTAAATACAAAGGTCGGTGGATCCTCACATTTGCTCTTGAGAATAAACTTTATAAAGGCAATGAGGTAACTAGCCAAATCAAGTAGTTTGCCATTACTTTCCTCGCTGAGCTTCAGTGCTATCAGCGGAACAAGTGAACGTAGTTACATCATGTTTATCTAATGAATTATATTTTTCAATGTATACTTGAGGTTCAATCGTGAAACTAAGATCCATCTAATCTCCAAAATCTAGCCTTCCATATAAGGAAGAAATTCTCTGAATGTTACGCATGGCTGCTACTACTGCAAGGCTGTGAAAACAGAGTCGTAACAAAAAACCTCATGAATAAAATCGAAGCATTTCAGATGTGGACGTATTGAAAGATGATAAAAAACGGTGTATTAGCCGAAAAATCTCTGAGGTAACGTTAAAAAGGGTCCGACAAGACAGGGGCCTCCTAAAAATAATCAAAAAAGGAAAATTGAATGGTTTGATTGAGTTCTTCTCGGTAAGTCAGCAGGATAGTCACTGTCACCAGGCTGACTTCCCGAGAATTCATTCATAGCATTCGCTGGGTAAGAACCAAGTATTTCTACATTGAATGGCTTACTCACATAAAATTTTAAATGTGGTATCTTCTCCTTCATCTGATTTTTATAGTAAATTGAAGGTAAAAAGTGGATAAAGAGGCTGACATATTTCAGAAACAACAGACAATAGACAGTATTTTTCTGGCTCTAGGGGTACAAAATATAATTTTTTAACAAGGCCGTCTCTAGGCAAAACCTTTCCCGGTCCTCGGCTACCCATGTAACAAGGGGTTGGATCACGCCCAACCAGCGTTTTGTCCTTAAGACGTTATTCAAATAATATCTAAGATGTTAAGAATGTATGAAATTCTCTCAATAGTTCCTAATTTTCATTTATTTGCAGGTCTAGCTCCTGCTTGGGGGAATAGATGTTATATATGGGATAATCATGGCCCCTAAGAGTCCAACGCCAATTGCCAGGCAGGTGCAGAGCGTCCCGGACACGCCTGATCCCGTGGTACCGTAGGCAATAGCACTTTAAGCTGAACAACTATTGCATACTGTACAAGATAGAAAAATGTACCAAGAAATAGTAAATGTTTCAATCGCCAACGCTTAGCAACGAGCAAGGCCTATGAGAAGTAGATTCAATACGCAGTGGCATAGATAAAGGCGTTAATCGGAATAATGCATACACTGGCTACTTTGATAATATCATATCCATTACTAAGACTGGAGAATATAAATAAAATATACACTTTTCTCTTTCCAGGTCTGAAAGACCAATCAAAGGTACAGCATTTATCTATTATAGATATGAATGTAGGAACGATGCTTAGGATGCAGCATATGATTTCGACTGAAGTTTAATTATGAGGTGATTCGAAATGCAATAATTCTTCGGACTTATGTATCTTCGAACGGTGAACTTTCTCTTTGAAGCGTTCAAAAATGAAATGAATTAATATACTGATCAAAGTTATAGAACTAGTGGGTGGGATTTAGATATTTAATAAATAAATGTTACCGCGTTATAAACAGCATGTGAATTTCTAAGCCAAAAGCTTATATTAATTATTGAATTTATATCAATATATTGAACTAATATGAAATTTTTTTATTAAAGCAAGAAATCTTTTAGAATGATCAGAGCTCATACTCAAGCTGAAAACCCTTCTCTTACGTAACTGAATTCATTTTCTAATATTATGTAAGATGGTCGTGACAATACGGGTATTATGTAAGGACTTACGCAATCATTTTATCTTATACATATCGCATCCAGTAGACCGACCCGCGCCAATATGCATGGTACACGTCCAAGGAGTAAATGTTATTTATTGTGTTATGACAGAAAATGTTGTACTCCAATTTATCGCGACCTAAATTCTTCACATTCTTGTGGTTTGTTCTCTAGCACGACCGCCAATTTCATAGTCGCCTCACTTCTTATTGAATATCCGAAATACTTCTACCTCTATATAAGATAACCTAGATTCTACGTAAGATAACTAGTACCATTAGAAAGAAATTATGCAAAATATTCAAAGGATAAGAAACCTCGCAAAGGATTTCCAATATTGCGCCCCTATTGGCTAGATGAGGTCATAGGCACTGATAGTTCTTCTACTTATAATCAATGAAGTGATTTCACAAACGATTTCAAACTTGAAAAGAAAAAACTATTGCGATAAGTTGCAATCCTTAAACGATAGCATACAAATATTATCACTCTATGTTATTGTGAAGATGTAATTCCACCAAATATCGCTTACCAAGATTAATGTTAAACCTTAAACGAATAAACCACAGATAATGAAACAGGAAAGAGAATATCCAGATTTCCTTATATTCAGCTATCGTTCAACCAAGATGGATCTTAGCTAATCGATGACCGGCAATCCTAAAGTGGAAGGTTAACCAAAAGCAATACCCTCCTTCAGGGTTCAGGGTCCTATAATGTTCCATGAAATCGTCAGAGGTCGTACTAAACATGCGTTGATAATTGAGCAATTATCCGAACGACCTTTAAGAGGAAGGGGCTTTTAAGGTCAAATTGATCTCGGAACGTCTTACGTGATAGGCCATTTCATCTCTTCAGCTGCCGGAAAAGTATGAATTAATCATTAATCGCCTTGCGTCTGAACAATATGATTATAATTGATTAATGATAATTAATTGCGTATGAGTAATATGATGGTTGGTAATGATGAGGATCTTGCGCTCTCAAAAGTTGGGAAAAGCAACATGTTTAGCCGGGAAGTATATATACATAGAATAAGTTTTCCGTTGCGACCATTATATTATCACTATAACTATATTAACCCAGTTTATTGCCATTGCTGAAGCAGTTAAACATCTCTAATTTCTCAATAATTGTCCTTTTCTACTTTAGCGAAGAATTTGTGAGCGATATTTTTTTAGGGTTCTAGTGGCTATCAATTACCAGGAACTTTATGGTTGGCTATAAAGTTAACTTTATTTATTGAATAAAATACCTTTAAAATCACCAAGAGATCCTTCAAAGGAACTCTAAAAACAGGGTCAACCAGCTGGAATTAATTATGTAGAATCTTTACTATTTAAGGAAAAATACCTAAACACCAAGAGAAGAGGAATACCTGTACGCGGGGTTGTTATATTCTAAACACAAATAACCGGTACTTGTTAATGTTTGAAGCGCTTAAAACCAGGATAAAATCGGGATGTAGCCTTAAAACAATCTCAGTTATTTTTATGTATTATTAAGATACCAAGGCCCCGTATCATAACGCATACTTAAAATGGACTTTAGCTAATGTTCACTTTAGGGGCGGTAAAAAATGCTTTGTTAGAATTTAAGAGAGTAATATAGTTAATTACTATAAAGACGATAGACCTATTCATGCTAATCCATCATATNAGAAATTTTAAAGAAAATAATGTAGTTGTATTATATATATATATATATATATAGGAAATTAACTATAATCGTATAATCTTAACTTCACTCTATCAAACCCCCAACTGTATCCTCTATCAAACTCTATAGTAACGCTTAGACCTAAAGCAAAAATTAGTTCACATTTATTCCATTTTACATTGTAATACCAGACCTAAGTGTTTGATGCGTTACAGCATTATAAAAATGCGCGTTAAAATGGTTTCTGTCATTTAAATCTCACAATTCATTTTCTCTTCAAATTTTTTCACGTCACCGGGAAAACAGAAAATTTGACCGGGACAATGCGTTGAATCCGGGACAGTTCTAGTAAAAGTAGGACGCATGGTAAGTTTACCTATACGTTACAGCAAAAAGTGCCTAGTTCTGGGTGTAGATTCACGAGCTAGGGACGACTTCCAAAAATCACAAGACTTTCCGTCGCGCAAAGGCCCTCGAAGGGATTTTCGGGATCATTCCGGAAGGAAATGGTTGACGAGTTCGGCACGTTATCCCTTGCGGAGTAAAGAAGATCTTTCGGCTCCGGATGCATGCAAGAAGAAATAACGATGGCCGATGTTTTGACTTCACTTCCTTCAAAACTTCCCTCTTTCCGTTCGATGCACGTCAAAGAACCTCGACAGAATGCTTGTGTTCTAGCCAAGCATGAAAAAGATTCCATGGCGAGATAGAATTTTAGTACTGTCGCCAACACTTCTTCCCTGAGTTGGACGATAATTTATTCTGTTGCCGTATTGTTTTTAGTGTAGATTGTTTTCCATCGATGGGTTTGGTCACTTAAACCCTACTAAATATTTATGGATTGACTCATATTGTGATCGCATTTTCGTTAGTATTTTATTTTTACGATACATCTTACTTCAAAAATAAAATTGAAATTTCATAAGGATTTTGATTCTCCGCAGTAAACCGAATTCTTAAACTTAACATAAAATTTCTTCAAAAGGAACCCAGACAGAGTATTTCTCATTTGTTCTCTGAAATAGAATGGAGATGAATTATCGTTAACTTTTGTCATAGCCCCCTTCATGGCTTTGCTAATTTGAAAGCTACTTGGTGAGTAATGGCATTCATCTAGGTCACACCTTTTGAATGTTATGGAAAGCAATATTTATAGAATCACTGTGATGCTCGAACATGGACTAGATATCATAATTTTTTAAAAGGGGAAGAGTATGTGAGTTTGTGAGTCTAAAAGCCCTAGGGGAGGAAAAACAGGTGTGAAAAATAGCGAGATGATTGGGACTTGAACCCAAGTCTCCCACTTTCTGGGCAGGTAGTATAGTCTCTTCCACACTAATTGGGAATGCTTAGATCTATACGAAGGCATTTATTTTGGAAAAAGGAACACCACTGCGAAATAACACCTACAGAAATAGTGATTGAGGTAATGACCAATCGGAGCTTCGCAATATTATAGATTAAATGAACTATGTCTAACCAGTGGTCCTCAGAACAGTGGGTTATTCAATGAGGCATTAAGATCGAAGAGTGGTTAGGACCTAAACCTTCCACCATTAGCTACCAAAAGCTTTGAAAAGTGGATTAGGCAACTACGCAAATGAGTAGTGAGAAGTTTTGCCCTTGCTAATCTCGCGCACCCAAAACGCTTTCTGTAGAATAAACCCATGAATTTACAGCAGAGTGGCCCCTTGAATAAACATTTTCATCAAATTATTAAAGAATATCATACACAACTGCAAACATTAAGCATCGATCACACCTCAGTAGCTTCCATATAATCGCAGTAACGAGCAAGACTCGATAGATGGTCTCGGCCTTAACCGGGGGGAGTTCTTTAATAACAACACAAGGTTACACAGAAGTGGATAGTGCAATAAAATTGTTCTGTGTAACCTTGTGTTGTTATTAGTAAGACTGACACAAAAGTAAAAGAAAGTTTCAGTTTCCTTCAACCTGAACCATAAAAGAAAAATATTTTATACATCAAGGTAATGTTGATGGAATTCAAGGTACACATCATCGACTTATAAAGAAGGACCTATAAAGTTCGCGATATACCGGTAGATTGCAATGTAGTGGTTTAACAACCCCCATCCACAACGTGAAGGAAGAAGATGATAAGCAAATCTCATGAGACTGTAACATCCACTGTTCATCCCCGACTGTATACCATAAAAACCTCGACATTCGTCTACTTCCCTATTCTGTGTCCGTAGGCCGATCCATTCCGAGGGGAGAAAAATCCGTGGTGGAGCTTTCCCTCTCCTCTATCCCAAAATCCAACCCACTTCTCTCTCTTCCATCAACCTCCTCCGCCCTTTTAGCGGCTCCCATCGTCATCGTTCTGGCTATCATTTCGCGGCAAAGCTTCCATCTCATCTCAACGCCGCATAAAAAAGCAATTGGGAACCCAATTCCCCATATCTCTATCTCTCCGTCACGTTACCCTCGTTTACTTGCCATCTCTCCGTTGTGAGGAACGATGGAGCCACTGTCTCCTGCTTCTATTTCCACTAGCGGAGGTGGAAAGCACGTTCTTTATAAACGCATTTTCCCTTCCGAGTAAGTGAGGGCCTATTGTTCATAATAAGTAAATAAAACATTTTCTAGCAAACATTCATCGTTTCGGATGTAAGTTTCTGGAGTTCTGTTTCCCAAATTAAAAAAGAAGTATTTATTGTTAATAAATTATAATGCAAACTTAGTGAAACAAAGCACAAATCGCAAAGAAAGGAATACACCGAAGATAAAAGCTACATAAAATCACATTCAAAGTAAATACAATTACGTAGAATATCATGATGATAAAATAGTATAACTTACAATACATTATTTTGACTGTCATTTAAAAAGAATAATGATGAATCAAAATAAATAAGTTTCCTAAGGGCCTACTCCGTAATTTTTTAGCATTAATACTGTTTGTAGCTTAAATTGAATTAATAACCTACGTTATTTGTAATCCTTTTGATTATTTCCTTATACACACATAAGCACTGTTTTATTTATTCAATTATCACGACTTTGTTTCTTCTTTAACATGATTTTATTTTACCTCCTTGCAATACCTTTTTTCTTTCTCCACATAAGTTTTTCTTCTCTATAAATTACTACAATAGTCTAGTCTCCGCTATCTAGCATCAACTAGCTTGCATATTACTAAAACTTTGTTCCTCAAGAGGTTGAATTGTTAGCAATATTTTCTTCACCTAGAGATATCGGCGCGGTAAATCCCAGAAATAGTACTCGTTACCAAGTTTTTTTCTACTGAGCTATATCTGCTTACAAATAGAACCTTACATAATTTCTTTACAATGGTACCCTAAGAAGGCCTGCTAAGGTGCATTAATAAATACAATCATTGTTATTATAATCGTAAAAAAGAAACTATTCATCACGCACAATGCTTTGAAAGATCCGCGCGAGTTTAAAAATATTCATACGTAAATGTAGGTATCGATTTCACCAACAGTTGTTACTATGAAACAAGTAGAACCTGTAATTTGCCAAGTTTAGCAGTGGTTTAGGAAAAATGTACCACATTCTTATGTGAAGCACTCTGCTCCTTTTCCGGATAAGCAAGATAAGGACCTCTTGTATAATTAGTAATTCTCCACTTTCCTGTCATTGCATGTATATTTTGCTTAAGATACATCCCATATCTCATATATGCTCTCCTTCGAGCTTCCACTTAGAGATTCATTCATTAATCTAACTTATCATCAAACACGCTCATTTATAAGCTAAATATTCTACTTCCGTGCCTTACGCACTACATCTAACAGTAGTTTACATCTTCCTTTTAAGATGCAAAGTTCTAATTGAACCATCAATATGACAAACGTGCTACTTCTAGATGAAGATTTACTCGTATTTTTATGTAGTAGGTTGCAGAGAACTCACGATCTAAGTTTTGGCACGTGATAAAAATTAGTTATTGGGGAACGTAATGGGTCTTATTGAATACCGGCGTTGTTAAAAAGAATTCATACCAATATATCTTTTGATAGGAACTCGTAATTTCATTCTCCAAGGTAAAATCTTAGCACGTCATTCCTTTGAGGGATACTAACTAGTAAGGTGGCGTTTATAGTGGAAGAAGTGTTCAGCGTTTCGTATTCCATCCCACCGAATAGGCATTTCTAGACGAAATCCGCTATCTCTTAATTTACACCCATATTCCTCACAATATTGGGTGAACACCGATAAATGTTGACCCCCCCCCTACCAGGAACTCGGGGCCGCTTTCATCGAAGGCGACTCACTTGGCTACCCAGGGGGTTTTAATAAGGAAGAGAAAGAAATGATTTTAGAATCAGAATTGAATTACGCTCTCTGTTTAAAGACGAGGACCGTTATCAAATGGGCAGTCAAATGGAAACACATATTTGTGTGATTAGGTGTAATGCAATTTCCATATTAATGACCATAACTCTATGCTTTGATTATCACGAAATAATTGAAAATCATTGAAGAAAATGATTTAACTACAGTAAGGAAAGAAATCAATGGATTTTAGAAGCAAATCAAAACATGAAAATGTATGTTGCTTTGGATTTGTAGATACAAACGAAGTTTCTATTCATGCGTTAATCCATATCCTCTAGCTAGTAACCTACCAGCTACATACGAACATTATCGTTTGAATTTTAAACAATTAACATCTTCAAGGGAATGGCAAAGCGTGGAGAGCTTCCGTCGCAGCCAAATTAAAATCCAAAATTCAGTGCGATTTTAGCCTTTGGACCACTTTATGAAAGAGAGTTCCAATAACATATTCACAAAGGAAAATTTTCAATGCCTAAGTCCATGAACGTATGTGGAATGGGATTGAATACAAAATGTCATTTTCAAAGGTCCTCATGGCAGGTAATTAGAGCTGATGCTATATTCGGGGATCCAAAAGTCGTAAGACCAATTATTGTCATTCGATGTACACGACTGCCTACTGCATGAACATGAATTTAAAAGCGATGGAGGGAATTAAATTGAAAGTAACATCCATTCTAAGTAAACGTTTTACTAAGATTCAAGAAAACGATTGATTTTCTCGAGTTATTTTATTGAAGGCGTGATTACCGCGTTGGCTACTACAAAAATTATGTGGATAATTGAGTCAATCCCAAAAGTTTCTTTTGTATCATCGAAAACCAATGTAATCTTTTTTCTAAATGGTATCATTCTCCTAGTCCCCAACAAGCTCTGTTTATTTAAATAAGATGAAAACATGACCATATTTCATAACATGATCATAAGATATTCACAATCGATCGATGAACCGCAAAGTAATTATTTTAATTCATGTGAAAGATCACAACAATTTTGGAACGTGAGTACAGATTAAGATTGCGTATCGCTTTTGAACATTTATATATAATCATTTGATTTCTTTGCCTTAGCACTTATATGCGGCATTGCGATGTAGTGTTCATAATTTATCTCTTGAAAATGATGAATTCATTTATGATCGGAATTGTAAATGGTATTTGTGATTAATAGTAATTTGAGATCTCGCTGATTGCAGAGACTTATTCCGATTTAGTTCAATAACTTCAATAAATTATGAGGAATTCCACAAACTATCAGAATATGTTTTAAAAAATTGCGATTATACACCGTTAAAAATCAATAAACACTGAAATAACGGGGAGATCTATTGCTTTAGATCGAGGATCAACAAGATCTAAATTAACGAGGGTACAGCTGCGTTGGATAAACTTTTTCGTTGTGTAGACTTCTTCCAAACTTTGAGTGAACAATTTCCAATTTTTGTCTTAATTTGAATTAATATGAACCATCCGACCTATCCGATCGTTCTTATGAGATTATGAAGGGATTTTATCCCAATCGAAAGATCAATAAAATATCTCAGAAAATATGGAGAATAGCTTTCGGTCATTAATTTGCCATACAATTTGGAAATTTTTGAGTGGATGATCCGATGAAATATTCTACCCTATCATCTTCCTTTATGGCTAAATAAATTGGTCCATGTCGACTCACACCTATAAAGCATTGGAAACTTTCAAGAGGATTCAGCGTTCTTGCATGAAAAATAACTTATCGGAAATTGGTGCCCCGAGCTAAGAATCTCATTTCCGGTCTCTTCCTTTGCAGAAGACTTCGGAAGGATGCGAGAGAAAAATCCCGAAATATACCGCGCAAATATCCGAGTGTGCGCAGAAACTTGTGTACGACCTTGAGAACCGATAAGACGTCAAGCTCAGGTTCATAAAGAGATTAACAGGGTTAAGCCGGCGATGAGCCAAATAGAGGTTTTCACATCTAAAAATATGCGCCATATATTTGGAATATTAAGGTATCTTCTAAAAAACACAAAACCGTGCATCGAGCTAAACTTTTGAGAATGAGAAATTCATAGTGGTATTAGTAGTATTAAGGTTGATGGTTCCTCAACCGCTGGGTTATTTGCGCCAATGCCTCATCAAATATAGGCAATTATAATTTACTGTCATATTCTCTTCCTGCTAGCTAAATATATTCACACATAATACAATATATACCCAAAATAAATATATAAATAGTAATAATAATTGATATAAAATAGATAANAATAGCATCATGAATAAAATAATTTATAAAAGTTAGCAAAATAAGTGAAGCATCAGTTTCGGTACAGAAAGGGTTGCGGGTTTACGTATGATGGTACAGACTTGCTTCTCTGAGAAATTGTAACACCCTGTCCTACTTTTCTGGGAGAAATTCATGTTTTTATTGAAACTAATGTTTGGCATTCAATTCAAGGCAGACGCACTTCTTTGCTACGCCTATATAATATAGAAAGATATCACGACCTCTTCATACATACATGTGAACAAAACAAGTAACCTTTAAGTGTAATGTCTTATATTTAATGTACGTTTTTCATGGCATAAATTACAGTAAATTCTATTCCTATTCTATAAATTACAGTAAAAAGTTTTTACTAGTAAAATCATTTCTCAATTCCTGCGTTACTAAGCAAGTCTATATAGTTGCCGGCCTCGGTGGTGTAGTGGTTAGCGAGCTAGCCCTTCAACGCTGAGGTCCGGAGTTCGAGTTCATGGTCAGGGTTAGGTTGTTTATGTTCGTCAATAAAAGGTTAATTGTAAGAGTGATCTCATTAGACTAAACTTCGCCAAAACAAAGACATTATAATTAAGTACAAAATACTAACTTTTTCCTTATTTTGACAACTTGAATGTTTTTTATTCTAATTGTAAAAGGCCATTACAACAGACGCAGCTAATGTAGGTACTTTTCTGTACTTCATAATAACAATATTATTATTATGAAGTAGAAAATATTAAATATTATCCTAGTATTATTTTGATAAATTTAATGTTATAATTCTAATTATAATAGGCATTTTAACAGGCCATTACAATAGGCCTTCGACACAGCCAATGTAAGTACTTTTCTGGATCAAAATGGGTAAAACATATTACTTCGCTATCAAATTCGACGAAACATTTAGAATCAGCATAGATGAAAATGATTTATTCACTAAAATTTTGAGTGCAAATAACCTTCGTAAACTCCCCGAACTACTGAAGAACAAAAGTTACAAAACAAAGTACATATACAAAGACAAAATGTTCACTGGTTACGAATTATGAAAATTTTAAAGTATTCCAAAGTTTAGAACAATTTCCATAATGAGTAATAATAACCCAAAAATCCTTCAGCGAGTGACGTTTCGCTCACGATCGGATTAATAAGCAATCCTCTTCTAAATCATCGAACTATTTTCTCAATCTTAGGGAGAATCCTAAAAATCTTACGTATCATAGATGCAATGGAAGCTTTTTATTGCTTCGATTGGCATCACCTCAAAATATTCATAGCGATAAATTAGATCCTTTTAATTGATCTCTCTATAAAACATTCCGATTAGAGAATGTTTGAACCCAAAAACACTCACCTTTTGCTTCCAAAATCTCTTATAATAGAATGACTGAGTTTCCCTTACTTCCCTATTCAAGGCCTAATACTACGAAAGAAAAAAATTACAATTAGCCTATGAATTATACTTTATACCACAGAAGTGAGCGAAATGAATCTATCAATTCGCATCATTCATATCTCTTAGCTTTCATATAATTAAAGTCATGAACAAGACTGAGGCAAGAGTAAATGACTTGCACGAATGATTAATTTTTCTGCCCTGTACTATAAAAAATGAAATATATTCCACTCATCAAATATTTACTGTGCTTCCGAAGGAAGAATTTGCGCTTAATTACTTTAAGAGTCAGATAGTCGGCGACTCCTTATAGTTCCCAGTTTTAGGCATCTCAAAGTATTAACTTTCAGATAAAAGGAGCCTAAACGACGGAAGATGTTGCTCTCAAAGTCATATCAAAGGAAGTGTATCGCAAAGATATACTGGACGAAACTTTGAGAGGAGTTAATGGTAAAGTTTGGAATGCCCTGAATTGTTGATGATGGGTTAAGGGTGTAGCAACAAGGGTCTTATACGATCTCGTTAGGATAAATTTTAAGGGCTCGGATCGGAGGATACGAGAAATTTTTTTCCCAACGCCCTCCGTAATTGCCGGCTTCCATTTCTACATCCCTTTCACGTATCCACGCTTGCGCAGTTCCGCTTTACTTTCTGGTCGTTTTACTAAATGGACAAATGGCAATTTAATCAATGAGGTCGTTGGGAATCGAGTGTAAATGCGCATGTTCTAGCATGCTAACTAAATTGCATCTCTTTTAAAAGGCGGTTTGGTTTACCCATTGGCTACAAGTGCAAAATACCTAAAATGATACATATTGGATGAAAAGTGTCCAACCTTTAATCAAATCCAAGCGGGCCAGACGGTTATTCTTTTTTGAATGCTTGTCACATATTCCTAACCCAAAGATAGATACCTGAAACGATAAAAAGCGAATTCTGACTGGGATCTACCACAAAATTTACACATTACCACAGGGTATTTCTAATAGGAAAATTTTTTACTCGCAAAAAGTATTATTTTAGGAAAGTGTTTATTTAAAGACACAAAGAATTTTGCCTTACTTTTTATTCTTTTCCCGACTCCTCCATGTATTTACATCTAATATACATCCGGAAACTAATAGAAATTCTCTGTGAAAAGGGAAAAGTGAATTATTTTAGCTTATTGGTTTAAATTTAGTAATGGAGAGTAGAAGTGAAGATCGGTATCAATAGAAGAACTATGTTCCAAACGAGTATGTGGGAGCTGAAGCAATTTTATTTGTAGAAATCAATGTTTAGCTATAGACAAAAAGGGGTACACAGAGTTATTAGACCCATCCACCAAAGGAACAGCATCACAAGAGTCTCTTTGGTGAATGTGGCTCCGGGTTCGATTCTCGGTGGGGGCTCACGTGTGGAATTACCTAAGCCGTCGAAGTATTTTAAAATTGCTAGTACATACTACACCACCACAAACACCGCTGTCAACACAAATATTAAGAAATGGAATTGAAAAAACATTACAAAAAAACATAAGAAAAATACACGAGATGGAATTCGAAATTACAAGATAAGAGAGGAATGGAAGGTAGAACGAACTGAAGTGACTGGATGAAGAGACGGGAATGGGATGAACTTATAAAACGAATGGACGAGAAACAGATAAAAGTGGAGAAAAAGATTACCAAGATATTTGAGTAAAGGTACCATCATCAAAATATCTTAGAATAGCATCATGAAAGAACAAGCGGAAGCATATGCAGATGGAGAGGAATTAAACTTCCACCAAAACTATTCATTTTAAAAATTTAAGACAAAACTATACGTTTAAAAACATTATTGCCTACTCTAAGGATAATTCTTTATAAAGCATATTATTTAGCCTTAAAGCAATTTCTGATCGATTATCAACTCCTAGGTTAAATTAAGATTTAAAAAAACGATACACTGGAGGAACATTAAGGGATTAAATTAATTTATTTGATAAGTTAGCAAGGAAATTTAATGACCATTTTGATCATTTGATCAAGATAAGATTGGAAATATAGAGGTACTGAGGAGGGTTGGAGAAGAACGAGACATCATGAAAAGTATAAGGAAAAGGAAAGCAAGCTGTATAGGCCACATATTAAGAGCAGACTGCCTACAGAAGAAAATCTTTGAAGGAAAGATAAATGGGAAAAGAGGAAAAGGAAGAAGGAGGTATGGAATGCTAAGTGATTTGAAGAAAGGAAGGAAATACCAAAATGTGAAACGGGATGCACAGGATAGAGATGCATGGAGACAGCAGTGCCGTTGAGACCTGTCCTAGGACAGAGTTACGATGATGATGATGCCTAGAAGCGTGAGCATCCCTAAAAATATTCACATACCATAGTTAGGCGAATAATTCGTTGCGGAAACTCATTAGCCGAGTTATCTCCGTAACAATAAATTTAAATCGTTATATGCTTAAATTTACTCTACTTCCGTCAATAATTAGACGCCTTTCTATCGGAAAAACCATCGCACGCATAAAATAAAGTTTTATATTCCTCTAACAGTATTCCTTTCAGAAGCAGGTTCATTTAAAAGTGTCGTCCATATTCCATGGTCCGCCTATTTGGGGCGAATGCTGTAAGCTTTGCGGCGACCAACGGCCTCATTCGATCAATTAATTAAATGAAGAGGGCTCCGGAATCGGGAGGGAAATGGTAGAGAAGAGCTCACTCGATATATGCCTTTCGCAATTATGAAACTGCGCCATTAAAGGGATATCCTCGCCCTGATAGCAGGTCAGCAAATATCGGCCACGATTTTGGGTGTACAATGATTACCTCCGAGCCAAATATTTGGGAGTAAATTTTATTCCCATTCATCCTGATGAACTTACAAAATTTGATAATATCTCCCAACATTTTTTCTGGTATAGTTCATTACCCGATTAAATAGGCATGGGTAACAAAAATCATCCATGGAATACAACAGTTATAACTGAGAGTTTGTAAATCTCACTCAATTTAATTAGGCAACACCTTGTTAAGGTGTGAGCTAATACGAGCTTCTTTAATACGCTTATTTCCTCAAGTCGATTATCGCAAATATTTAACGTTCTTTAAGTGAGAAATTAAACACTTTGTACTTTCCACACAGAATCTACTAACGAACGGTTTAGACTCACCTGAGTTATCATTAAGTATATAGCACCTAAAACTACAGTTTTTTCATTTCTTATCTGTGGCATTCCTCCAAGTAAAGTTAAATCTTATCGATCATATTCTTTAAGTAAGGTAAAATGAAATAATATCTGGATGACAGCTATAGTACCAAGAGAGGAAACAGATGTATCTGTTGACAATGCCTCGTGTCTGAAAATAAATGAAAAACGCAAATATTTTGTGTTCCAGCTACGATAACTTGCTTAAAGGAGTATTCTTCGTCGGTATTTTGGTACAGAATAGAAAAAAAAAAACTTTTCGCAAAACCTGTAACTTTTGCCGCAGTTTTGTTAATGATTATGGTTATATAAAAAGCTACTGAGGTATGGTGTGATGGTGAATAACGTCATTAACTCAAGTCATTCTTTATTGATGGTAGCTTAGGAAAGTGTTGCTCATAGTTATTGTTGAATGTATGCGGACATTTTCCGCTTATACTTGCTCGGTGAGGAAGGAAAGGTCAAGCTACCTCACTCCTCAGTTTTTCCAGTAAGCCTTAGTCCCTTTCCAGTTCTTTCGGAATTAATGGTATAGAGGTTGGTTGTTCGTAAAGTCTCTGAATGAAGTCTATGAATTACTGAGCAGAAAGACCGATTATTTTAAAGACCAAATAATTTAGATAAAATGTTTAAATCTGGATCTACCATATCTTAAACCCGTCTATCATGTCATCGCGATAGTGGGTTTGCGGATATTATATACTAAATGTGTCTGTGTGTTAGTATCAAAGGCATACCCGTATAAAAATCAAAGGTAGGATCATTACCTTGCCGCGCCCATTATGATGCTGGTTAAAGTAAGATAGATATCGACCATAAAATAATCATTTCTCTTTTTCCACTCTCTCAAGCTTTATGGAAGAATTCCTGCGAGAAATTTCCGTAAACACGAAGAAAGTAGTTCTTCCAAATCGACTTTCGGGGGAAAACGATTCGATCGCATTGTTAAAGTTTGTTGTCCGTTTCATTAGGTTATTTGGAGCTTTCATCGAACCAATTACGAGAGTTTTGCTGAGCCCACAAACGAACACGAGGGCGGCCGCTTTCAATTGTTTGCTCCCGTTTATTTATCCCTCGAATCCCTTGACTACCTTCAAAGAGATTCATTAATGGCGATTTCTGCACGTTAAACGTTGGCTGCTGATTGTACTCGATATGTTCCGGATTATAAATAGCTGCCATGCGTTTTTTTCTTCAAGTCTCCATAAAATGTGTAACTTCAGAATTCACAGATGACTGTATTAAAAAGGTTTTCTTGGCAATTCTCGAGTTAGTCTATTACAACAATAATTCTGAAAAGAAACTAAGAATTGAAACCCCTGATACTGAAGGAAAGGAAATTTCCAAAATTCAACACAATGAAAACCGGTCGTCTGAATACATTTCTGTGGAAATTACAATGTGCTTCTTTCCCTCAACACAATACCATAAAACCCGAAGTCTCTCTTTAGTGGAGATGGAGGAAGATGAAAAGGTGGGCCGGAAATAGTGGGAAGACTTAACGCCGAATATACTCGTAGTTATTGAAGTTAGAATTGTCGCAAAGTCGCAAAGACTGGTGGGAAGACATGGATTAACGTTTTTGAAAGAAATAAAGGGAGGGGTTAGCTATGAAGAAATAAATTAAATGGCACATAGCAAAACAGACTACCGAGAGGTAGAAAATGTATGTTTATCTCCTCTCACTAGGTTCTGCATTGTAAAAGAATAAACCGTCGTGAAAGTTTTAAATTTTGGTTATTCCTGGCTTACAGTAGTGAGTGCAAATTTAATTTCTTTCTATTTCTCTAGATTCTTCTTATTTGTTACCTTTTGTGTTACATTCCTTTAGTTGAATGTGCGCATATTCAAATTACTTGAATATAATTATATATTCTCCCAATACATCATTCACAGGACGGAGCGTGTATTACGTATATTAATTTGAATCCCTCCGAAAGATTTACTAGCAATTCCCTTACTTTTATTTATTCCCCAGTTTCATCTGGTAAAGGAAAACAGTGAGACATTTTCAATAGCTCTATATTTAACTGTAGCCTATCGAGATGTAAGTCACGAAGAAAAGATTAATATCGATTCATACAACTCATACATTCGAATGTATGTACATACATACGCCAATCTTGTTTAGCTATTATATCTCAAGTAGATTTTAAGTAAAGTTCCTGGTAACTGTAAGGCAATATTTTATTCAATGGCATTATTCATATTATTCTTAAAACAACAGGCTTTTTCCATATGGAGAAATTTTTAAATATAGCTCGTTGTAAGCGACGTTTAAAAACATTATTGCCTACTCTAAGGATAATTCTTTATAAAGCATATTATTTAGCCTTAAAGCAATTTCTGATCGATTATCAACTCCTAGNACATAAGAAAAAAAGATGGACGGAGTGAAAGAGAAAAAGGCATTGATGAAATATAGATCAAGGATGAGTGAGAATAGGTGAGAGAGGTAAAAGAAAGGGTTGCCTTTCCTTCCGTTTAAGTATTCCCCTCGGTTCCTTGTCTTAAAACGAGAAGGCCCTATCACTCAAGTAACTACAAATAAGTTCTAAACGTAGACATTTGAAGTAAAATAGAGTTTAGACTTCCCGGCTATAATAAATATTTAATCTCAGATATTACAACTCTCCCTACTCAGGTGAATTACCCGAATTACAATGAGTATCCAAATCATAATTGATCAAATTATATATTTTCTGTGCCATAGAATTGACGTTCGATCCTTGTGCAACGAAGCAGAAATTTTGTTTTAACACTTTTAAGGTTCATATTTTTCCTCGTTTAGTTGTAGAATGCATCTACGTGAACTCTTCAAAGGATATGAAATGCTCCAACAACACTTTCGTACGATCCGAATACACGGAAACTATTCCCTTTCGCTGAAATGATGGAATTGAATTAACGGAAAAATCGTCCAATATTGGTATCCGAAAAGTTTATACGCCTGCTTCCCTCTCGAGCAGTCCCCGAGAAGTCGATACCGGGGATTTTCAAGAAAATAAGTGAAGGTAGCCTGAAGGGTTCAGTCATAGATTTAAGCGATCTCGCCATTCGAATTCAGAACTGTATTAATTGAATTTTGCATTCAGCAATATACCAAAACGGTAAAATGAGTGAAATTTAAGATTAATAAATTAGTGCTTCAAGTTCAGAATAATTGATATCGTATAACAAATTCCAACAAATCATTTGGTAGCTTTAAAGCGTTAATACTGCGGAGTGTTATATTAAAAACTTTAGCAATAAAAATACTACCACCTAACATGCAAACTTTAACCATCGTACATACCCAAAAATGTACCGTATAATAGTGGAAAAATAGGAGCACACGTATTACGATATAATTTACGTAAAGATAAGCTAGATATGCTTCGTTTACGTGTTATTTGTATGACACGCTCATTTCAAAATCTAAAAAATTTAAACTATACTACAGCCCGTTATTAAATCCCACCGTTCCACATAAATTTGAAACATTTTTGCTCAGGTTTGACTGTGTTGCCACTAAACTAAGAGAATAATGTCCATGTTTCATGACAGATTCAAACTTTGGGTCAATGAAATCCCCAAAAGTCACTATCTCTGTCAATTCTGGTGAATACCGGATATTCTATCATATCTACATATTTAGGAAGTTACTGAAGTCAGATAATTAAATATATACATGACGATCAAAACTTTAATCAATAACGCTCACAGAAATATTTATCCAAAAACTACCTTCGGATATGAGCATATCTTAATAAGACATTTTGGTATCCGAGACACGAGGGAAAGGATACTTTAAATTGAAGGCCATTAACATCAGTATTTTAGGTCAGCACAGAAAAGATGTCATCTTTTAACAAGGTTTGTGTATAATTTTTACCGCATGACACCTCGACAAAGAAGACTTCCCCAGAAGCCGCATCCTTAAGTTGCCGGCTGTATTCGAAGGGGTTAGGGGAAGGTGTGAGGGCATGAGATGGATGGAGAAAGAGAAGAGATAGGGGAGAATACGTAAAAAAGCATATAAAAGATTAGGAGAAAATGGGTTTGGAGCGAAAAAAGCGAATTTAGAGGCGAAAAGAGAGAAAATGTCGGATTTAAAGGGGAAAAGAAGAAAAAGGGGTAATAACAGGAAAAAAGTGGGCACTAATGGTTGGAAATTTAAGTGGCTATTTCAATAGCATAATATCGCTTATAAGAAACATAAAACATTTATTTTTATCTCCTTTGTAGTAGAAAAATATCAATTAATATCCGAGGACAAATTATTTAAAGCCTATTATTTAAGAAGTGACAGTTCGCATCTTATTGTAGTTTTATTATATATAAATAATATCACTCCCAATTAAAACCAATCTTTAAATTATCTACGTTGTTAAAAAATACATTTACCCTTTGCTTGCAAATATACTGTTTACCGTAAGTAATTTGAGTCCCTGTCAGTGATAACTCTTTAAATTAATTATTTCCAAATTAACGTTACTTAAATGATTTTCGCCTTTGAAATATTCGTCACTCATAAATCATTAGAAAGGGGAAGAACAAAATGAAAATACCTTTAAATTTAATCATAATTACTTTATACATTTTCAATGGAGGAAACTCAAATTGGTAACACTGCATTTTCCTTTGTCATAAAGGTCACATCCCATCAAAATCGCCATCTTGCATTTTGCAATACTTCGTATTGTAAATGCACCTCAATATGGTGAAATTCAAATAAAACAGAAAGTTGGTAAAATTAATTTAATTCTAGATTTAGTATAAACCATGAATTAATTGCTTTCTTCTAAAGGTTAAGTAATGTGTATGAATTGAAAAAATCCATTATTTTATTTTTGGCATCTCTCACCGCGATGGTAGGTCTTCATTCCCTTTAGTAAAGATCAGGAATAAAAAAAATTGTTGAAGTCTATAAGAGAAATGAAAAATACGAAAAAATAAGAAATCCTTAGGATCGAAATCTGTAGTAATCTATTACAGTTTTCCAAATCTAAATTGAGGGATGGAAATAAAACCCCTTTGTGGTTCACTTAAGGAGAAGAAAGGAAATACACATTGCAAACATTTCACATATATCCTAAAAATGGAACGAGGATATTTTGCTTCATAAAGTAGTCGGTAAGAGAATTCGCTATTCAATTTGGTGATCTGGGTTCAATTCCCAATCTTGAGAGACTTTCACGTCTGTTTATCCTTTGAATGTTCCTATGCTCACTCGTACATACATGAAATGAAAATTTATTCCTCTCCTTTCCATATAGCGTTTTACTAAAGAATAGCTGTTATATTTGATTGATTAGTTAGCTGTCTCGTATATGTGAGAGACGCATAAAGACATAAGAAAAAAAGATGGACGGAGTGAAAGAGAAAAAGGCATTGATGAAATATAGATCAAGGATGAGTGAGAATAGGTGAGAGAGGTAAAAGAAAGGGTTGCCTTTCCTTCCGTTTAAGTATTCCCCTCGGTTCCTTGTCTTAAAACGAGAAGGCAAAAGCAAGAGAACCTTCTGAATATTGCAATGCAAGTAATGAGACTCCTTCTTACTCGTGCCTTTTATTATCTTTCCTGTTTCTCTTTCTTATCTCATTTCCATACATATTCCCCGCACATTTTCTTAAGCCGTTTCTTCCATACTTTTCCTCATACACAGCCTCTTTCTTTTTCCAACTTCGTTTGTTTTATTTCATCCCAACCCTCTTACGCTCCTCTTTCTCTAAATTTATTTATTTTTGCTTCCTTCCTCTCTCTCTCTCTAACACTCTTCACCTTTCTACTTGCTTCCCTTCCACTACATTTTCTCTAGGTCCATTTCATTATTAGAAATTAATTCCACATTCTGTCTGTGAAATAATAATGCATTCCCTTTCGGCTAACTTTTCAGTTTAGGAAAGGAAACTATGAAAAGCCATCCTTAGAGGGAAACCTCAACTGTAACAAGAATATACTGCCCTACTTTTACATTACTAAAATGAACCTTATTTTATACATAACTTCGTTTCCAAAACATGAAAAAATTGGGATAGTAACGTTGTTAAAAGTGTTTTGACTACTTTGGTCATTTCGCACCCGGGTTAGATTCCCGATAGGCGATTTCGCAAACAAAAAATTTCACCACAGTCGAACTCTTTTCCCATTTGCTTATCCGAGAACACATAAATGATTGTTGTTACGCTTCACCAAGCCGTTCCCGATAATATAGCAGGGTATTGGAAGCCATTCCTTGCAAGGAATCTAAAAGTGTGCAACAAACAAAGTTTTAGCAATTTCTAGGGTATTTTTAAATTTATCGAAGTATAAACTTTCTTTGTTTTACAATATAGACAATTGAGAGGGGCTCACCGAAATGAACTGCAGATTATACGTGAAAGGGGCAAATCAAAGAAAGCAACAGGAAAAGCTAAATATCCTTAAAGGTTGGAAAGGAATGGGTTGATGTTGCTGTCGAAGATAATGCTGGTTATTATGTCTAGGAAGCATATGGAAGAGACATATCCAAATCTGGCTCAGGTATGCAACTATTAATGGTTACACCTTTCCTGAAAGCACCAGTTTGTAGTTTAGAAGCTCTAAATGAAATTTTGGCTGAAAAGATTATCCTACTTCTAAAATTACTTTCTAAGAAATTCTTTTTCGCACCTAAATTCTTCATTCAATCATAAACTGGAGTAGTCTCTAAGGGATGTAGTACAGGTACAAAGGCGTGTCTTTGATGCCGTTTCATAGGAAGACTTGAAGGTGTCATTCCTATTTCACTACATCAATCTGCAAGGCTATCTAAACTCAATTGCAAAAGGTATGACTACAGAAAATTACATCACAAATTGCAAATCATAGAATAAGTTATAAGATGTCCATAATATGACTGAAGATAACAGGTGACTGGATAATGGCCAGTCTGCGCCAAAGAAACACATATCTGAACGTTGCTTCTGAAATTTATACTCCTTATAGTTCAAAATTTATTTTTACGACGCTCATTTATACAGTAAGGATGTTGCTTGAATAAAATAATTGCTGTTTTGGTTCTCTACTTTTATTCCTGTCCTACTTCTTTATCTATTTTCAACCTTTAGATCCCGAATCCAACTTTCCCTCTCTCGTCAAGTTTCATTGTTTACTATTTCAATAACTTTTTTATTTTCAAATTAAAACTGTGGAAGCCGTGGCGATGTGGAAGTGTAACACGAACGTTATGTAAATTCTTTCATCTTACGCTCTGTATATTGCAAACAGTTTCTAATTGAATTCGCGTAAAATATATTTCAAAAACGTGTACATTAACACCAACTTTTATAGGACAGAATGAAAACAGCGTTATAAGCGGGATATCTTTTTAATCGGGGTATGAAAATTTCACATTTCTTGCACCTTAAAATGAAAAGAGGTACTTCTTTAATATGCCACATTTTCCACGGCTAAAGATGG
Source organism: Ladona fulva (assembly GCA_000376725.2). Taxonomy (NCBI): domain Eukaryota; kingdom Metazoa; phylum Arthropoda; class Insecta; order Odonata; family Libellulidae; genus Ladona; species Ladona fulva. The sequence continues at coordinate 437,388 of KZ308423.1, read as the reverse complement.
AGTATCAAGAGAACCCGAGAACGATTTTTTGTAGTATTGGCTGCCTTCTTGTCACAATCTTGAAGAATTGACAGCTTTTTGGACAAAGACAGCGCCTTTCTTTTTAACTTAAATTCCACCATTTTCACTCTACTATGAATTAATACTTACTGATACACAGTTAGGGTTAGCGACGAATATTTTTAAAGCAGTGCTAAAAAGGCCGCCACGGAGTACGACCTCTTTAAGACTGTGCTCAACAGCCTTCGAATCAATGCCACATTATTTCATTTACATTTCTTTATTTTAAGTTGCAACGAAAGGAAACACCGCTACGAGATATTTTAATTAATTTCTTGCTCTGAAACTAAACTGTTGGTGAAGATCTATCACTAACAGAGTTATAATCGGCTGGAGAAAGAGAGATGGGGTGATTGCTCCGCAATATCTTCAATTTCTTCCCACAGAATTTGTCATCGTAAGCAAGAGAGTCGAAAGGAAACCCAACAGAAAAAAGCGTAGCAGGAGAGGAGAGCGTAGGACGGCATTGCAGATGATGCAAACAATTCCTAGTCTAAGAAACACCGACTCAAGGTTCAATTAATCGTATTCATTCACACAAAATGACAGAACTTTTACTAAACTACATCTAATTCGTGTTAGGAAGGCACTCGGCGTCCCGAGAGAGGGAAAAAAAGTGGAGGAGATGGAGGCCTTTTGAGGGTTAACTCCTGCTTTTTCCAGCTCAGAAAGCGCTGCCTCTCCTATTTTCTGGCTTGGACTAGGCCTACCTGCACAGTAGGCTACTGAGTGAGTGCCTTCCTAACGCGAATTAGGTATACATATTAAATACACAGAACGGCCTAGGTTTCGTAATCAAGCTGCATCATCAGGTGACAATTAATTGCTGGTCTATCGTAAAATAAGAGAAAAATATGCGAGGACAAGTCGTTTTAGGGATTCGTTCTTTCCGCAAACGAAATGCGACAACAATAAGCCAGAGAGGTAACTCAAACGCTTGGTGTTTACACCCCCTGCCATAACCCGAAAGGTGACTTGCAGGGTATTTATGTAGATGTAATTGTATTTGAATAAGGCGGACTATCGGCTAAAGCAAGCTGCAGAGGAGACTAGAAAAATACGCCTTCTAACGGAGCGTCTCAAGTATTTTTACCATGGGTATAGAATGAAAGCGACCGGGACCGAGAGAAAACCGCATATTAAGTGGGATAGAGTCTTAATTGGGAGCATTTTGAACGGGTTTTACTATATCTAAGTATCTCTTTAAATGTATGTAATATTTTTAAGATGTCATTCCGTATGTAATGCATATCTTTCAAAAGATATTGATAGGTCTTCTCGACTATCGTAGCGGTTCCAGGAAAAGTCACCTCCGCACTTCTTCCCACCGGGCGACCCCTTACTTTGCTAGCATTTTCCTACATTACCCGTTGAATTTCCTCTATCTCTCATCCCTAATTCTCTCCTCTTAATCTCTTATGTCCTCCACTCTATCTGAAGTTCCCATCCTCTCTTTCTCCTTTGGGCCATCTCATTTATTTTCCTCTTTCCTTCAACAACTCCTCTTCCTTCAGCCCTTCCTCTATCCCTTTCCTTCACCGCGAAATTTTTGGCACACCCTCGCAACTTCCCATCAACGCGCATGCGCCGCCTATTTGGAATGTGAGACCACGAAACTTCCATTTCCGGGATGGGAGCCCTCCTGCGGCCGCCCGCATCCATTCCGCCCCTCGCACTTCCCTCCCTTAGCCACCCTTCTTGGACCCCCGACCTCAGTCTCTCCCCACCCCGCCTTGGCACCCAAATCCAGGGGAACCAAGAAGGATCCCCTTGCACTTTCCCTTGTTTTTCTTCCATCTTTCCCCTCTTCCTATTCTCATCCATTTCTTTTCTTTCCTCCATTACGCTCCCCAGTTTTCATTTACTTCCGTCAAATACCTCGGGTTTTCCAGTTCCTTTCCTTCTTTCATTGTTCGCTTAACGATAAGTGGAGTCCATGATAACGCCACATATGTTGGGTAAACCAGATTCTTAGGGGACCAAACCTTGAGTAGGGTTCAGTATAAAGATAGCTATGATAGCAGAAGTAAGCCAAGGAATTAATCTACTGAGAACCCAACATAATTATGGGCGATTTATTATAAACCAGAGCCCAAATGAATAATTTAACAATAACACGTATTCAACTACGTTCTGCAGAATCGAATTAAACTTGATTCGCAAAATACAGTGGTTTCAGAAAGCGATAGGAACAAAACCCAAATTTGACCAGAAGTGAAGCTATCGATTCACTAACAAGGATTCGAACCCTGGTCTTCAATTTTTCTAAAAAGCTTTGGTCACTTCGATATTCTTCACTTCTAATGACAGAAATATGATGGGCACTAACTATAGGGTAAAATAACGAAATTTGATGGAAATTATCGAGTATATTGATTTCAATGACAATGACATATTTATTTAGAGTAAATATTCTGTGATATCAATGACAGGCCGAGAAGAGACCAGAATCCAAGCGATGGAAATGAAGTTCTCAAGGAGCAGACCGGGTAAAACAAGGAGAGACAAGATCAGGAACGAAAGAATCAGAGAAATCTTGGGTATAGAAAGGCTCCAAATACAGATTGGGAGAATGAGATTGAAATGGTTTGGCCATATAAAGAGAATGGATGAATGGCAACTTCCAAGAAGAGTGTTTGAAGAGAAGAATAAAGAAAAAAGACCATGGGGGAGACCAAGAGGAAGGTGGAATGAAATGATTATAATAGACACGTGTAAAAGAGTGGAAGATGCAGATAAAGTGTGGGATGAGAAGTGGTGGGAAGATAGAACGAGATGGCGGTCACTGGCCCACAAACACCCTGGCAGAGTCTGGCTGGAAGGCGAAAGGATAATGATGATTGATTTCAAACAGTTTCACTTCTGCTCATCTCGAATTTTACGGTACACCCCCACATGCATAGATAGTAAATGCAAAGTATTTATGTCTACTCTGAGCTAACAGATACACCTTTTAACTCTTTCCTTCCTTTCCGCTCAGATAGTTTTGACTGAGTTATTTTGACTGAAATCACGATGCTAAAAACAATCTCTTTTTTTATTAACCTGTAGCATGTGCTGAGCTTACTAATTTTGACAAATTTATCGTCAAATTCATGCAAAATAAAGTTTTTTAGCACCTCAAAATATTATTTAAAGCTTTTAAAGTAAATAATCAAGATTCGGTTCAAACGTTTTCTTTAGCACTTAACTAATTTATACGGCGGATCCGCTAAGCTACGGCGGCTTGAGTGAATTCCGTGGAAACCTAATGAGTTCATGGTCTTAAAAATATAAGCGTTAAGGTTAATTACCACGACTTGGTGTACGCCTTTATCTCAAGGGTCTTACAGTAAACAAAGGTCCTTAATTTTCATAAAAATTTACTATGATTACTATTTTTCCATTGAAGAGCGAAATTCAAGGTTCAATTTTTTACATATCGATTTCTCCATAGGAAAGCTCACTATCAAAGATATGATATCTATGGAAGATAATTATTCTCATCTCAAATCGCGTAATTGTCTCAACAAGTCTCCGTCTTGAATACAAAGTAAGTCTGAAGAACCTCTGGAAGGCACACACGTCAACGTAGATTATCAGTTACTTTCTTTAATGATAACATGTTATCAATATGAATATTTTTTTCTCTTTTAGACAGTTTAAGAGAAACCTATGAAAACTTATAAAACTAAAATGCTTTCACTCTGTAGTCTTTAATTTGCCAATGAAGGTAAGCTCGGGTATCTTACTGTCATTTACTTTTGCTTGTTCATTTCTTCAATATGTAACACCAAGTAGAAGATATATATTTATACATAAAGCTCGATGAAGAATTAAAATTGCAATAACATTGATTACATTGGTAATACCTAAATTATTCAACTGTACACATTTTTTCCTTTCCCAATTTCTAATTACGGCAATTTTATTTACCAACAAAAAAATGAAGTTCCACCAAATGTCACTATAGAAGATTCATTTTATAAATAAAGCTACAAACTAACCACTGTATTCTTTCAAAAGTACAGAAATAAGACTTTTTCAGTATCTTTAGCTAAATTCGTTATTCTAATCGGCTATCTTACACAGCTCAATTTGTGAGATATGCTACATTTAACTCACAATGTATGCATGTTAAATTCCATGGCATTACTAAGCAGGATATGTCTCCAATAGGGCTGGGGTTTAGAACTACGTAGATTATCTGCAGTATTGAGGTGCATAAAAATAACCAGCTAAATGAATATCAAGGAGCAAAAAGCAATCGTTCCTATCAACACGATTTGCGAACAAATATTTACGCTGCGGATAAATATGAGTCAATTGGATATATTGGAAATGATGGAGTGAAATATTGAAGCTGCGCAAACTTATAGCATAAACATCCACGGAGCCTAAGTTGTTGCTGCAGTACGACAGCAATTCGAGTGTGAAAGTCCTTCGGCGAAATTAAATCTACATAACAGTTAACAATAAAAGCAGAAACTTTAAATGTCAGAGTTCAACTCTCTTTTCACACGATCTAGAAGAGTGTGCTGTTAATTTAACTGGATCATCTGCAACATCGCTGCGAAACAGGGAGAAAGAAAAGGTGTTTTTACAAAATTCACGTAAATTCATTTTTTTCTACACATCTTTCTTTTTTAATGCAACAGATAGAATGATACCGTCTGCCATTGAAACTTCAGTCGAATTCATTTTACTCTCATGAGCATTATACATGGTATAATTATAATTATTGACAAATTATGATTTAACTAACTTAGGAGAGGGTAAATTATGTTGTTACGGTAATTCCGACCTTTAATGATACGGAGAAATAACACAATGTTTAGCTTTGAATATTCAACAGTGCCATTCCAGCTTATACTCAGGTCTGTTCAATAGTACGAGTATATTCCTAATAAATTATTTCCATCAGCATCACGATTTTCAGTACCATGATATGAGATGCATCAAAGTTTCCGTGTATTCCGTTTTGTAATTAGATTAGCCAAAAATTATGAGATGATTCTTTCCGCAACATCTGCCGTTTATTTTGTTCAATGAGCTCCTTATTAATAATATAGTACCCAACTCCAAGCTAAATCTTTCAGGAATAACAAGTGTGAAAAATAGCGACACGACTGGGACTCGAACCCAGGTCTCCCACTTTCCGGGCAGGTATTCTAACCACTGAACTACCGTGCCGCGTCTCTCTCACACTCACTTCGCTTTAAATTAGTATTTTCACTTTCATTTATCTATCTTCCACTATGTATCTCTATATTTTCCTTATTAAATAACGTAACAGAGTATCAGAGGAAATAGTAGCTGACAGCACTTTCATCCCTCTTTAATACCATGCACTCCTTATCTCCAATAATTGATAATTAATATATAAATGCACTCACTTTCCACTACCATCATAGTTCTCCAATTTCCAGATATATTGCTTATGCTTCACCTTGTAAATTTTTAGAAATTTACAACATCGCCAGCTTCTTCTATCTCATTTTCAGCTCTCACTAAATGCATTTTCGCTTTCTCTTTGACCTTTATGATTGAAATTTCCATATCAAAATCTTTTAAATGTGAATCATATTAACATCCTACTCAGACACTGACGACACGAATCCGTCTAAACTCATGCTTTTGAGAGACAAAATGTACGGTAGCCTTTCCCTAATTTTCCGGTAAGCTAGACCTTCATTTATATGCCATTAGGTCTATCTATCGCACTGCATTACCTTTATATATGTCTGTCTGTCACAGATTCCTTCCCCTATCTCCCTCACACATCCATCTCCATTTACCTTTTTTTCTATCTCTCCTAGCTCTCCATCGCCTCCCTTGTACATTTCCATCCATATCAAATCTTACTTTTCCCTCGATTTTCCTTTTCTGAATTTCCATCTCAATCGTATAACCCTTTACCATTCCAAATCACTGGAATTTCATGTACTCCGATATTTAAAAAATATTTCACCGAGTCATCCGGGCATTTATTTATTTATTTATTATTTATGATTGTTTATTTCCTTTCTGGCAAACGTAAATTGAAACGTAGATTTACAATATCCACCCGGAAAGAAGAGTTTTTGGTTTCTATTTCAACGATTTAAGTATAATATACCAAGAAATAACATATGGTATTACATTAAACTACACGCCTTTTCTAACTCAAACAAGGTTCACGTGGACTTAAATTCCATATTTAATGCGCTTTCTTTTATCTATGAAAAGTTTACACTTCTCTTTTTATCAGCCGACGGTTTTACCAATGTCCTTCAATGTATCCTACATCATAGTTTTATTAACGATATTATTTATATTTCATAACGTATTTTATATTGCTACATAGACTTATATTTCAAAGGTTACAAAAACTGTTACTTCTATGTCAGGAATATGATTCTCCAGTCATAACCGTTTTCATAAATTTCGGACGAACAAAAACCTCGATTCCTAAGCTAAGAAGAACCCGGATAGCCGGGACTCGAGCCTGCATCTTGATGTCGGAAGTCTATTAGGCTAACTATTTCGCCCCAGAGGTCAGTCACTTATTTACAACAGATTTCAGAGAAGTCGTTTGAGGTACTATTTTATGCAGCGTCGAGGTTTCGGCGAGGAATAATAATTATATTAATAATAAAACGGCTTTGTTGAAGTGCGGGATTTAGACTTCTGTCCCTTCTTATATCTAACCATATGTCATTGAATCCTTAAAAGAAAGAGATACCTTCTGGAAAGTACAAAAGAGAAAAATCAACAAAAGAAAGAAAATATTATGTGGGTTAAAAAATACCTTAGTATGAACTACGGAAAAATATAATAGCATTTATAAAAATAAAAAGCCCCGCAGGAAAACGCCTGCGAGATGGGGAGCATAAAAAACCGGCGAAATCCTACTGATAGTAGTAAATTAAATTTAACTAGATGGCGGAAAAATAAGGAAACTGTCAGCAAAAAACCTAAAAAAACAATAATTTCATATTTATACAGAAATATAAGAGTTGTTAAATTTAGAAATAATAAAACTGAATAAAACAGAAAGAATAACAAAGCAACAAAGGAAAATGAAACAATGAAATATTGAAGAACAGATAAATATTGCAAAAAAAAACAATAATGAGGGAAAATTAAGTAGCATGCCCTAGAGGTTACACAATCAGTAGTATTGGTAGCCGACACAGCTAGCAGCGGTAGTTTTATGGTTCTTTCCTTGCAAATTTAAGAGCATAGAAACTTACGGGAAACGGTAATTCGGAAAAAGAATATAAATTCGGGACGAATCACCTCCTTTGGCCGAGGTATCATAGTACTTCAGCAAAAATACACAGATAAAATTGTTCTCCAAATATACTAGAAGAAGACCGAGTATTCGGGTGCCCAACAATCGATACAGAAACACTAACTCTATCCCTTCAATACCTCTCATATTCCCCATCATTTCCATCCATATCAAATCCTTCTCCTCGGCGAAACCTTCACTCAATTTCCCCTTTCTACATTTCCATCTCAACCGTCTCCCCGTAATCACCCTCCCCAGCAGAAAGGTCTACCTCGTGTGACCCTTGCCCGTTCCCTTCAAGAGGTTGCTGAGCGTTACGGTGGAAAGGATAAAAGGCACCCCAAGGCCTTTTTTCCCCGGCTTCCACACCACACCCTACTGGGCTATTCCATCTTCATCGCCCCCTCTCTCTTCTTCCCTTCTGATATAGTTTTGTCTTCGTCGCTCACATGCATACGCGTTATCATCCGAGCGCTTTTCCGAATTTTTTTCCTTCGCCCTCTTCACTCTCGATTTTCTCCACTGCGAAGGTTTTTGTCCCCTCCGAACTGGCGCACAAGAGCCGTTTTTCCACGAGATTGAAGGGTGTTTTGAAAATTTCGCCAAATTGATGCTCGACCGCGGTGGTCTTCGAGCTAGGGTTAAACGAACCCCTGAGAATGAAGGGATGGCTTTTCGGATGGACTAGTGGCTATATTTCATGGCTAAATTGAAGCTATTCGGAAGGTCATTTCCTTTATGCTACAAATATCAAAAGACAAAGAGAGCGGTGTTTTTCCTTGATACGTGGTTTCTAAAGGATCTGATTTGAGATAATAATTCACAGACTTTAAACCCTTTGAGTGTGACGGGTTGAGATACATCTAATGTATAAATAACTTACAATTTTCTGATTGAGGATGTGTAATACGTACGCATCCATGCAGCTATCTGAAACTCCTGCAATGCCATTAAGAAAGGAACTGTTTATATTCCCCCTGTTGATTACGACTCAAAAGGTAGTAATAGCTCAGAAAATAATACTTAAGTATAACTTATTATTAGCTAAAAAAAATATGTGATTTCAACCCATTGGCATTAAAGACCCAACGTCGATAAATTCGTCGTTTATTGATCCATTTGTGACGCGACATGATTAACATTTAATTATTATATCGTCCTATATTTTACGCTTAATCATACTAACCTTCATCTACTTTTTCTGGAAACTAGAGTGATTGAGTTCGTTTAAGGGGAATATGATATTGCATGTACAAATTAATCTACCTTTGCCCACATTAAAATTTACATTTCTATAAATGCCATTTAAATATTTATATGATTCTCTCTGATGTTTAGTAAATATTTCTGGAGATTGCAAATGATAGTTCACTAAATTATTTAAGAGAAAATTAATGTCGATCAAATCAACCGACAAACAAAATATGAATTATTCATCTATTTGTATTTAACTATTTGGAAAAAATTGAACTCGTTTGGCTTGGATAACTAATTCAATTTTAAAATACCACTGCTTTACCAATTACGCATCTCAAATGCCGTCTATAAACAGCAATAAAGAGTTTTACTCACTTTATTAATCACTCGTGAAAAGTCTAGCCAAAGTCATGAATGTTTCACCTAAAGCTCTAGTCAAGAATTAAGCCAAAGTCATTTTCGAACAATAGATTGATCAACATCAGAGTCCACGAGCTTTTTCTGTGTATACGAACTACTATTTTATTGGAAAAACTTCTAGATCTAAAATACTCTAAAACGTTTGACTTTTATTCCGAGTTATATTAAACACATCGAGAGAAAAATTTTGTATCTAAATAGAAACAAATCAAGAATACAAACATATATATTCCAAGAAGAAATTCAATATAACACATATGTTTACGTAAAATGTGAATGCGATTGATATGTATAACAGGTTGAAATCCCATTAAAGTCAATTTCTCAGTCTACCAAGCTAGAAACATCATTCCAACACTGTGTATTAATAGAAAGACTCTGCCTTAAGAAATTCACCATCAACCGTAAGATCACAATCAACCAGTTAGACACCTCCGATCTAGTTTCTCAAATTCCATACTGACACCCTCGTTACATCGGGTAGAAATTTCAGAAAATAATATCGATCAAATGCAAATAAAATGTGGCGAAAAGGCAGGTTCTGGGTAATGCAATTACCCTGCCAGGAACTACCAGATTCAAGCTCGGGTGGCGCGTGTATTTTTAATTACTCTCTTCCGTCCCCTTATTCCACCCAAATGTACTTCCTTTCTACCTTCTCTTTTCCCTTTCCGCTTTAACTTCCCCTCTCAACTCTTTTTCTCCCTCTACTTTCGCCCCTTCACTAATCCATCAAACCTCGCTTTAAAACCGCTTTCACTCACTCCCCCTTTGATTCCCATTATCTAAACCAAAGTTTCTCGTGTTGTTCGGGAGAGCACAATAGTTTATTGATCCGTATCCACGGTGCCGAAGTCGTCCTAAGTTACCTCACCACGAGGGTGAAAGGTAGACGGTGTATGGGCTGAATATTAAAGCGGGACACGCGTTTAGTTAAATAAGAGCTTATAAACACAGTTTGGCAATATGGTGCAAAAAGAAATAAGCAAGCGTTTGCTACTAACAGGAATAAACAGTTATACACAGGATGTCTATCTTTTTTCTATTAGAGATACAATAGCAGCATTTTAGAAATAGAAACAGCTTGAATACCTGGGAGATCTTATTTTGATTCCTGGCCATACGCCTTTCCGCTCAAGTTTGTACGTATGCTTTACTTGGTTGCTTAAAACCCTTCAATATACTAGATCTTCTATTAAAAAAAATAAATAGTTTTTTAATCCGTGACGTTCCTCGTATTCATATCTTAACTAATTAAATTCTGCATAAACCAAGTAAAAATACACGACAAAAACATTATGCACGGCATTCAATAGAATCACATGGTATATGATTCTATTTTTTGTCATAAAACAACAAATAGTACCTCACTCACGGCTAGTTGAGATTAATCAATTAAATCTACTTAAAGTACTCATTAAATTATACATTATTTTTACATCGATAATTTAAACATATTTGGCCTAGCCTCACATTGACGTAAGCAATCAGACAAGACTTAAATAGCCTTCATATTTCCTTCTAGTAATCTATACAAAATAACAGAATGTAAACATTTTATTCCAGCTCCATCACAGTATCCTTATTCTTGTCTACCTCCCTGCGCCTATTTAAATTCGGGTTCCTTTCACTTTGATGCTGCTTAGAGTTGAAAGGTAATTTAAAATCTGTTTAGCAACCCATATACCTCCTTAATTGTACGTTCGTTCTCGGAGGGATCGAGGCGGCGCCTAAGCTTAATCTCATTTCAGTCTCAAAAGTTTCTCTCCGAAAATTTCTTCGGTAACTTTAGCATAACTTTTATTATCCTACCATCAAAGACATGATCCTACCTGCCATAATTATCCTCTTTTTCTTGTCAATACCTTTCAAACTCTGTTGGGAGTTCAACTTAAAGTAATCAAACTCACCGTTCAAACATTATCTATACCTCAGCGACATTGAAAAGTCACCTAACCTCATAATGGGAGCTTTCTCAGGCGTATTAAATCCCGCTGCAGGAATTCTTACATCAATGCTCTCCGCTTACACTAACCTCAACATGATGATCAGTTAATTGAGTATTTTTCTAGTACTAATGAATAAGCGGTATGTATGGAAGCGCTGGTGTATGTTAGTAGAATCTACCCTGCTAAGAAGACCACAGACATTCCTGATATGCCCGCCATACTAGATATTCCATTGAATAATCTCAATTGATCCGCATTCAGATCATCTTCCTCAAGCTAGTCTTAATCAAATACCATACCATAGACTCAGGTCTAACTTCGTGGTAATTACACACACTAAATACTCTATCAAAGAAAACTTCGCTCTTTGCATTCTCTTGCAAGTACAAATTCGTTCTATGTATTCTCTTGTGGTATGCTGAGCGTTTCTCTCATGGAGCCGTTTAGCTACATACCTTTATGTATCGAGTGCAAAATTCTACTTCCTTGGAGAACTACTTCTCTGGAAAAAAATTTAAATACACACTACTAATAATAAAGATAATGAGGATAAGTTACATATTTTCATAATAAAGGAAAAATGTATACTTTTCCACACAAATTTATTTTGGGAGATGACCGGAAGAAGACATCTTCAGATCCCCCAGATCTGAAGATGGCTTCCTGCTGAAATCGCTATGAGTTATGAAAAGTAGACATCTTTCTCCTTCATTATGAAGTTCCAATTCCACAATATCACGGCCTCCTCCGTAGATTTTATTGCATATTTTCTTTAAGGAATCTTTAAGGAAAGGCAAAACATAAAAACTAATTAAATTAGTAGAAAGTTTGACGAATAGTTTAACCTCTCCTCACTCAAGACTTCCAGAAGTGCATAAATTGCTAAGAGGCGATCTTCATAGTTTGGCGAAGAAGTTTTGAGGGTTTCTATCCACGATTATGAACGAATTTGACATAGTGTAAAGGAAACTGACTTCACTTTGGTTGATCGGTTAACATTCTCCTGCATTTAAAGTATTTCCTCTACGTGTAGACCTCAGGACGCCAAATTGCAGTTTTGCGAGTATTTCAATTGACGACATGTGGAAGTACAACTACAAAAAATGGGGGAATCGGACGGAAGAAGTCCCGATATAAGGTATTGAAAGAGGCACAGTTGGGGCGGGAGTTGCTCGTTGTTTCGATGGAAGCTGGTTTTTGTTGTAGGAGAAATACTGAAGGTGGAAATTAAGAAAGGCGGTAAAGGAGATGTTGGATTTGTTGTGATTTTGCCCAAACTTACGCAGACCGCCGAAGCAGGGTCGTAGCCAGGGTCTGTCCATGTCATTGGCTCTGTTCTCATGGGGGAGGGGCTAAACCCCCAAAAGACTTTGCTATGCATTGAAGTACGGCTCGAGAATCCGTGGACTAAAAATGGCACGCAAACATGGCAGATCTTGATGCACTTATTTAAATACACTAATGATGATGGTGAATGATCGAAACAGGATACTTTTCCAATACTATCACAACACCCACCAAATTATTTTTGGTTAAATAAAAGGGGAAGCAGAGTGACGAAGGCAGTGACCGATAGGAATATGAGAGGTAGTTATTAAAGCGAGAGGAAGACCGGAAAAAAGTTATCAAATGGGGTAAATTATGTGCCGAAAAGGGTTATATGTAATAAGATTGCTTTTCTATCTGACATTGAGAATAACAGGGAGCTTATAACAAGATGGATGAAGCTGAATTGGACACGAGGACGATCTAGACGAAGAATTTGTATAACTTAGTCCATCAAACTTGACTTGTCACCCTGATACGGAATAGTGTGATTGATTTTTTTTTATCCGGGCGCTGCCATATAGACCTGGGCCTAGGGTATTTAGACGGGTGGGCCTTCCGAGAGTGACTGTTGGTCTTCGGAAGACTGAGGAGGTACATAATTCCAGTGGATTGTGTTTGAACCAAAAACATCTTCCTTAACAGGAGAAAAAGTGATCGAAGGGAAAGTTCGACTTAAATAAGGAGATAAATTATTTCCTACTCTCATGACATAAATGTCAAATCTTTCTCCGAAGCACCGTCGAGTTAAAGTACATTTTGGGGATAACTTCCCTATAGATGACCAAGAGACTTTCACTTACGCTTTCAGTAGAAAATTTCGGAGATCCTTTCCTGTTTATCATCCACGAAACATCGTCTACGGCTTGAATTGCGAAGTAAATTCCGAAACTTTGCACCTGCATTTTTTTCACTTCCTGTCCATCCTAAAACTGCTCCTCGTTTACTGTTATTCTCTCGTAGCTTTTTATTATTCTCTTATACGATCGGTTGTTTTCCTCTTCCAACCATCCACCTTAAAGGCTAAAGAACCCCGGTCGCCCTTTCGCTCATCGCAAAAACTTTCCCCATGTTCATAACCCCCCTAAGGGGTCAATCCTGCCATGTCCATCTCCGTGGCTGTAAAGTAACTTCAAACCGCGCGTATCCCTTCTTCAAAGTGACAGATCCCCTCCACGTAATCTGAAAGGATATCCTTCCTCGGGTCACAGAATGGCTTTCGAAATGTTTCCGAGATATACTTTCTCTTCTCTTACCCATAGTGAATAATTTCTTCATATTAGATATTCCAACCCATAAATTAGACGATTCCGAACTCCTTTTTTTATGATTTCGCCACATCGCTGCCATTATTAGATATACACATATTCTCAACTATGTATATATTTTCCGTGATTTTCATGAAAATAATAAGGATTAAAGAAGGCTCATTTTATAGAGAAGTTGGTTACTTGTCAATAAAAGAATTTCTAAGTTCCCAAGGAGAAACGGACATGAAAAAAGTCTGACGGAACCGGGATAAATATAAATTGCATAAATATAATCTACGCAATGCATCACAATGAAAATGATCTTAACTATATATTGTAAATTAAAAAATGCGATGTAGGTCGTTAACAACTCGAGAGCAACTGAGAGTAAGTTAGCATTCCAAGATAAACTAATTAAACAATACCAGAAAAGTAGATGTTTATCACTTAGAAATAGCACAAATTGAGTAAAGGCAAAGTGTTGAAGATTTCAATTAGAAGTTGCTTGGAAAATATACCGGATGATTAAGATGGATGATCATATTTATCAGATGATGACCTTATGCAAAAACTGGTATGAAATAACTCTGACAGGTCCAGGACTCAAACTCATATCCACCTACTTGCCTGGCGGTTGCTCTAGTCATTAAGCTACCATTCCAGAACATTCACAAACATATAATTTTGGCAGAATTTGTTGGGTAGGGCTTGTGGATTGCTGGACGGTATCGTTCACAGCCAAGACCTCAAGGAGGCCTAGAAAAGTGGTGGAAGGGAGAAATCCCTTTAGGGTAATGCAAGGAGAGGAATGAAAGGTGACTTCGCATATAAGGATGTGTACCTTGGAAAATGATGAACCACACGCCCTTACAAACAGTCTCTCCCAAACAATTGGTCAGAATATTCTGGAAAGATAGCTTGGTAGATAGAATAACCGACCGGTAAGTGGGAGTTTGGAGTTAGATTCCCGGTCCTGTCAATCATCATAAAAACAGTTTTCTTTAAAAATGTTCCTAGTTGCACGCCATTACGCGCAAAGTCACCTTCCATTCTTTTTCTTACGATGACCTTCTATAGACATAAAAAAAAACAAGTTCACTTAAGGAATTGAGGTGCAACCTTCTGTACGTTAAACGGTAACGATGAAAAATAAAAAACTGAATATTTGGGAACTATTAGAAGATACTCGAGGCAGAATACTGCCTTGCTATACTCTATAAAAGAGAATTTAGCAATACAATGATGCCTCGATTGAGTTCCCTTGATTCGGAATATGTTTTTATTTACTTTAAACTGCTTCCCAAGGAAGAATGGACTTGATGGTCTGACGGGACCGGGAAGTCCCGGTCGCGTCAGACTTCTTTCAAGTCCATCCTTCCCTGGGATATTTCCTGGGTGCGCACCATCTTGCGCAAAGTCATCTTTACTCATTTTCCTCTTAAACTGCTTATTATTATATAAATGAAACTTTATACTATGAAATAAAAAACACGCCGTGGAAAAACATCATGGATAGATTGCCTTCTTTATGATCCTCCCTTTGTTACTGTGTTTAAGTTAGGATTTTATTTACGAACATGAGTATTCATGATTCACACCAACGTTATCCCCGCTATATAGCGAACAAGTCATCGGATCTTTAAGACTTTGAACGTGACAATTTTTTAACAAAACCAACCCGAAACTATTTTCCCGGAAAAGTCGCGGAGGTTAATGACCGAAATGAAACAGAATCGCTACCTTTATTCGATTCCGCCGACTTGATTTAAAGGGGCGAATTACGAAAGCAATCGAGAAATTATTCAGGAGGCATAAAAGAAACGGAATCGTTACCAGGAGCAATATTCTCTCATTCACAGCCCCAGCTTTAATTTCCCTCGCATTGAGTTAATAATCGCCCCACCAGCTGTTATTCGGCAATTTCTTCTCGGCGATTTATGTGATTACGTCGACTGAATCCAAAAGCAAACCTCGCTCCCGTTCGCGTCCCCAGTCGATAATTTCCTAAAAGTCCCCCGACTCGGGTCACAAAATGTCTTTCGCATCGTTAAGAAATCTCGAGAGAAATGAGGGAAAGTAATTAGCGGACAACGCTGCTCACGAGGAGGGATTTCAAAAGAACGACACCCCAGCGGCGAGAGGGTCGCTCTCGATATTTTGCGACAGGGCTTCACCGATCCCTTCTTCGCCTCAAAAATAATTATCCCTGCCCTCGAACCAGCTCCCAATCTCAGCCTAGGTCTAAGAGAAAGCTATAGTCTGTAACTTTCCTTTTCGAGAAAGTATTTTTCCCTCTGTATTTCTATCCTGTTACTTCATTTACTTCTAAAAATCCATTGAATGTACGCTCGTGCACGCAGCTCGCCAATGAAAAACTTCTGGCATAGAAATCTATCTTAAACCCGATTACTTTACGCAATAACGCATCTTTCACACTGTAATTGAAAACAAAAAATATTAGGAACTACATTTTCTCTAACGATGGTAAAACGTGTACGTGTCTAATTAAGGAGAACGAATTAAGGAGAATGAAATAACGGAGCAATAGCTTTCATCAGAAGCTCTCCATCATATCAAAACCCGAGGTACAATATCCCTTATTATCTGTAAGATATGTTCACAAAATGCAATATTTATTCTTTCATAGAAATAGAATTCAAGCGTATGGCTGTGTGTATTCATACGTGTCTACATACCACAAAAAAGAAACAAAAATAAGAAAATAGCTTTAATATAGTAAACTTATTCAACTACTCTTTGGAACGAATGGATGTGTCACAAATGTAACGAGAACATTGAAAAATGTAAGGGATTGTGGGCAGTGAATATCCTTTTATAACGATACTTTGTAATATAGTGGTGGAAAATTGAAATATAAGAGCAAAAATCAATACGAACTATAAGTTTAGTTTGATAAAATGAAGCTTTCTAAAGAAACAATAAAAAAGCATAACAACATGCCAACAGACGACAAATAAGAAGTAAATAAATGAGACGACGAAGAGAGAAACACTTGCCGGTCCATAATGCCACGATATAATCATATATCTATAAATCAAATGTCTGTCTGTCCGTCAGTCCCCCGATTTATCTCACTAACGGCTTGCCTTAGAGATCTGAAACAAACTGCATTGTGTTTCTACGATGCTGAAACCCCCAGGAAAACTATTCTCATCTCGGTAAAGGCCCGGGTTCGAACCCAGGAGCCCATAATATTTTCCCATAAGAGATGTACGTAAAATAGGTTTTCGTTACCTCGAGTGGTCATTTCATTTACAAAATTAAATTAGAAACAATGGTCCTACGAAATTGAGACAAGTGTCACAAGAAAGAAAAATGATCATAGAATCTTATTTTAGTCGTGAAAATATATAATATATA
>KZ308423.1:239793-420183 GCA_000376725.2 Ladona fulva | reverse complement strand
TATCTATATATATATGATAATAGATATATTTTTAAACTAAATTAAGTTCCGTCATGATTGACGGGGACTTTCACTAGTAATTATACAATTATTATAATATCACATGATAATCATACACATTGTATATGCATGTACGCGCATAAGGGTCATGCTTCTTAAGAAAAAAAGCTTTAACGTCAAAATTTATTCACGTGGATTCGGGATTACAATATTCTAACGAACACACTCTGATTGAACAAAGCTCTCCGAGGACCACCATGTTATATAGCCCCGAGCAGGTGGAAAATATACTTGCCCTTAAACAGCATTTATGATGCGCTATGGTTATCAACCTTAACCTCTCCCAAACAAACGTAATGTCCATCTATCCCTTACCTTTCTCTCCCCTATCTATAAACACGTATGCCTTTCCGCCTTCGCACTAAACCCTTTGCTCTGCATACGCCCTCTGTTGACTCCGACCAGGGGAGTGGCCTGTCGTCGAAAAAGGGGCGTAAAACAGTCCCCCTAGCCAACCCTCTCCTCTCTCCATCACTTAGGGTGGCCGAGAGAGGGAAGAGGAAAGCAAGAGGGTCTCTAACACAATCTGGGTAATGAGGTGGCGGCCAAGGACGAATGAAAAGGTCTGCCTTCTCCCTGTTTCTCTTCTCATCACCTTTGCCCATTTCCTCAAAACAGAAGGTTGCATTTCTAAGATTCTCTTTGTCTCAAAGGTATTTTGAATAAAACAAACCCTGCTCTCATTCTCGCAGAGGAGGAACTCGGGGGAATTGGGTGCTCAGATTGAAAAGAAACAGGTTTTGGTCAGTAAGCTACGAGCAATATGAAACAAGAATATCCGCGGCATTAATTTTTGATTTTTCAGCGTAGGATATTGAAAAATACAGATAGTAGGTGGTCACCGTCATGGTAAACCTTTACTTGCTATGACCAAACTGAGGTGTATTGTCGCCCCCGGCTGGGTTTAATGCATAGGTTTCATTTACATATAAAATATCTACTATTTGACGACTTGTTTATACTTGAGAAAATATTTTTGGTGTTCATAAGAATAAATGACATGATAAGTTTATAAGGTTTTCAAGAAAAACCCAAAATAAAGACTGGTGCGATGTGGACCTAGGAAAGGAAAGAGAAACATCGGGCACGGATGGTAAGGATTTGGAAAAAAAGGAAAGAAGGAAAGAAACGTAATCCATAGTTGATAATACGATTTAATGATAATAATGGTAAGTATTAGATCATCATAACAATTCAAATTACGATCGCTTTAATATTAAAGTTTAAGAAAGTAGATTTTCCTCACAGAGAGTAAATAAACTGTAACCACCGTAAGCTACTACTACTATCTATTAAGATCGTTTGATCAATTAAACCTTCTTTTTAGCTTTAATTCCACAGCTTTCCCCGGAAAACAATATTCCAAAAAACTTGCAAGGCAGGCACAGATTCTGCATCTATTTCAATAATTTCGTTTCAATTCAAACATCAATTCTTGAGAAAAATCTTATCCTAGGATTAATCTATCGAGCATCTATTTCATCTCAAAACGATGAGAAACCCATATGATCGAAGCACCAAAACAATACGAATAATAATTCTCACATCAATGTAAGGAGTGAGCAAAATAACGCCTTTACTCAGCATTATTCATATATCAGTATCTTTCGTATCATCACAGCCATGAAAAATACTGGGACAAAAGTAGATGAAAGGTAAATTGTTCTCCATCCTGTTCAAAAATATATTTATTTATAGTATGCAACATAGGTGAACATTTCCCATTTATAGAACACTCCCTATATTATTCACTTTCCATGTTATTTTCCTATATAATCCAGAGATTTGTGTACTTGCTTGGTGGTGGAAGTAAATGCCGAATCGGATCGAATGATAAAAAATCTTCGGCGAAAAGAGGAATTCAGTGCCCAACCGATTTTCCTCATCCGCAGCGCACTACCACTGAGAAAAATATACTACTATCTCAATAAAATTGAAGCTTTTTCTATTCGCTCAGTACTTTGAGTGCTTAATAGGACCAAAAAGCTAGTAACAAAGCACGAGAGGAACATAAAGTCCTCAAAGACGTAAAAAGCATTAGGTTTCAAATACACTCAACTTGAAATCCAACCGCACTCGAGTAGTAACAACTCGAGCACGCCACTTTTTCAAAGGCCCTGGAATCAATCTCAAAAAAGCACTGCTCACCTTTCGTATTTCATCTAATAAAACGCCGCACTTTACGACCTTCTTCTGCATGCGGAAGACAAAGATAAACAGCGCAACCTAAGTTCCAGTTCCTCGGTGGCTTAGCCTGCGAGCAAAAATTTTACGTTTGTTGCTTAAGGTAGAGAGACATTTTTAATGCTGGAGAAATATAACAGAAACTTTCAGCTAATGCCCTTTCTTTTGATCCTGCCTACAGGAAGGGCACTGAGCCCCATTTTTGAGGTTAGTTTTGAGAAGGCCTTTTTATATTCAACTTTTCTACCTAGAAAAAGGTAAATTCAATTTCTCAAATTATATATCTATGCTTTTACCGCTCTATTTAAGAACTCTTCTTGTCCTGGATCAATACATTTGTGACTTTGAGTCCTGAAGAACGTTCCTTTATCTATAAGCACCGATTCCAAGTCTAGAAGCATGACATCGATTTATATCAATAATACCTCATATTATAAACCCTGAATTATTTACGGAGGGGTCAGTGAAATCCAAGCAATGCCTTTCCGCGGGAATAAAAAAAATATCACTATATTCAAGCTATTTCATCACCATAAGGATACCCAGACTTCAAAATGATAGGGCTTCCCATAGCCATGTGAGCAATGCGTTTGCCTTTGGTTGAATCGGTCCTGGGTTCGATTCCCGATGAAAACCCATTATCTATGACCCATGTAGAAATTACCTCAGCTCTTGAAGCAGTTTTAACAACACTATTCCAGAATGATATTTCAATCAAAAATGTTGAAGTTGATATTAGGTGTGAGATAAATGCAACGGCACCACAGCTGCAAAATACAGAAGCGGATGCAGTCAAAATATAAAATATTTTGAGGCAAATCCTACGTTATTGCGGATTAAACCTAGTATAATAATATACTAACATGCGATGTAAACTGTGAGCACTCACATAAAGATCGAAAAAACTCTTAAGGCTTTCTATCATTGGAGTATCTGCTGGTTTGAGACCTGAAAACGTTCCGCTAACTGAAATTTAACCGGCATGAAAACACTTTGTATTTTTCCTGTGGAAAAATTACAAGTGTTTTCATTCTATAATGTCTTTCCACGAAGTCTCGCCTTCCAATATCGAATGAAATTTAACCATATCATTCTTGATTGAAATGGCCGAGTTTCATAATCAATTCCTATAATACAGAATTAAAGATACTGCAAATTTCATCACGATTAACTCAAAACTATATTTTATTTTCTTTTATGCGGTTTGATTGTCCATTAAAGACTATAAGGGTCGAAATAGTTCAATAATCGTTATTAAGTGTAAAATTACTCATAATTTATTCATTTATCTATACAGAGTACCAAAAAAGTGATTATTAATAGGTCAGTATTTTCACATTCCCTGCTATACGCCATACAGCGGCTTGTGGGGTACTAATGTAAATCTAAAGTGAATGCTACAGTCACTGAAAACAACATCAAATAAATTCAATGAAATTCCTACTTTGATTTCAAAGGGTCCGTCATGGTATGGAAAAATTAATATGCCACAGTACAGTAACAGATCTTACTCTTCATTATATTTTACATTTATCATAATCATTTAATCATTAATCTCACGCCTCGCGTCCTAATAACAGCTCTACATTTCCTCTCAAAGCTCATTTTCCCTTTGGTTGGTGCTATAACATAAATTATTATCCGCATAATGACGTAAGCTCTCACCCTGATTAATATTTCAGATATCCCGGAAGTCAAACTCTGCAGATTAACACCAATTCTGTAAGGGCACACCCGTTAAAAGCTTTCGTCAGCTTTAAAGAAAACTTTCAATTCCATACTTGGCTATCCAGCGAATTTGATAAATACATAGACCTACATTAACGTAACGTTTATTCAATTTATTCTATCATAACTTACGTACAGGAAGAACCACTATGTACTGCAATTTCAAGGATTGTTTTGAAATAGAAAAAGCCATAACTTTTTAGTGGAATAAATTTAATGCGGGCTTGACAATTCCAAATGTATTGGTCAGATCTTTGTCAAAAAGTCTCCGGTGAAATACGTAATATTTATGCTTATGAAAGTGAGCTGTCTGAGAATCCAGCATTATTTTAAAACTAATTCGTCTTTAAGCAAGAGGCCCCTTCTATTGTTTTGGCCATAGCCTTAAACACTTTTCATCAATGATGTACACTTAAAAATTCCTTCGTATAACTATTTGCGATAAATTTCTCTATGAATAAATGTTCTTACCTGAAACACTATAAATAGTAAAACTTACTCCACACATACTTGCTTACTCCATGCTTTACCTCTTTCATTTCTCCCTCTAAAGTCAAGCATGTGAACCATGCGTTCTCTACTGCTTATTTACTCCATAAATGTTTTAATGTAACACATAAACCTATTTCATGATGAAAAAAAATCCATTTACAGATAGTAGTCGATCTTTTCTGAAAACGGAGAACAGTGCGAATTCATTCGTAAAATACTAACGAGATCTCAGCAAGTTTTACTATTTTATCATATCATACTCTAGTATTCATAAACATCCAAATGACACCGATTTATTTCTATTGAAGGCGATACCCGTAAACCTGCGTTAAAGACTTCTTACACAACTTTCCAAAATTAGAAATGTATCTTCCCTAGTAAAATAATTCATTTTCATTACTTTCTTGCGGGTTCTATAGTTGATTTGGTTATATAATAACGATTGAAAAATCTGAACCAAAATAGGAAAAGGTGTTTATGTATCATGGACAAATAAATGCTTCGAAATATAAAAAACGTTGAAATGTTCTCTTGCATCCATTTAAGCAGGCACTTTCCTTCTCTACCCTAGCATATGTTCCTGTCCTTTTTCTCCTTGGCAAGGAAAGCCATACCCTTCGCTTAATACGGGTCCCATCTTCCACTTCCTAATCTCTCTCCAGCTCAATCGTCCTTAATCTCCTCCTGCGAACTCTTCAGTATTGGTCCCATGGTGAAATTAGCTTCGCCCTCCCACCTTCGCACACTCAATCTCTCAGAAAGGGAAACTCCTCCTACGTCATTGCTCTCTCTTCTGTTGCGTAGTCATCTAATCTTCCATTCTCCTCTTTTAAAGCTTCTCCTCTCCCTGCCTTTCGCAGACGTTATCTGATGCTAATCAGAAGCTAATTTAGCGTTCTCTATATTCTAACTTTCTTTCTTGTGTATGGTATTTCTTGGAACTAATTTTCATATATGCGAAAATGAAAAAACAGGAGGAAAAGAAGATAAAATGCCCTCTTCTGCTACACCACTATAGAATACTTGAAAATTTTTCATTTTCCGTAATACATTGCCCAATATAGTTAATCCAATACTCGTCACCAAGTGCTACATTCTCTCTAAGAATGCAGCAAAGTAGGTAAAAGGACATATTTTTACGAAATATGCCTTTTATGTTATTTCATCAACTTTTCAGTTTAAAAGCTCACCAACAAAGTCAAACCACAGAATAAGAATGTATAATTAGCTATATCTAATCACAGCCATCCTGTTCTAGATAGGTCATACACATTCTATGTACTCGTATTTAGCAAAAATAAGCCTTGTAGGTGCTAAAAACAAAGTCTTCATTAAGTCATTTGTCATATAATATATTCTAAACGATGTATCTTTGAACCTTGGACGGTTAGAAAGATAATAAATACTGATTATCTTCAAAGCATCAACATTAAATGGAGTGATGAATTGTAAATCTTCCTTTATAACGTTTAATTTCGAATTTTGTTTCAAACCTAAATTTCAACCTACTAATCGAGCTCTATTTATCATATTTTAAGCGAGCACACAATAATAAATACGGTCCATAGGACATAATGATAAATACATAAGCGTTCATGAAAAAAAATGAGCGAAGTTTCAAATTCCACAATATTACCGAGTAATATCTGTCGCAGTCTTCACCATCGTACTATGACTGGCCTAGATTGAAATAATAATAATTTTATTTATCGCAAACAGGAAAATATCTAATTACATGCGATACAATAGAAGAATAAAATAAGAATATGCGATACAATAAAAGAATAAAATAAGAATATACGATACAATAAAATAAAAATATGCGATACAATAAAAGAATAAATAAAAAGAAAGAAAATACCCAATTATATGCGATGCAATGTGATACAATAAAAAATGCGATCGATAATTTATGGACGCTCTCTCGCAAAAGAGAAATTGTAAAAAAGGAATTAAACGCATAAGCGCAAATAGCTATCAACTAGCAATACAGCGCTATGTAACATCCAGAGTAAAGAAAAATGCGAATCTAGTTTATGTCTAGCTTATACCTACATAACAAATCTTGTAGTTAACGTAATCAAACATCAACAAAAATGGGGCCCAGAAAATATCTGAACTAGTTGCCTGATGTAACTCGTAAAATTAATTTTTTGAAGCTTTTTATACAATCATTATACATAATTATTTTATCTTACAAATAGAAGTTGAAGAGTTCCTTAATTCAGCTCAAACTTTGAGTAATTAAAGATCGAATGAAAGAAAAAATCGTTAAATTATACTTACACTAGTGTCCCCCAAATTGTCTGAACTGTTGAAATATTTATTTCTTAAGCTCGTCAAACAGCACGAAAAGGAATAAATTAGATGAGGCAGCGCACAAATGCTCCCTTCAGAAAGAAATATCTCACCAAAGATAGTTCATTTAAACTGAAAGCCATTAAAAGTAAAAATAAATCAACATATTCCGGATTCGCACGCTGATGTCCTACAAAAAAGGATTCTGCATCTCTTTTGAAGAAAACTCGTCCGGATCTTTAACCCCTAAAACTTTCAAAGTTTAAGCTCTCATCTTTAAAATTTCCCTAATTACCCTCAAGGATTCACTCGCACTGCTTTTCTGAGATTTCTCTTTACCTCAACTTCTTAATCGTGCGCCAAAAGAATTAAGATACAAAGAATAATAGAAAAAAATCTATGTGCCCAGGACTTAAGACGAGGTTTAAGTTTATCGATTAAACACTGTCATGTTATTATACAATATTATAGACTAAATTTGATTATTGAAATGGTTCATGCTGTCTATACTTTCATTTACCCTTAAAGTCATTAATTTCGGATAATTTATACTATATAATTTATAATGTATTGCGGTTGATATTAATTATGTACTGACCACACACTTAGTACAAAGACTCAAATGCAACATGGATAAATAAGGATTTATAACTTCAAATAAAGCAATCGATCGTTATGAGAACGATTCATGGAAAAGTAAATTTTAATGAAAAAATTCTGTACTAATATTTCTTCCATGCGGATCCCTATCTGATATTGTATAACCATTGATTCTTAAAAGTGAATAAAGACCTGCAATCAAAGCAAGGGAATTTCACACGTTTTTCTTATAAAAGTTACTTGAAAGGAAAAAAAGATAAAAATATACAGGATGGTGATTATTATCACAGATAAAAACACAAATACATAGCAACATAAAATAGTGGTTAAATACGATGAATGAAATCCTGAAGAGACGGTGCGTAATTAGTTTGAAAGATGGAATGGAAAGTGTGTGGAAACATGTTTGAATGTTTATGACGCGACAGATGGACATTGGTATTGGAAGTTAGGGAAGATTAATGTATCGGAAGAGACCATAAACGTGCTCACCACGAAACAGTCTGATGTATATGCATATATGTGTATATATTGAGTAACCAGGGGTAATGGACATCGTTGAGTAAAGTTATCAAAATACAATTGCACATAACTTTAAATATGCCGCTCTATTTTTTACCTAGCGTTTTCATTTAATTTTGCCATTAACCTTGCCCGAGGGAGATTCGCGTATCGGAATAATCTTCTTTCCAACTGCCTTTAACCGACGGCTATTCGTATAAATTTCACGGATTGGGCGCAAATGAGGCTATAATACTCTTCGTACGGTATTTACAGCCAAAGCTCGGCAGGAATCGAACCATTTAATCGCATTTCGATTTTTAAGCGCGTGCTTTGCGGGCATGGGCTTGCGATGGACGCTCATCGTCCAACTGCCCCTCTCGTTGCATAAGATGCAGGATGTTATCCGAAATGGGATGACGTGGGCGCTTAACTATTATTACTCCATCGGACAAATACTAGTGGGGGTAGAAGATGTTTAAATTAAAGTACCCCTGAAAGACTGAATTGGTAAGGATAAATTAACAATAACATCGGAAACCTGGAGTGGCCGTAGAATACACTCCGCCTTAAATAAATTGAAAGTTTAATAATGATCAGTCTAACTCACGAACTTAACTGATATTAAAGAAATGCACAATAGATTTAATTATCTAAAAATTAAAACTTTTCCCTAATTAAACCTTGATTATAGGCTGACTGGGCAGTTAATCTTCCACATATTCAGATTCAAGCAAATTGGGATAGACCTAACGGTATCCGATAGTTACATATATTTGATACAATAATTTCCTCCGATCCCAACTTAGAGTATATAGCAACAGTATAACTTAGAATATAGCAACAGTAAGAAAATTAATATACTCATGCCTTACTGACTACACATTAAAAATGTCGAAAGCTTTAAATGCCCTTTTATAACGAGAGTTTTTCTATGTCAAACTTCAGATAAGAAGATACTTCCCACAAAACTTGTCCCATTTACAACTTTCTTAACGTTATCAAGCTTTTTTCAGATATTTTGAAGTACCATAAGTTATTCTGACTTTTAAAATAGGGAACAGATGGTGGTCAAACAAAAAAATAATAATTCATCATATAACCATAGATGTATCAATGCTATAAATTTGATTTAGTATCACTAAGCCAGGACAATTTTCCCAAGGGTCTTCTTCAGCCATATTTTTCTTGAATGGACTTTACAATGAAGCTGCATTTCATTCAGTATCTTCTAAAAGTTTTTCTTCAATGTTTTTAACAAAAACATCTTTTAATTGCGAAATTAAATATAGAATCTACAGAAAAGACATTTAAGAAAGCTGAATCTGATTTTAAAAAACACCATGTTTCGTAAAGAGATAACGTTGGTGCCTAAATAAAGCCGTAATTCTTATACAAATCCATTATTTATTATTTAAGCGAATTTGAAAGTATTAACCCAACCCTCAATCTTACTGAATCATACTGTTCTAAACTAAACTAACTTAGTACTCAACACACATCAAATCCCGGATAGCCAAGTGGGCAACGCGTTCGACTTCAATGAAAGCGGTCCCGGGTTCGATTCTCGGTGGGGGCCTACGTGCGAAATGACCTCAGCTGTCGAAGCACTTTTAACAATAACACTAGTACGTCAAATCGATTTTCTCTTTCTTTTAGAGCATATATTGCTACAGCAAGCACAGATCTATTGTGGGATGTGCTCATTAGAAGTATGAGATGCTTTTGACATGGTAAGTCTAGATTAGATACACAAAAACATATTTCAGAAAAGACCGAAAATAAAAATTAAGAGTCAGTTTACAGGATTTCACAGAAAAAGCAGCCATAAATACGACGCAAGAAGTTTTCGCAGAAGCATTCAGAGAGGAACCCAGAATGAATTGGATATCTGCAACATTCCATGATATTTCTAACTTCATTTTTTCCTACTTCCTGGTTGCAAAAACCTGCGAGCAGATGCAATGGCGGAAGAGGGTTGGGACGGGTAGGAAATAGCGAGTGCTTAAATTTTGATCTCCTGGCACTAGAGCGCTTGCGCAATGGCCACATGGACACTCGAGTTGCCAAACCCCGCGGAACCTCTCTTAAAAGTGAGTGGCTACGGGGCTCCATCAATCAAAAAGGATAGAGAGAGAGGCTGGTATTCGTGGCTACGGAAGCAGTGGCGCTATCAACCCCAGCTGCGGTCCTTTAGGAGGCACCGAAGAGATAAAAAGAGCAAAATGAGCAGCTGGACGTGTTCCAAGGTGTTTACTACATAATGGATGCGAAAGAAATTTTTATCGACACCTCCCTTCGAACAGGAATCGATTTTTAGGCTTTCAGAAACGCTTTGTAATGCTAGTATTAGACGATCGAAAAGCAATTAAGAAAGGGCAGCGCAACAAAATAATTCTTCGTTTCGAGGGTTGTTAGGAGAAGCATTAATCACAGCAAGTGATTTGTCGATATTTTACCAAATCTCTATTTGTAGCAATATATTTTCAATTTTTTTATCCTAGGCTACTAAAACTAAAATTCCATTCCGAGTCACCATAATATCATAATCAAAAGATGTGATCTAAAAGTTCTACCCAACCTTGGTCCAACCACTCAATGCATTTATATATCAACAAACACTCAGTAAATAGATTTTTCAACACCATCAAATAGGAATCATTGAATGTTTTACTAGAAAGCAATTCCTAATATACACGGGAATATACCTTCATCAACCAAAGAATCCGAAATGTATAACAGATGTCAAATACATATAACAAAAATACTATCGTTTCATCTAATAAATAATTAATTATAGTTGTTCTGTCAGTTTATCAAACGTACGATCACTCAATGCAAGTGCACACATAAAGATTGGTTAATTAACAATTTCTCAACCAACATGTACTTTGGACATAACAACCTCCAGTCATCGTAGTGGGATGTGCAATGAAAGTTGTAGAAGAAACGTACTTTTGGAAATAAATACATAGATAATCTAACTAGCATAAAATAATGTTACAGTTAAATAAAGAAAAAAATACATTTGTCATATTTCATTTTGCAATACAAAATTCTTCATTGAATTCCCGCTAAGATAAGAAAATAATTCAGAGAAAAGAAGTTCGAACCTGAAGAGATGAAGGTAGTTTTAAGCTGGCTTAGGATATTCACCTAGCTAATGACCATTTATCCTTCACTGATAGCTCATCTTTCGGGTTATGCTAAGAAGTTTTCATGATAAACGGGCGCTAAATATGATGGTGTCATACAAACTTCACCCTAAACCTAATAGGCATACTTTAGGATAAATATTCACTACATATTTACTTAAAACAAAGCAAAAGTGAACACAAGAAGCTGGTTAATAAGGCACATTGGGGAGTGACTTTATTAAAATAGCAGTGGGTGACCCACGTTATTAGAGGAAATGACCGCCGATGGACTTAGATAGCGATAAAATGGATCCCTAAGGGCATGAAGCGATCAAGGAGGTGCCAAAAGACATCTTGGGAAGGGCTTCACAAATTCCTTCGGTAAACATGGAAAACGGAGGGGTGAAGGAATCCAAGAAAGAGCTCCAAGTACCCTTCCTTGCATCAACAAAGTGAATGAGGCGATGACGTACGCAAATAAATTCTATGCTGAGTCTATTTCGGTAATAACTTTCCCCTTCCCCTTTAATTAGTTTAATTTTCAAGATAATAATGAGCATAGGGTTATAATAAGATATAATCCCATATATGGACTTTCAATAGGTTTTTAATATCTGAATAGATTACGTTGACCACTAACAATGTCTTTCATGGTGATCATAATGCTTTCATGATCTTGAGATGCAAGATGTGCAATATATTTGCAATAAATAAAATTAGTTGAACATTCCCTTTACCTGTATTATTTTCATCCAAATATTTGAATCTAGGACCAATATTTCCTACAGAAAATTTGTAATAATCAAAAAGCTTAAATTTTATCGACTTTTACTCATTCTCCTTAACTGCTACAGCATATGATCTAATGCAATCACATTACTAAGATTATTGGCTTCACTATTTTCTCCGACAGAATAGGATTACAATTATTTGCATATGATAATATTAACGACTTTATTGTTTAATATTTAATAACATTTATCAATTTAATAACTTTATGTCAGTCTTAATAAACCGCTCTAGCATTTAAACTTTTTGGTCACGCTTATAAACAGCCAATTACTAAACAGAATTCGAACCCGGGATACGATACAGATACGTATGGTTCATGAGCATGAAGGAGAATTAAAGCTAATTAACTAAACCTAAAAAACTTATTGAATAACTTTCCATGAGACATTACAAAATCACATGAATTTCAAAGACAACCAGACATTCATATATTCCATTCATAATTTTAAGATATGAATGTTCAAAAAGAAAAGACGGATTCCCTCCATCGGAGTCATCATTTTTCATGATATTTAATAGAGAATTATGGAAGATCGAGTTGAAAAATGAGATTGTATAAATGAGGTATAATAGAAAACCATTAAGTAAGAGGAATAAGAAATCAGAGAAGCTAAAAGGAGAAAGGCTACGCCAGGAATTGCCATCTCTCGGTAATTCAATTAATCCAGCCTGGCTGAAAATAAAGAAAATTGATGAAGGAAATTTCCTCGCTCGCTATGTTTTGTGGGGGAATCCGAGATGGTGCCAAAGCTGGAGATTTTTTTAAAGTTCGCCCGAAAGAAGAAACAGCAAATGTCCATAGAGAATAGTTGGATAAAACCACACGATCTTCAATAGAGATACGTAACCTATATTCTACGATTCTCTCGACTTTCTTATCTCAATGTTTTCTTTTCTCCTCCACCGAAGCTACGTTTTCCAAATGCGTTTGAAAAATCTTAGCAACCTTGATATCCCTTCATAATCTTCTCCTTCGTATCATTAGCGCTCTTTCCCTTATCTTCAAAATTTACGGAACTCTTACAACGAGTCATACTCCTCTCTTGATGATATCACCCTCTCCGGTGCTTCATTCAAACTACAATTAAAATCCCAACGAACGAAAACTTGGAAATATTTTCATGTTTACCTCTATTCAAAAAACTGGAAAAATTAATACAAATTTTTTCCAAAAATTTTCTGAAAATTTCATAAAGTGATGGCCGATGTAGTAGATTCTATGATGCAGAACTCGGGTTACCTCCGGGGTCGTAGGGTCTACACTATTCCAGTCATCTATGTAAGCCATCTAGCACACTATCTTGTGGTAGATGGCTTACACCCTGGCTCACTCTACTTACTTCTTAATACCCTGAAGCCATCTTCCGGCGTGTGGCAGGGGGTGTAATCGCCGAGCGTTCGAGCAACGTTTTCGGCTTGTTATCTTACATCGTTAGCGAAAAGAATAAGTCATTTAAAGCACCTAGCATCTATTTCTCTTATTTAACGCTCAATATTAGATCGGGGGAGCAGAGGGTGACTTAATACTGATTATGTAATCCGCACTTTCAGCGCGTTTATCATATAATCGTAGCCTATCTTCTAGTCTCCTTTTTTTCGAGGAATTTCAACGAAATGCTACAACCTATGATAATCAAAATTTGTTTACAATGACACCAGTGATAATAATAAGGACTGAACAACCTCAAATAGGAATATAACGTGACATTAACAACGGACAAGCAAAAACTCCATAAGGGATTCGAAGCAAACATATCCGTTTCGCTCGATCATTTCATTACTTTTATCTCCGTTCACCAGGAAAGTGATGAGATTAATCTGTGAATCTAATCATTGGTCTTGATCATCAAAATAAAGCCAAAGTATTTGTTAGTTGTTCTCGTTAAAAAAAATAATTCTTGATATACCGATTTTCCACTATTTACTCAAGAGGTCCATAATTGGAATATAAATATTCAGAAATATTCGCTCCATTTCCTTCATATGTACGTACTTTCAAGGCAAGGCTACGTGAACTGCATTGACTGAGATTCATGGGGATTTGGCAGAATTCACGGGTTTTGGCAGTTCCTCGAACATTATTCACTTAGAAGATGGCGATGTGTGGGTGACCTCCGCTTGCGATCGACAGAGATCAAGTCTCATTCGACTTAGTTGGGGACCAGTGCTTAGATAAGCGGTGAAGTTATGAGAGATGTTTCAAAGGACTTTGCAGGACTGAGCGCATATTGTGTTATATTGGGTCATTTTGTATGACTGGCAAGGGCACTGGGTACTGTACTGATAGTTTCAATGTTTTGTAGTAGTATATGTAAGCGGGAATGTCTATTAAATCCTTGCCTCCGGAACATTGTTCCACTTGTAAGGTTTTTGCATAATTATATTAATAATTCTGCATTTCTTTGAGGAATAGTATATGAAATAGTTAATTTGGAACAGATAGATGATCCATGGAAATATAAACCGCATAACATGTAAACCTCTTTCTGAATTTCAAGAAAATCTACGCACATGTTCTCATTTAAATTTCTCATCAAAATAATTGAAATTACCACTTAAATCTTGCTTCACGTTAGCTGTCTTCCAATAATTTGAATGTACAACCAAATCTCAGAATCCCCGAAGAATTCAATCGTACGTAAATCGAATGATTAATATCATAAACCTTGTCCCGAACATAGAAACTTGTATTTTTATGTAAATACCAGTTAAAGATTATATTTTTAAATAGAGATCCGAAAAGAAATGTAAGAATTTTCAATATTAGTAACAAGTATTTCTTGAAATAAACCCACATCTTTTTTATTCTCATTAATACAACTCTATATGGCATTTAAAGCACTGTTTTTTAGCGTATTTTTATTTCTTATTGATAAAAACAAAACCGATATAGTCATAATATTAATATATAAGACTCATACATTGCTTACCTACCCTTTTAAAAAGCTTTTCGCAACCAGTACTCCGTGGAGCTCTCGTGATTTGCGAATACTAGTAATGTGTTATTACGAGCATCTTCATTTTTTATGGAAATTTATCTTTTATATTAGTAGAGCATCACACCTATGGTGACTTTCAATATGCAATCAACTTGAATAGTTTTTTCTTTGCCAAGTTTGTTCGTGGATTGCAATTTATTACGACAGGATCACACAAGGCGATCTACATGAAGTACTGTAGTTATCTCCTCTTAGTGTCCTACTGTCTCTCGATCGAACTTGAGTCGCAATTTGTAAACAATTAACAACACCCAGTCTCCGTGCAGACAAAAGATGATTTATGTTTCATCTCACAATTCGGAGCTGCTCGTCTAAGGTTTCATAACTAGAGGCCTATCATTTATCTTGATATTTCTCTCTCAGTGTCTCGCGTTTCTCTGTCTCATCTCTTTCGTTCCAATTACATCTTGGTCCGATATCTACTTTTCCCCACCCTATCAGCCCAACTCCACAACTCCATCGCCTTCCTATATTGCTTCTGAAGGACTCCTTTCTTAGCGGATGAACGGAAAAGAACACTCGACGATGGACTCATTTCGATGCAAACTCCCATTCGAATATAAAGAAGATGAAAAAACGGAGAGCACTTTGAGATGGTGTTTTTCGATAGCAAAGCCATGACAAGTAAAGAGTAATTATTCCATCCATAACTTAAGCTTAGAGATTGGTTAATAATTACATTTAAATATCAGCAAACTATATTAACTATTATGAGTGATACATAAAATTTACTGATAATTAAAATTACTGATCATAATTATTATATTGATATTTAAATAGTAATTACTGTATCGATATAGTTACTATTCAGTATTGGTAAATAATATTGACGTTTTATTGCTGAAATAAGCTATAATAACCTGTATTTTTAAAAATTGATACCTGGATTACTAAACTAGAAAAAAAATAAATAAAGTTTTGGAGGTGATTTCAAAGGAGATTAAGACGAAATGATTAAATGCAGTTTTGATAGTGAAAGAAAAAGTAATGAAGTACTGGCTGAAAAATATCAGGAATCAACATGTTATACAACACCTTATATACGAAGGAAATGCATTTGGTTTGGAGGAATGTTGTATAATATGGAGAGAAATATTATGAATTATAGAAATAGTATAAAATGATTATCGAATTCTCTCACGACGATGAAACTCCTTCAGCGAAGTCTCATTTGGTGTGTTAAATGAGATGATTTCTAATTAAAAAATAAACCATTTTCCAGGCGTTTAAAACATGAAATCTATTTAATTACAAACTTTAGATGTACAAATTTAGAATATCTGAAAAATGTATGTATATATAATGTCCTAATATTATTTCACGTTTACTTAAATTTCAATAATCTTATTTCGGAATTAATAGTAAACATCGAGTCCATCTGGATCGGTTTAGATAAATTCATAGATATATTTTTTGATATTTTACCACTTGAATTACAAAATGTGTGGAACATGTTAAAATTTAATTATTTTGTAAATATTTCATAAGAAGGATTAAATTACCATCCACTCAGTTCTTCCGACAAATTTAATTTATAATGGCCTATTTCATCAGGGAACTCTCACCATTATCAGAATCATTCTAGTAAAGCTCACTCCCGCTCAAACTTTGCGCTAAGATCTTCCTGAAGTATAATTATTATCAAAATTCTGTATTTTAATATTTAATGATTTGTTGAACACCTTCTGGATCAATAATTTTAGAAGAAACAAAACATTCCAGATATTTAGGTTGCGACTTAACGTATGACTACAGTCGAGGTGTAGAATATAAACTAAATAAATTTAACGCTATAAACGGGACAATTATAAGAAGACTGAAAAATTAAATGGAAGAGACGCAGTTAAGATTTTATAAAACCATGGCTACACCGACACATATTTACGGAAGCGAAGCATGGACAATAACAAAGAAAGTAGAAAACAAGCCGAGAAATGAGATTCTTAAGGAAAGTGAAAGGCTGTAGATTAACAGATCATCTAAGAAACGAAGACATAAGAACTAACCTAAAAATATACAATCTAAATGACAAAATAAAAGAAAGTAGAGGAAAATGGAAAGAGCACATAAGATGGACAAGGAAAGATTGACATTACAGTTTCTAAACTGTATATGTAAAGGGAAACGAGGTGTTGGAAGACCTAGAAAAAGAAGGTTACCGTAACAGGCAGTTAAATGCCTAATACTTAAAGTGAAGAAGAATAATATAAGATAAATAATTGGCAACGTATTGTACACTTTAAGTTTCCATACCGGACGAAATTTACACTTAACGGAGAAAACAAATGGAATTGAGTATGCAAAAACGTTATATAAGGAACTAAAGGTGCCATTAATTTAAAAAATGAACATAATGTTCAAAATAAGATGCAGAAAATTGTTCAAATTGAAAACCAGCGGGGTTACACTATATAGCAGCTTGTCTCTTCAAAGAAATATCTTCCTATTCGATACTTGGTGGAATTTTGTGAAAGTCAGACAATGAAAGGCGCGAGATAGCCAAACTCGGCGGGGAATCTCCAAATTCTGACTTTCTCTCATTCAACTGTTATCAATTGAGTGATGCTGAATTCCCCCCACTTTGGTCGACGTCGAGCGAAATGAAGATCTCATTCCAATGCAATCACCCATCACCCCAAAAAAGAGCGTTCAGGAATTTCTCCCTCCGTTTTCTTCTCCCGATTACATTAGCCTGCTGATCGAAGTGCTTACGGTCTGACACAGTATGGCTTTTGAACTTATCCCATCCTCCCTCTGTCATTCTCTTCTTTTTCCAGTTTTCGCCTGTTTGTTTCACCACAATTCCTCGTTTCGAAAACCTCCGACCTGTTCTTCTCAACATCAACTTTACAAAATTCCGACTGTATTCAACTTTGGCAATTGGAAAACACTAACCTCTACTTTCACTAGTAAATGTCATCACCTATGATGATACTTGCCGTAATAATACGAGTACTAACTCATCTAGAGGCAAACTTGGTTATTCAAATGTCTAATTCATTAACTCATATAAAACTATTTTCAAGGCTAGTTTTCTTATAACGACCTCACTTCAGACAATTTGGCCTGCTCTTTCGATTTATGATTTTTGCGATTCGCAACATGCCAATTGCGAGTTAAAAGCAGTAATAAATTTGACTGTCTGTAGAAGAAAACTATGACCACTTGAATGAATTTTTAATCTGTCTGATAATCATAAATTAAATTACTATTTTTGAGCTTAATGGGTATCTTAATGACCTGAAAACCTACTTTTCATTCCTTTGATGCCATTCAAATATAAACAGCAGATTTTAAAACCTATTTCATAGTATCAAAGTTGCCAGCTCGTCAGTCATGCAAGAGAATAAAAGTGAATTCAATTAATATGAAATCCAATGATGTTTTAACTGAAGTCTAAAGTTACAAAAAGTCATGACAATTAATGTTATGGGAGTGATGCTATCCAAATTATCATTATATGTAAATTTACACATATTATTAGGTAAACGAATAAAAAATCAGTACGCTAATTGGACGAATAATTTAATTGCGGATTTATCTAATCACTTGAAAAGCTTTAGAGGATTTTTAAAATGCGGGCAGCTTAATTGGAAAAAAAGTTTAAAAGTATATCACGCATTTCTAGTTTAAATTCTCCAACTGATTCTAAAGCTGGTTCTAAATACCACAAACACCCGTTTAAAATAATTGTTAATACTTTTTAATTCCATTGATTGGTATTAGTCGTATTATATCCTGGTATTAGTGGTATTGTATTCCGTCTGTACCAACTACATGCATACGTATGAAACCAACTACTGACAAACTGACAATTGTGTTTGCATCCATTGCATCAAACTATGAGTGAAATGGTATTTGGTTTTACGCTTCTCTAGTTTGATTTATTGAGTCCTAATTAATTGCTCTAATTGTGCTATCACCGTCATTTTCATTCATCAGCTAACGTCATTTTTATTCGTTTACGAAGAGCATTTTTCTCAAATTAGTCTCGATAAATGCTCATTTTATCAACGGATTAACCTCTTCACGTATTTCTCGAATTTACACAATGGTCAATCATCATTAGGCTGAAATGACTCTCCGAATTACTCGACTGTTTACAAAAGAGTTATAACTGCCGCATATATGACCTCTTGTAAATAGAGTGAGTCGCAGTGGTCAGAACTCGGTTGATGGCCACATTTTATCTATCATTAGTCGCAGATGTAGTAAGCGAATGACATAAAGACAGTAATTTACCATTCTGCGGTCCGTAAATGTGAACTCCAGATGAAAAGAGCCTTGAATATCGAATTAACACGAGTTCCAGTTTTCTATGAAAATGAATACACCTTAGTTTAAATACGTTGATTAAAATAGAAAATATTCGCGGATGAGTAAAATATACGGAGTAAAATGTATGCATCAAATCCATATTTACTATTATTATGAAATGAATATGATCAATCTTTTTTAAGTATATAAATAAAGGTAAATCCTTAAAGTTGCATGTTTGACTTAACTCGGAAAATATTAAATTTTTCAAATTTTGCATACACACTGGTGGATACTACCATATCAATAAATTTTGTTCATGCCTTTACTGGTACATACAGAAACTAACGTAATTCGCCATATAACTGCATTTCAAAATCATATTCGATCATTTTTATATAAAAATATACCATTACTTATTTAGAAAAAGAATAAAAAAATTCCTTCTTCCAAAATGAAGGAAAAAACGAAATGTAGTCGTCCACAACTTATTGGCCGAAGTGTTTCATTTTTAAGACTCGTCTCTCGATGCAATAAACGTTATGATTTTGCCCAGGAAAGCAATTAAACGTATCTTCTTCCTAACCTAGTTTCAAAATACATTTATGTCTCGATCAGCCACCTAGAAACTTAATTTCCTCTAAAGTTTTCCTCTCGTCCAAAATATGGAAAATTTCATACCGAGGAAATATCAGATTTAGACCACTCTATTTATTAGCGTTGAAAGTGGAAAAATATCAACATCTGCGAAACTTGATATCGTTTTAATTAAAAACGGCAGTAAATTTAGAACTTAAGTCAAGAACTCATCCTTTAAAAATGGTTACAGGATGAACATCCCCTGGCGACCTAGATTACGCTGGTAGTCATAATACAAGTATTCTCATTAAAATGTGCAACTGCGGTCGACTGTATTTTACAATCTTGTTTTTGTATCCTATTCTTAGTCAGTTTGATAATTAGCTGCTGTTTCAATCTTTTCATGAATTAGTATATAATTATTATTCACTGAAATATTTCAGAGGTCATAAAGCAGAATTCTATTAACAAAATACTATTAATTGAAAGTTGGGCCTTTGAAAACTGAATTTTTTCTAAGAAGAGGCTTAATACGGGTAACTTTACGTTTCCCATGTAAAGTATATACTTTTTTTAAATCAGCAAACTATGTTAATTACTATTAATAATGCATAACATTTACTGATAATTAAAATTACTGATCATGATTATTATATTGATATTTAAATAGTAATTACTGTATCGATATAGTTACTATTCAGTATTGGTAAATAATATTGACGTTTTATTGCNTTGCTAAAAAAAGAATAATCTGTATTTTTTTAAATTATACACGGAGTACTAAGCATAGAAGAGAAATAATGTTTTGGAGATAATTTTAAAGGAGGTTAAGAGGTAATGATTAATTACAGTTTTGATAGTTTCAGTTAAATGAAAAAGTTTAAAAGTACAGTCTGAAAAGTATCACAAATCATTATGTTTTACAACACCTTATATATGAAAGAAATGCGGCTGGTTTGGAGAAAAGATGCATTATTAGAAGCGAAGTGCTATGAATTACGGAAATAGTATAAAATAATAAGGATAAGCGTGTGCGAAAAAAGTCGAACTCGGATCTTCCACTTCCCGGGATGCAGCTCTAATCATAAATGTTAAGGATAAAATGATCACATCAGAAGCAGTAACTCTATCTCTGTTTCCATCATTATTCTTCATCCATGGCCAACAAGTTAAGAACGAAAATAAGAACGTCTGTATATACCTCGTGAACTTTACCAATTTAATTATAATAATAAGTACATCATTCGCTCAATATTAAAAATCGCATTCATCCGTGTAAAAAGATGTATTTTCTTTCAAATCTATGGAATTTAATTGAAATGTAAAGTAAAATTTTGAACTTGATACACACCACGAAGCCTTTCTTCGCCGACAACACGCTGAATTTTTTTCTATATAGACAGATACTTGATCTAAATATAGATAGATATATACTAGATATCGACACAAAAACGGCCGACGCATATATTTCCTAGTCCATTATGAAGCGCATTATTTCCAGCTGAGCACAGATATCCCCTTAGAAACCTTCGAGTTCTGAATAGATACTGCCTGCATGGCAATCCTGAATACATCCCAGTGCCGCTGTAGGGAAGTGCCTTTGGGTAACATATGCTCTTTGCTGCTTTATTTCACGTGTCCTACATTCGTAAGCGTTCGATCGTCCAATGTAGACGCTTCACTTCCGCGAGTCTTCTTTCTAGTGCCCTACGACCCTTTTAAGGTGCGACTGCGTCCATTCGGTCCATACGACTACGCCAATATTCTCTTCCGTTTGGCAATTTAACCTCTCCATCCTTGCTATAAATGAAAATGGCATTTTAAGTTATTGATAAAATGCAGTTTTTTTAATTCTTCATTGACAGTGGATTTTGAAAAATTTTTGACCAATGAATTTTACGTTTTTCGTTCAGTTATCATTCCTGAGTTGTAGCTACCGAAGGTCATACGCAAATACATTTTGGCCTTCCTTTTCTAAATAAAGAAAATGTGTTGACCATATTAACTCAGTATTTAAAGTATTTCATTATAATAATTAGTGTTCAATAATTATTAATAAATTCTATCATATTCGGCCGTAGTTCGTGGAAAGACATTCTAAACACAAAGAAAAGAAACTTCGTAAATTTCTTTATGTTTATAATTTATTATGGTACAAAAAATTACATATTAGACTTATATTTTTAATTTTCTTTCGACTTGCAGGCATTTTGGGTAATTTAATTTTTCAGTCTGCCAATAATTGCTACTGCATAAATAATTCGATATTCGATACGAATAATTTGATAAAATTATCTACATTATGTTTTGTTCATAACGTACGTAAGCAATTTCCTACTTTACCAAGCTTTAGGAACTTTTGCATATTTTATTCACTTTGTATTTGATACTTCAAACGACTGCAATTTTATTTGTTTTCTCGTGCAGCTATTTTTTCATTAGATTCAAACAAGGTTTTTCGCATCTCCGTTCTTTATGGTTATGTTGCGGCTATGGTTACTTTTTATGGTGCATTTCTAAGGCTCTGTACGCACATCTACGAGCTCTTCTATTGCTATCAAGCTGCTAATTTTCGAATAATTTTCTAATCTTAGTACATTTTAGCAATGGCGATGGATTAGGCGAAAGACTAAACTTAAGCCTTCATTTTGCAAAATACACATTTCATCACACATCTCTTCTTTCTCTCTAACGGCAATTTCCAGCTAAAATGAGACGTCGGGGAAAATGTTCTCAGATTTCAGAGTTAATTGCGTAAAGCATCTTT
This sequence comes from Ladona fulva, assembly GCA_000376725.2. Taxonomy (NCBI): domain Eukaryota; kingdom Metazoa; phylum Arthropoda; class Insecta; order Odonata; family Libellulidae; genus Ladona; species Ladona fulva. The sequence goes on along the minus strand of KZ308423.1, from coordinate 397,789 downwards.
GACCATAAAAAAGCATCAATAACTTGGCGAAAATAAGGATACATTTTGCACTAATGTGGCATGGAAAAAAAAGAAAGAAAAATCATTAAAACTGTCTAATACAGCTAATTGTACATAAAGGTGTTCACCTGAAAAACCCAAGGATAAGCCTCTTGGACAGTAATGGGAACTTCCACGTTTGCGATAAATATCCTAACCTCTAAATATATACCCCAATACCGGGATCCTCTTCAGATAACGTTTTTCTTCATTGATGCGTCAACATGTTATAGTTGCCAAGGAAGGAAAATGTGAAATGTGAATGAAGAAATTACAGAAAGAAATTAGGAAGATAAACAAGAGAGATCATGTAGTACTAGCTGGTGACCTAAATACTAGAATTTGGAAATAACCTATCCCAAAATTGATACACGGAGAAGACCATCTAAACCAGAATGGGATAAATTAAGGGAAATTATAAGTTCTGCTTATGGCTGTACCTCCTTAGGAAGCAATCCGATAAGAACAAAAATTGTCATTGAAGAGTACTCGAACAGGTATCCCATTTCCAATATTAAGAATGTGATATAACGTATGAAGATGATAAAGACATCACAAATAAAATTATAATTTTCCAGAGGATAAGTGGGACAATGAGGACTTTAAAAGGAGAAATATGAAAAGAAACCCAAATTAAGTTCTGTAAGGTGATGGCAGTCCTTGCTATGTTGTATGGGTCAAAATGTTGGGAAGCAAAACTAAATGGAATAGAGTCATATGAAATGAAATTTCTTCGAGCAGTAAAAGGTTGTAGAAGAATAGACAAATTAAGGAATGTTTCTCTAAGAGAGGAATTAGGTGTTCAGGCGATATCAGATAAATTACTAGAATACAAAAAGTGGTGGAAAAAGCGCGATAGGTTTCCTATGCAGGCTTTGGAATATAATCCATTACGCAAAAAGAGCGTTGGAAGACCAAGGATGAGATGGTGGAGTGAAGCCGGAAAAGTCTTTAAGTCTAATCCTGGATAAAAGAAAATCAAGATATTTCTTAGCTTGTGAAATGAGACTTTATAGCGGCAAAAATTTATTTAAGAAAAATTGACGTAATGTTCGAAAACGAGACTGTCCCGGATAAACGGGACGTGCGGTCAGCCCACATACAAGCCTCCCATCCTTTCCAATCATAACGGTAGTTTCCCACCAATGAAACACCGGGATCAATCGAAACATCGAGGGAAAAGAGGACGGATTTCAATTTCTCGTGCTTCCATTAGAAACTGCGCGTAGCTGAACGGCAAATAATGGATATGGACTCGGGGGATGTGATGTGCGCTGTGTGTGCCGTGGGCGGAAACGGATGTACCGCTCAGATATTGTGACAGGGGTACTCACATGAGGACATGTGCACGCGCATTGTCAGCCGTAAACAGAAACCATGACAAAAAAGCTGAGCGAGAAGGGATAATACGCTCTTAAATAGTTTGTCTTTTAAAGGAGCATCAGAGATGTGAAATTAGTCAGCATACAATGGCGTAATAAACCCATTTCACAAATATATTCGAGATAATGGAGGGCAGTAAATAGTAGAGTAAATCACTTATTTACTCATGGTGAATAAAAAGAACTAAATATTTCAGTTTTCATAAAAGAGTTTTATCAAAAACTGACGACTAGTTTCAACGCATTAGCGCTATTCTCAAGTCACTTGAGAACGTGTATTTCAGAGAGTAGGCAAAATTTTCTAATACAAAGTATCCCTGTTGCGTTGAAAATTTATCACAATTTAATTTCAAAAGTTATTCCGGTGAAAATAATTAGGACGATGTCTAATGCTATCCTTCCAGATGAAGAGTCAATCGAATGTATAAGATAAATGAATGTTCAATAAATCATTTTTAATAATTCGTGTTAAATGTGTGAAGACAGCTTTACTTCAATATCTATTCATTCATAAAATATAAGTAAATTCTAAATTTTCTAATATCGGTTAATAAATACAGATACCTTTTTAAACGAAGAATTGAAGAAAAGAACAACGACATGATTGTTGCCGTTTTTCAGAGTCTACAGTGATTAAAGAAAACTGAATATTTAAAGAAATATTCTTATACTATGAGTTGGTCTTTAAATTATTTAAGGAAAACAGATTTTGGCAAGTTAAGTTAAACGACGCCTTGGTAGTAATTGTACGGTTGGTATCTCGTTTACCACAGTCCTTAAATAGATAGATAAATAGAGATATAATAGATAAATAAATGGTATATCATCTTTACCAGAAAAAACCGTGACCAAAGCATGAATATAAAAAATAAGCTAATTTTGTGTTATAAGACCGATCAGTTTCAGTCCATGGAACCCTTATCAAACTTATCAAAGTTTCAAAATATACAAGAGATAACTGAATGTTGATGCTATAAGTTTACATTTAATCTATCTTGATCTGAATTCCTGAGGCTTCCCCTGAACTTTTCCTTGTTCATAAATATTCCAATCCCTAACGTAAAATTTAACTTGCGCGGCTCATAAAAATAGAATAAATTTAGTCGAGCAAAAGTTTCGACCGGGTGCGAGAGCGGCTGAGTAGAGAGAAGGTTTTTATGATTACGTATCTGGCGGAGACCAGATGATGAATGTAGTTACATGCTAAATTGGGCGTGGCTTAGCCGCACACGAAACGCGCCCACGACAACATAAAAATATAACTCTATAGGGAAAAACTTCGGGTAAAGGAAGTTCGGTTTCCCGCAGAGAACGAGATTATGTCTGATAAATACGCGGGGTGCCATGAACATCTCACTTCATAAAATAGATTAAGATTAAAGAGATATTCGCTTATCCCGCAAAAAGTCGTAATATTAATCGCTTCGGATGGAGGAAAGTTAGCTCAAATAAAGACATTTAAAGATATTGCCTTTGCAAGTTTTTAATACCTGTTATATGGGAAAAGATGGCCAATTCGTTCAAGGAGCATCCATTTTCCTTGTTGCAAAAGTTATGCAATGTGAAATCTTATCATATTACTTGCTGAGTTTTTTAGTATGATAGTATATTTGCCATACTTCCTGATTCTATCTTATTGTTGCAAGTTTGTGGATATAGCGTACTATATATGTGGCTTGTTTATAAAATTTAACACATGGAATTATATTCTTAGACAATAAACAGTCCTTATTGAGTGTAGATAATGTACGGCTCTGAAATAATAATTGTGATTTACTGTGTCATATAGTGTTGTGGCAGTGGCCCAATTAGTTGCATATGTGCTCTGGATACTTGTATTTCAGTCAGTCATTGTATCATGTGTCATAATTATAAATTTGTAGTAATAGGTATACTTGTTGGTCATTCATAGCCACCTGACCTAGCTGAAAGTCTATAAATTATGGTATCCGCATTATGTAGCTTTGTGATGCTTTACTTTAAGTAATGGTTAAGCAGATTGTGTATTATTCAAAATTAAACGATGTGCTAAAGGGGTACTTTACGAAATATGCTTGATCTGAATGCCTAAGTTTCCACTGAAAAAGCTCGTCATCATTTATATTTTTATCGTTGCAAGATAAGCATAAAATATGTTAGAAATCGGTCGAATACGAGATAAACGATCTTTATAGCATTTCAAATAACAATTCGGTTAGAAAATTTGTCTTCCCATACCAAAACCAATATTAGCAAGATGATTAAAGGATTGCACTTACTAAGGAAGGAATTTATTTCATCACCTCCTTTTTTTGCTTACTAAATGCTGTCCGTAAGCTCTGAGTCATCAAAATTAGAAAATTTACGCTTAGTCTCACATTATTTATTTCAGCGCATCCGTATAAAAGAAAGCACAACAAAAGAACGTTCTTAAAGAATCAACTTTTACTAGAACCTTCCCGATTCTAATTTTATTCACTTTTTAAGATCCATCATTGTCTTCTACAGCGATACATTATGATGTTCTTTCAAATTCTTGACTTAAAAGGAGCTTCGACAACGACAAAGAGTAAAAATATAATATTCCTCTTGTCTGGGGAAAATTCCAACAGAAATCGCCTAGAAATTCACAGAACAGCCTTTAAGAATGGAGTTTTTGTCTCACAAGGGAAAAGTAAAAATTGGTTAAGAGAGTTTGAGCTGCAAAGAGATTGATGCTCCGGTATTTAACAGATGATCCTGGGATTCGCAAGTCACCGAAGTAGGAATGAGAGAGAAAATGAACAAGATGAATTAACGCTACGACAAGAGATACAAGGATCTTGATGAAAAGATCAAGATCTCCAACAAACATCAAATACCCTTTCAGAAAAGAGTATATGGAAGTGATTTTGTGAAGAAATGGAATCAAAGAACATCTCTTTATTGTAAGAAATTAAGGAACGGCTCTTCATCGCATAAGACATTTCATTTATTCATAGATGTGATATACGGCTATGATATCCGGTAGCAAAATGCATAGATACGATTGATTAAATAGATTTTCAACATTAGAGTTTGAGAAAAACCTCCAAATAGCCGTTGTTTGCGAACAAACTAACCGTTGAAGAATTCCCACCAGCAAGGGTTAGGGTTCTCAGTGGTCGCGCTTTGCAAGTATTGTTCTCAATACACATTTCGGCAACTATGTTGCCATCTTCGGGAGAGAAGAATGACTGAAATAACAGTTATTCTTCTTTTAGTTAGTTTTCTCGCAATCAATAGCTATTTGGAGCTTTTTCTCGAACTGTAATGTTTTATCACAGCCGTGTTCCTTTTCCCTATAGATTTTCAACGATAAATGAAAAAAATCCTAAATAAGAAGGAACACGTCCGGTTTCACCACGCGTCATCCGTTTAGTTACGTCAATACCTAGGTAAGCGGAATTTTAGTTTTTTTCAAAAACATTCCTTTTTCACTTTATCTTTCTGTATGAAAATCTAAATTTATATATTTTTATGTACGTTTCACTTTTTGGCGAATTTAAATTACTATTGATATTTTTACAGTAACTTTCTTCCTATTATCTCAATATGCTGCAATTTTTCCAACTTAAATGGCCAGAGCTGTATTAGGCTTGAGAAATGATAAAAATTCTATTTGAAGATGACATAATTTTCTATAGTTCAAGACAAAAGTATTCTCCATCTCTTGAATTGATGTATATTTGAAAGGGTATCCTAAGCTCATGTTCCTAAATATATAATATAACATTCGGAACACATTAAAGATACAGCCAAGAAAACTTCCGATTATCTTGAATGTAAAAAACAATTGAAAAAAAAACTCATCAGCTCAAGAGTATAGAAAAATAAATTTAAAATCCGACACTAACTCCTCCACAGTCTTTCCATCTATAAAAGTGAATACTTTTTACTCAATCACGACCACTTTTTCAGAACTGCTTAATAAAACAGCAACAATCTCAATTTTGCATCATCAACTAAAAACCAAATTCCTTCATAAAATACAATTAATAAGTATTATAAATAATTTTAATGTGAAACCTGATTATACCGACGGCGTGGTTAGCGCGCTAGCGCTCCAACACCAAGGTCCCGGGTTTGAATCTCGGCTAGTTGGATTTTTCCGGTCGGGGAATGGTCGTTTGTTCCTCCTTTGTTATTGTTGGAAGCCTACCATTGTAATGGTCCAGTAAATGGATGTTTGTGGGGATATTGGGATATAAAAAAGATGTAAATAAATAAAATACTTTAACGCTGAAAAAAGGGGTGGTTATTTCAGCAATAAGCATTTTATTAAAAGAATGAATGTCATAGTTATGAGTCTCTTAATCATAAAGATAAACTTTAACTTGAGAGTTTCATTTTTCTGCTCTCTTCGTTATCTGTATCATTCCTCAAACACTGATTAAGCCTTAACAAACAAAGCCTTCAACTGAGCTACACAAATATTCCTACTTCCTTAAAGAAACATCTCTTAATATTTCATCCTCCGTAAATTTTTCAGCTAATCATTAATATTGCTTGCTTTACATAATCAAATCCTTTCCTTATTAAGGAGAGATTTAGCTACTCAAAATCTAATAATCATCGTAGAATTTTCCTCCAATGTAAACACGTTACCTTGATAGCATAAGTTTTCTATCGATTCCGCCACTTTTTCCTCTTTGTGGGCTCAATCTTTCCAACATAAACACGGAAATTTGATGTTCCGCGATTGCCTATTGGCAGTATAAAATTTCGCGCTTATCCTTACAGAATCGCTAAAAGGATAAAAAAAAGCATTCTTTGTTGTTCAATTCTCATTAATTACAGAATTCAAAATTCAAATAAATACATAAAACAACTAAAAGGAAAAGCAGCACATAATGAGAGTTTGGAGCTCAAAATCAACTTATTTATCTTTCCATGCGAAAATAAAAAAAAGTGATCCTTCAATCCTCACCAGGAAAGGATTGTACCAATTAAAGGATAAGACATCTTTAAATGCCAACTACACATTATTTGTTACATGAAAGTTAAATTTCAAACTCAAATTTGAGTAATATAAAGGATTTTGCATTTTCCCAATTCTTTATTTCCTCTCGTTTCCTTGATTGATAATTGATAGATATAGTGTACACCGCTTGAGATACTACATCATCGAGAATTCCCGTTTATTTTCTTTGAAATAAAATGCTTTTAACGAAGAAATGTTAATAGTCAGAAAACATCCATATTGATAGCTAGCCTCAAAAAGAAAAAAATTAACACTGGTCAGAAGTTTTCCGGAATTAGAGTAAATCGAAGTTGAGTTCCTCTTTAATTTCTAAAGAACGTAATTTCCTTTCTTCTCTTGCATTAGCTAACTTCACCTTTTAAAAAAATTTTGAAATTCATATTTCTTGTCTACCTGCAACTTCTACCTACGCGAAAATCGATGTGATTCCTACCTGAAAGTGAAGAGAAACGTGAGTTCCGCAAGTCATCCTCCTCTTTCTGCTACTCTCATATGCGTGCAACAAATTGCGTGGGGAAACCACACTTTTTACCTCCTCCTGAGACTTGAAAGAAATGCATGGGGCTATTTTCCAAAAAGTAGAGCGAGCAGGAAGCTTCTGCGTGACCACTGATCCCCGAACCGGAAATGGAATTTTAAACAACATGTGCATGGATAATGGGATGCCCGAGCTGAACATTCTTTAATCCCTTTCATTTTACTGAGATGAAAGAGCAAGAAATGTATATAGGTTCTTTTTATACTTTATCGCACTATCCTCAGCGATGAAAGAATACTGCTTTTGATAAATCGGTGAAAAAATACGATTGAGCATCGATAAAAAGTTCCTTACCAAACAGGAATGAAAGAATATATTTTAGGATTCTCTTTGTAAGTAGTTATAGACCGTTAGTAGATAGTAATAGTCCGTTTTGAACTAAGCATGCAGAATTATTTAAGTAACTAATAGATTATCGCAAAGAAAGAAGCTGTTTAAGGGAAGCTGGCGTCAGCCTTTTCTGCGTTCTCATAACAAGGATTATAATTGTGATTAGGAGTTAAAAATCAGAATATAAAGAGGCATTAATAGTTCATGGCTATTGCTTTTATACGAGTTAGCTTACAATTAAAGACTGACATTTCAATGAAATGAACAATTTAAAATCCAGACGGTTACTGCTGCATTTCGAAAACCTTTACCAAAAGCATAACTGAGGTAGCTACAAAATCAAGCTACAAGTATGTAATTTATGGATGTCTTAATGACTACTAGAGATATATTTTGAGAGAATAAGGAATGACAGCTACGTTTCAAGGCTTAATTGATTCACGATTATTATTCTCGATCTTAAGAATCTTTATGGTTTATTTATGTACCAAAAATGCCAGACTAACCATTCCAGTCCGTAGTAAAAAGTTACCTCATATAATAGCATTCTTTGAAGTGCCGAGAGGAAAGATAAACTCTAATAGGTAGTAATGAAAAACACATTGTAAAAAATTCCACAATATATTTCACCAACACGACCGGTTTCAGTACATAGTTATCATCAGGATGACTATGTAGTACTAGTTGAAACCGGTCGTTCTGGTGAAATATATTGTGGAATTTTAACAAAGTGCTTTTCATTGATGGAACTCCACATACTGACGGCTGCTATCATTGATCATAAACTCTAATAATACACTTCTGGTCTGGCATAGGCATCTTTCAATATAACAGAATTATCTCTACCTCACAGCTAAATAAGAAAAATATAGATAAAAACCATGCTGAGTATATTTCTTGAGGTTTATAACCGCAGCTACAGCATTCTATTTAATTTACATTCAATCATTTTTTCAGTGTGCCATTTCCGGTGTATGGACTGCATTTTAAATAATCTCATTAGTTACCATAACCTCATAGCATAGAATACGTTCACATTGTTGAATTAGATCAACTTTTACCACAGATATATTATAGAAATATATTGATTGTTATATTTGGAATAACCATCTAATATTTTAATCGGATTTTTGATGAAAGCAATTTAACAAAGACCTTGTCTATTGTCGAAAGACTGTATACACGTTCTTTCTCAAGCAGTGGTCCCCTTTAAAAATTACAGAGGTAGCTTTATTCCATCAACTTGAGAACAAAGGAAGACACGAAAATACCGAACGATATATGAATCAAAGACAGCATGAAGAAAAGCTGATGTCAGGATATCAGAGAATGTCTTCCCTTATCGAACTTCCAGGGAAGAGCGAAAGGAAGCCCTTTCCATTTATTTCTCTCATTCGTCGCGTCTGCCGCCAACCTCTTCCTCTCGTTTGTGTCAATCGAAGACCTCATTATTTCCACGTGGAAATATTTGCCATCTTCGCTTCGATTCCCACGCGAATATATGTCAGCGGTCCTTCTTTCTAAGGCTATTATTCTCGCGAAGTTTTTTGTGCATGTGCTGATCTCTCTTTTACAGAGAAGCTAATGTGTTAAATTTGATAAGCAAGGGAATTGAAGTGGGAATTATATTTGCAATAATATCCTATATTACTTCAAATGTCGTGCCGATAGCAATTGTGGCGAATTTTATACCTCACACAAGGAAATTCGAGCTTAAAATGAAAAAACAAGGATAAACTTAATGGGAAAATACATCAAAAGCATACCGCAAGCAGTGAGTATTTGACTCGGTTTGGTAGTTATAAGGGTTGATTGCCACAAATGAATGCCACAAAAGTATCAGAAGACGGCGTTACGATAATATTCAGTTTTGCCTAACTTCGGCTCCTAAGGTACTTATCTACACGTCACCAGCGCGGATCTATATCTCCTTCTACCCAAACCCTTGTAATGAATAATATACCTTCATATTGTAGCTTCGGAGAATACTTATGGACGCCGAATCCAGCGAAATAAGATTTAGCTTAAAATTTAATTATTAATCCCAAAAAAAAGGATTACATTATATAAACTATCATTTTCAGCAAATCAATGTATGAATAGGCGTATATAAATTCAGCAAAATACTTAAAGACTTATATAAATAATAAACATAGCAAATCATTGTATGTTAATACTTTTACGTCATCTGAACAGTTAAATTATAATAACACAGACCTACCGGAATTCCAACGGGATAATTGCCATTCCTATTGCACGAAAACATAATTTCTTTTCCTATTGTGGAACCCCTGATGATGTTGGCTATGCCCCTATAGGCATTGTCTCTGAAATGCGCATAGGGATTTTACCGGAAATCAGCAATCCGGAGCTTCCCGTTTGAATCAAAACGTTACTGCCGCCTACCGAAATATGGAGTGATTTAAGACATCTAATATTCAATGATGCTTTGGTAAAACGCTTCTAAGTCAGGGAATAGTGTATTCAGTAACTTGACGCGTGATAGAGATTTTGTTTCGCAATGAGAATTTAGGAAAATTTAGGATAACTCTAACTTAATTAATTCACAAGTATTCATCTAAGATATGTTTTCTGACATAAAGCAAAAAAATATTATGGAAAATTGGGCTAGCTAAAACCACCCAAAATATGTCTATACACTCGGAGCAAACAGGAAAAAAACTCAAAATGTTAGCTTTCGGCTATAAGGATAAAAGACAAGGAAATTTTCCCTGATAGTGTTGTGAATTCTATTTAACCAACTAAAACTACTTGTTATAAGGTTACTCAGAAATAAAATTTCAAATCACTTTGAACTAGCGATTTTTAAATCGATCCATTTATTTCTCTATCGATTGCGCCTGCTTAATTCAATTGCTATTCGTAATATTAGACTATTCATAGCCTATGAATATATTATATTTTTCGTAAACTATCCTCGCGTTCGTGTCTTTATCACATTCCCTATTACTCCAACATAATTCGTAATTTTTGCTGTAATAAAAAAACCTCAAATTTGAAATTCGTATTCATCTTTTGCACACGTACATTGTATTGTTAAGTACATGCTTGCATAATCTATAGATTGAGGTGCAAATATCTAGATTAGTTCAGAAGAGTAAACTAGAATAGAAGGATAAGATGTGGACATAATCTTCAATATTAAACAAGTGATAATACCTGCACTATAGCAAAGGATATATGCAATACACTTTGACTAAAGCCTCTAAATATCATAGCTGTTACTTTCTGCACCTTGCTTTATTTGTAGTCGTACTGATGTGTATAATAATTTTAACAATTTTTTTAATTTTATAATTTATCTTGTGTTACTTTCATTGCAACTTTTCAGTTTGTGGGGTTCTATTTCAAGTTGTACTTTTTTACATTCTTTAATCTTTTCCGACTAATACTGTACCTGTAATGATACAGATACTGAACAGCTCCTACTGGCCATATAATCATCAGATTCATATTTGCTTAGTTCATTAGTGCATCTCCCTAGTTTGGTGATGCACATAATGAAATGTACTCAAGTATTCATCAAATGATGTTCACAATGAGCATTTACTACGAAACCTTTCTTTATTGACGGTATTTAAATCTTTAAGGAGGATTTCAGGAGAACTCTTGAGAATTCCCGGTAGATACAATTTCCCGTTTCAATCCCGGCAAATATTGAGAAGTTGAAAAAAGCAGCTTACATCTAACAAGTATGAAATATTGCAATATGTGCTTCTGTACATGCTCCTTTTCTGAATAAGGCGGTGGAACTAACTTTCTAAATCTCAGTTGAAACCGACGGAAAGAAGCTCAAAGAATACAAACGTTGACAGAAATCATATTTCCATAAGGAAGGCCCGCCATATGTGCGGACTAAATTGCATCGTCTTGCGATAAAGGGAGAGGTGATGTTTCCTTCCAAATCCCTCCGTGAATATACGCTTCCGTAAAGTAATAAAGCACCTCCACACGGTATGATTCTCACCTGAAGAGGCACTTGAGTCCTCCGCTCTATTCAATGAAGTTCTTGAGTACCGATTAGGGAGTGTCGGATACGATTAAATGCGCTTCATCAAAAGATACTGAGATGGCAGAAGGGTGCCACAGATGGGACATAATGAAGAGCCGTTGCTGGCTGGTGAAAAACTAAGCAAATGAGAGAATGGAGCGAAGCTACGTACCAAAAGAGAAGACGACAGAGGCATTTATAATAATAATAAAGAAAATAAAAGGATAACGAGCACATTTTTAGTTTAGAATTACTCCTCACAAAAGACCCGTCCTTTTACATGCGTTAACCTTCTTTCACCTTTCTCGTATTAATTAGGCTCTTAAAATTATATATTGCAATCCTATGATTATTTTTAAAAGCCTTATTACCATGAAAAATATTTAACGTTACGTAAATCAAACTAAAATATTGAAACGATCTAAGCATATGCGAACATTTAATTCAATTATTTTATACGGAAACAAACAATCGTTGGCATTGCGTTAAACAATCTCATGGGAATTTTCGCCATACTTACTGGTCACCAGCAACTGACACTGATTATCGAATTACACCTGTCGTTATCTTCTAAGGATACGATTTCTATTATCAAATAAACCACAATCCAGTTGCACTTGAATTAATTGGCGCGACTTTCCTTAGAAAATGAAAGTAAACGTATGACTGACAATCTTGATCATCCAAACAGCTTTCATGAGAAATTTGTATACGTTTTCCCATCGGATACTGTTTCCATAATCAATATCATTTCCCCTGAGGCTGACTCCGATACTAACATTTAAACAGCGATCCACCTAGATCGACAAAATGTTGAATATACTAGGATAAAAGTGATTTATATTAATCTTGTATTTTACAGTCTTTCTATTTTAGTATTCATTCTCAGTTTAACCCAAGAGTAATGCATGTATCATACATCAAGTGCTATTAGCAAGAAAAGCTATCGAATGGAATGAGAAGCTCTTCCATTGAAGACTAACATATTCACTTAACTCAATCTTCGCTACATATCTTTGCTACAAACTGAAATGATGCATCAAACTTATCGCAATTAGTAAATAATAATAAAACGATAGAAAAACGTACTTAGATTAAAATTAGTAACCTTTTCTGGTAGCATACAGAGTAAGTAATACGAACACAATTAAGAATACCAAATGAATTAATCACAATGTTAAGTTTTGAAAGACGTAAATGTTGTCTCTAAAAAAAATGGGACCGGTAAAACAGCTGCACTCACCAATTGCCGTTATCCTTTGGTCATGACCCTCTGCCCTCTCCGAGAACTAGAAAAAGAGAGAAGAGATTTATTAATTTAAACCTTAGGAATAGTGTATCAATGAATAATAAAGTTTTCGTCACACGACAAATTATATTCGACTGTAAATGTTTGCTCTTGTTTTAATTTTAATTTTATATATTTTGAATAATTTAACAGAGCCTGATCCAAGGTAACGAAACTGATAATTTACGAATAATACACTACCGATTCATTGCAAATAAAGGCATTGGAAACAAGCACAGTCTGAAACTGTAGTTGACGGTGAGTTTCCTTTAATTCATATTTGAACCTGCTTTCAATACGTTTATTTCACCTACTGAAAGAGGAAATATGTCAAATCCTGTTAAAACACAAGTCTACAACATAATTCATGCGAACCGAGAGACGATCCTCTTTAATAGAAAGGCAGGTTATCCTACGTTGTCAAAAATACATTCAAATGCATCGATAAAACAGATTTTCAACGAAAGTTCTCTCAAAAGCATTCTCTAGCACTGATTTTCATATCATAAGAAATTCAAGGTGATATCATGACATCTTGATCTTATTAAAAAGGTTTAAAGAGAAAAACCTGAGGAGAGAAAAAATATTTGCAAAAAATATTCGTTTCTATAATTATATATATTTTATTAAAATAAAAAATTTATAGTTTCTCCTCCAGTTCTATTCGGAGCCAAATTGTGACTGCCGACTTGATTTGTTAGAAAACTGGTGAGTCATAATACCTTTTTTCGGCTTGGTATTACCAACATTGGGGGAAAATAAATTTTTTTGTCAAGAATACAATAGCTCATTCTTTGTTACACGCATTTTCTATTAATGAAGGGAGCTGTATCTCCAAATTAATATGTGTAATTATGTTATAACCAATGGAAATTTCAGTCGATTAAGATGTATATACAAATACCTACATTTATAACACAAAAACGTTTCATGAAGTTCAGTATGCATTTCCCCTATTTCAGCTCTATCAAACTAGAAAGAATGTTGAATAACGGAATATACATAGAATACATGAATAATTATAAAATATAAAAAATAATATAGAATATATAATAACTCAAATACCAAGTAATTCATACACTCCGGCTCTGTCAAAAATAAAGAAAAAGGTTTTGATAATTCCGTCCCTTTCATTCCAAGAGCGAGAATTCTTTGCGTGAGCCCTCAGCAAATAGAAAGTTTCGGTTTTAAATAAATTCGCCTTCCCTAAAAAAATTTCAAAGAGAGAAATAAAGATAACGTAATGTGGAACGCTACGATTCACCACAATATTAAATACGAAACAAGATAGCCTTTCCAAATTAAGAGTAATCCAGTGATGAATATCCTGCGTAAACTCAAATTAATTTTCGAATTAGGTTGCAGGAGTAGTACGCGGTTTCCAAACGGATAACTGAGGATGAAATAGCAAAATTTCCGCTTATAATTAAAAAAGTTAGCCCGTTTTAATTCCGCAATGGTGTAGTATGTACATACATGCAAATATACATGTCGAGCATGTCTTCCAGGTCTAGCATCTCATTTCCCACTTTCACTTATAGTACTCCCCCTCCATGGTTCTTAGTAATTCATCCATATGAAAAGGATAGTATGAATGAATTTACAGTTACTCTTTTCCACTGATGTATTTAAAGGAATAAAAAACACGACCGGTTTCGGCGCAGATCGACCATCATCAGGGCCCTGATACATAGAGACTTTTATCAATACTAGACAAAGTATAGTTCTCTATTTCTATGGGTATGTATGGATTTTGCCAAAGGAATATTACGAGGCCGGAGCTCCAAAGAGAAGCGAGCTTCATTTAGAGGAAACCGTAAGACCTGATTCTTCAAGGTGACATCAGCGAAAGATTATCGAAAATTTCCATTTTTATTTTTGCCTTATTTGAGGAAATCGTAAGGCCAGATTTTTCAAAGAAAACTCAGGTGAGATCAGCGAAATATTATCGGAAATTTCCATTTTCATTTTTGCCTCGCTGTTCTCAAAAGAAAGTGTGGGAAAGCGAAATTTCAGAAGAACACTGAAGATGCTAATAATTTTCAAGATTGAACAGCAGCCTCCGCACGACCTAATTTGATTTTCGGAATGAAAAACGGAAACATTTCGCTAGTTACAGAATTATTCCCGTTTGTACCATTCTTTAATAAGGCTTCCTACGATTTTTACGCGGAAGTTTTTAAGAAAAAAACCCATCGACCGATCGACAAAGAGCAACGCAGAATCGCAGGTTAAAGCATCCGATCCTATATTCCCTGCTGTTCAAGTAACTTAGAGCAAATTTGATTATACGGAAATCAAAAGTTTGCTCAGCTTGCTATGGAGGAGCAAGGAAGTAATATTCTGTTTCTGAAATTTACACTTTTGTATACTATGGACAAAATTAGTGGGGTCGGCCACGGTTTTGCAAAATTCTATAACAAGAATATTCAGTATTTTCTTGAATAGATAACAAAATTCAATCGAATAATTTCAGTAAATAAAACTCACTGACATACACAATATAGAGAATTTTAAAGTTTCTTAAAAATTACGCTTGTTAGAATGCTTGAATTGGTCTGTTCGAATTCCGTAAAAATTACGTCTGTTTGGGGCTCATTCCCATCGTAATTAATTGGCGAGAGCCTTCGAGAGAGAGAGAGAGAAAAGCTACACAGCAAAACGAGGAGTGAGGTAGTCAGGCCTCAAATTCCTCATTGAGCCCCTATCAATAAGTTCCACGTAAATGCACCACATTGACAAGAACTTTTCAGGATAGTCAATGGGGAGTGAGCAATTGTATGCCATATTACGATTTTCACCCATCTTAGTAGATTTCATTTTATTATAAATAAGATTGACACAATGTTAAGTTAAAGATAAAATTTTTGTTACCTGATGCCAAAAGACAAATGGAAAATATTCCATCCGTAAAGATGCGGTAGCAGAAAAATTAGTACATGAGTAAAGAAATTCTTACGATAGTAAACAAATTTAATTTCTAATCAATATACGTAAATACATGGTCAAAGAGTCTCGGAAGACTACAGAAAATAGTTTCCCGACACCTTCTCTAAGCCAACAAATAATTTCACTAGTTTACTTTCTTGCATTTTGTACCTTAAGACTTACCTTCCTCAATGTTTCCTTCCTTTACGCATCGGTTTAATATATTTTCACGCTATTTCAGCATATTTGCAAGAATACGCGATTACCCTCATTCGTACGAGTGCTACTTGACTATCCAAGTTATTTCCGTCTCCAGTAAAACTGCTCTTCGAAAAAAGAACTCATGGTACATGCCTCGCGAGGTCCGGAGAAGTCTCCCTTTCTCATGTGAGGAAGGATCCGAGAGAAAGAGTCCCCGCTATACTTCCTTGGATCCGGGGCGATCTCCCCCTCTTGCCTCCTCGCCCAAAAAACCCTCCGAGGACCACTGGAAAATCGATCCCGGAATGCGAACGGGAGTTTTTCTCCTCCTCTTATTTTATCCAAAAAAGGAAGCTATGCTGAGAGCACGGCAGGTGAGAAGAAGGCCGAGGGTTGGGGAAAAGTGAGAGGTGGATTAGTGGCAAGGCTCACGGAGATTGCGATATTCATAACCAAGAGGCAGAGCTGAGGAAAGAATGAAATTACGCAAAGCGTTGCGATGGAAACATTCGTTATCAAAATTCCACCGCAACAAGCCCTTCGTAAAATTTTCGTGATTTTTTGACAAATATGCGTTAATCTAACTCAGTTCCTCAATAGCGACTAATATAATATAATATACACAATACGAGGAAATCTTTATCGAAAAATTAAATAAAAATTTGAGGTTTAAAACAAGTTCCCGGATGATGAAAATCACAATTTATGAGGAATGGTAGGGTACTGATTCCATTTTTTTCTATATACTATGGAAAAGTTCCACGCTGTATCCCTTGGATCGTTCCAAAAGCCTATTTGACGGTGGTTCGTGCCAACCCGCTGGGAACAAGTCTGGAAATAGGAGTAAGGAAACGGATTACTCGGCCTTCTAAGAATCACCTATAATTTTAGATAGGCACGAACCACCGGCTAAACGGATTTGGAGCGTTAAACCTCTATTCATTAACAACCGGGTTGAATTTCTTTCCGTATAACAATCGTTTGGCGAAATTTAGTTAGTATTAATTTACCTTCAGATTACTTAAAAATAAAATCAAAAAAACAGTGACGCTAATCTATGTAATCAAAAAGAGAACGGGTAGATATTAAAATACCCATCTAAAATTCGTACATATACTATGTATTAAAAATGCGAGAGTGCTTTCCAAAAATTAATGCCCTATAACTTGAATTTATTCGTACTCCTCTTAAAACAAGACGTTCATAAAGACGACCCATTAAATAATCAAAAAGCTACTGGTTACTAATAAATTTTTATATATTATCATTGGAAATAAATTGGAACAATCATCGGAAATATTTCCATCTTAATTCAGCAAACTATTTCATCGACAAAAGAAAGTATTGTATAGAAATATTACAGAAGAAGATATAAACGTATGTTGGATGATGGAAAGAAAATAATGCTTCTGAAAATTTGCAGTATCGAGGCTATAATTTTTCTATTTATATTTATATGTAACCGTTGCGTTAAATAAAGTTAAAGTTTTAAATAAAGTGGAAATCCCGTTACGGGATTTGATTTTAAATGAAAATAAGTTATGAAAATAAACTTTGAAAATAAATTAGGAAAATATGCTAATAAAAACCGCAATGAGAACGTTTTTGCGTTCTCTGCCGCTTTAAAATTAATGCACTGGTTGCAGTAAATTTAATTACCAAATTGATGAATGAAGCTCTAGATAATAGAGCTGGAGGAGCGGTAGGGATGCAATCGACTCCGCTTGAGAGAACTCATATGTAACCATTTCGCAAAATTCTCTTCACATAATTGTAAACATTTCAAAGTATTTAACATTATTATAACAGGTTCCAAGTGAGATCGTTTGGAAGTGTTTTCTCATTAAAATTTCACAATTTAGTTACTTTAGCATTCAACTGTTGTATTTGTGAATTATATTTCACATTATTTCCAGAACCTTTCCATCTGTAATGATAATATAACACGGATATCATTATCTATTTCAGATCGGAGGTAAAACTGAAGGAGCATCGTTGAATATGAGAGAAAAAATAACAATTGAAAAATTACGAGAGCTATGAAACAGGAAAAGAAAGTTTAGTAGAATTTTCTTTTTAAAATAAAATAAAACTTAACGGTAAGTAAGAAAGAAGGGGAATTCAAAGAATACGAAGCAGTGGTACTGTTACTGATATTCACTGAAATATATGTTACTGGTACCGAATATAAGGGAGTTGGAGTAGGTAGGTATGTTATTAGAACTTAATTTATTCCCCAGGTGGGAGATTCTCTCTTCCAAAGGAAGAACGTCACAGTACTCAGTAGCTCATTTATACAAACGAATTAGAAAGTTTCCTAGACACTAGTTGTAAAGAGAGTTTGACTACTACTTCCAACTCAACCTGTCTCTTACCAGTAACGTTTCAGGAAAAGTTATATAATTGTTATTTGAAATATGTTAATGGAGCTATACATTCATCTCGGACAAGCAAAGTTATGCTAAGCGCTAAAAAAAGAATAAAAATTTAGATGCAAATACATGAATGTAATGTATCGAATACGATCAGAAGCAAGGGGGCTTTGGGGGTTCAAACCCTCCCCCATGAAAACAGAGACAACAATAAACGAAAGAATGCAATAGCATGGCCTCTCCCAATTATACTATCAAACATTGCTGGAAATTCGCAAGGTATACATGTTAAAACAAATCAGTTTATATTTTCATTAAATTTTGGGCGGAATTATTCCCGTCCCTGGATTGTAGGCAATGCAGTGTTTATTCCAGGGCTCAACCACCCCATGGACAAGCCCCAGAATTCAGCGTATTAATATTATTGGAATTGTACCCATTGAATCGATATCATACATCGAAATGGGTAATTTTTTTAGAAAAAGAACGCACGAGAAAAGTGGACTGTGACAATGTTAGAATTAACTCTAGAGCAGCAAATGTTTTGGTCCTTGGGCCCTCTTAACTTTAAGAGCTCACGTGCCCCCTGTTCTTCATGTTAATAAATAACTATTCATGTTCACCAAACACATTTACAAACATGTGTGGCTGGCAGACAGTGCCGACATCAAATAGCCGCGTAAAGCTAATTTTGAAATACCTCAATGGCATAGCATAATTATTTACCTACTTTCCACCGTACCCCCTGGGCTTTCCGCACCCCTTGAGCCCCTGCTGTAGATTTATACAGAATACACCCTAGAGTGTGTCACACCGAGTAGTGCCCCCTACTTGTTACCTTGTGGTAAGAATCAGCGCTTACGACTTACTCGATTGGTATCTGAATATTCATCGTCCTATTGTTCTTGCGACGATGAAATGCAGATTTTAAGAATACATAATATTTTGAAATAAGCTCACATTCATTACATAAAGGTTGAATATAAGAAGAGACTTGTTAGTCTCGATCTCGCCCTGAATAAAGTCCTTTATTATTATTATATGCGTTCAAAAATTCAAGAAATAAACATTCTTCCCGTTATTGGCTTTTATTTGATTTGTGTTTCTTCTTGCCAGCTTTCAAACTTCCAAAAATCGAAATCAATCACTGCTACCCTCTCACACATTTTTACATTAATATTCTAACTCAATCTCAAAAGGTCTACTTGGGCCTAGCTTTTTATTTCATTATTTTCGGAACCCCCACTCCTACTTACTTTCCCATTCCAACCCAATTTGAAGATCAAGTTAACCTATCTTGGTAGCTCATAGTTTTATATCTTTTTCAGCTACTTATTTCAGGGTATGGCCTCCATGTTGATTATTCTTGAAGGTTATATATCTACATCCATTTTATACATTAATATCCAGCAAAGCCTCTCGGAGCGTGGCAGCAGGGGGTTATTAAGCAGAAAGTTATTTTGGCGTAAATAAATGTGTAATTTCCATATGGAATTAAAATAGCGCATAATACATAATTTTACCAGTGATCTCTCATACAAATACATCTCGTGAATCACTTCTATGTAAATAAAAGAATGTTCACGTTCTTAAACGTTATAAAAATAATATAAAAGAAGTAATACTTCTAAATATTTTTATTTTTAATAATGGAATCGATATGATTATAGCCAAGTCCGAGAATCTAACCTACAACAAAATTCTAATATAAATATATCATTTGAGGAATGTAATTGTGAACGATGAAGTATTTAAGACGAATAAATAAATGAGATTTTGGTAGAAAGTTATACCGCGTTCAAAGTTAGTTATTATTTTATTTCTTTAACGGAAGTAGGAGCCCACAACTACATCTGTTTTAATAATTTGGACTATCACAGAACAAAACACCCAAAATGCCCAGCAAAACCCAGTTAGCCGGGACTCGAACCCGGAATCTCAGTGTTAGAAAGCTAGCAATCTAACCATTCCGCCACTTAGATCTATTTAGACGAAACAAACCTCCGAAAAACTGTGATAATTTCAGGTGTAACTCCGAAATAAACTTTCGATATAAAGTTTTGTGCATAATAATGCCGAAGTAAGGAGAAAAATTCAAGATCCGGGATTCGGAAAGACCTTGAAGTAACTTTCAGAATCTGAGAGTCCCATGGTATTCGGAAAGTTGTAGTTTAGGATAGGTCCCTATTTTCAATCTTACCTCTCCTTTTCTGTAGTAAAATTCATAAATCAGTCTTTCGTTTGCGAAGAAATATACTCTCTGATAATAATGACGAAAAAAATTCCAGCATGCCAAAAGAGAAACAACATTGTTAAGATATCGTCTAGCCCAGATTATTTTGTCATGGGACACGCCATGCGTCAGATTTATAACAGCTGAAAGAGGATGGGAAAATTACTCCGATATAAGAAAAGTAGAAGGAAACGATGCAGTCGCAAATAATATAAGTGTTGCGGGTAGAGAACGAAGGACGAGGCACGGAGTCGACAGCAGGACACATGAGAAGGAACAAGCAACATCCGGCTCACAAAAGACTCTATGGGGTGGATCTAGAGATACATCCACGGGCATGAGGGAAGTCAGAAAAGGCGGCCAAAGAAAGATCGGTTTTACGGAGAGAGGACAGAATGCCTATGAAGTTATTGGTGAAACTGCCTGCGAGAGGAAATGACGTAATGGAAGACATGCTCTGCTATCTCAAAAGACCATTCTATGCTACTTTAATACTTTCATACGTATTAAAGCAAATGCTTTCTTATATAAATCTACGAGATGATATTTATACATCATCATACGATAGACATGCTCTGCTATCCCAAAAGACCATTCTATGCTACTTTAATACTTTCATACGTATTAAAGCAAATGCTTTCTTATATAAATCTACGAGATGGTATTTATACATCATCCTACGATGTCATGTCATAGGATCGCATTTGATATTATCATTTCATTAAGCAGAAGAATATTCTTTCGTGAGGAGGGTAAATATTTAACTTACATTAAATAAGATTTGATGATGTCTATCCTAAAGGACGTTGTAAGTAAAAGTCTCCACTTTTATCTAATCTAATGTTTTTGCAGATTCAGAGATTTTATGCAAGGAAATTGAGTAAATAAAACAGAAAAAGAGGGAAAAAGCCAAATATGGATCTGAACTTCTATGTCTATTTATTTAAACAATAAAGGAGGGTTTTAAGTGAGATTAGTAATTTTATTTTCACTAGTTATTTAAAAAACAGAATAGACAACGAGTGATATTAACATAGTTATAGTTTTAATAATACGACAAGATAAATTTATGCGTAACTAAAACACAATACTAATATTTAAAGAAATGGAATCTTTCAGATACTCAAAAATGGTAAAAAAATTTACAATATCTTTGTATATGAGGATTTTGGTTTCATAATTAATCCTTACACATATCACACAAGAGAGAGAAAGAAAAACATAAAAAGAGAAATGTTGCCATTTAGTTCCCCCGGAGCCAAAAAATCGCTCATCAGGAGGTGCCATAAAAATATACATCTGATAATACCTAGCTTTCCATGTTTTCCATTAATAATAGCAATGATAATTAATTGTATTAATTCGGGAAAGTTTGAGGCAAATAGTCTCCTCTTCCAAATAAACATATATAGGAATTGTCAAGATTAAACAAATTCTTCCTGATCGACGACGTAGCAAATTTCTTACACATACGTAGATACTTTGGTTATTGAATAACGTTCCCAATACTTGTTAACAGAAGCACTTTCCCAGTTCCTTAATAATATAGTTCGATTTTGGAAGTCCCTCACACGCATAGAAAAATAGCTTTAAAAAAAGGTAACCTAATTTGCAGCCATAGTTGTAAACAAAACTCATGCACTCAGAACATCTGTGCAAAAAGTGGAAAGCCAGGGTTCGAATCCCAGTCATGACGATATTTTTCAGTACCTTACGTTCTGACTAACTAACATTTAAAAATATTACTGAGTTCGCTGACCTCGGAAATCATGAACGTGTTAATTTTTATGATTTTGGAACAAGCTCGAGACGTCGATCTTTAAAGAGCAACCCCATTATCACAAACCGATACGTAGCTATTCAACTACAATAAAAAAAACACTAGTAAACAGCGATGAATGAAATTCGCGAGAGAGGTCTACAAGAAAAAAAGCTGCAGTGGCGTTGATAAAATGAAACCCATGAAAGGACGCCTGAGAGGAAAATCAACAAACCCCCCTTTCCCCACTCAAAGCATTCCGAGAATGCCCGGAGAAATGTGTTTATGTACCCTATGCTTCCCTTCTAGTAACTTGGAATAACAGTCGGAGGAGGTACAAAAGGGGACGATATTTATCTTGCAGTTCACCGCAGCACGGTCCAGAGGGAAAAAATCAGTCCTCGTGATAACTTAGATCGTTATCTGTCTCATTTGCGGAGGAGTTAACACGCGATAACCTCCACAACTGTAGGGCGCGAAAAGACAAGTTATTAGAAAAGATTGTGAACAAATGAGAAAATTACGGCAAATAGGTAAATAGGACAGAATTTAAAATATGAACTGCAGGAGGAGGAAACGGAAAGGAGAATGTAGGTGATTGATAAACCAGGCCAAAAATAAATGGGGAGTCTTGATCTTCAGTTCTATCGCTACACGTTCGCTCAATGTTACAGAAAAAAACTGCTTCCGTATGATTTTCAGTAAACATTAAATTTATCTCGTCTGCATTTCCACAGGAATGAATGAAATTTTACTGAAATTGCAATGGCTTTATTTCAGTTAAGCTAAATCGAATAAAAAACTTCGAAAAGTGGTTTACAAAGACATTTTTCCTACGGAAAGTTTCATGCCCTCTTCGAAGAGAGAGAAACTTCCTATATTTCCGTGGGTATTTAACCTACGATTGATTTCACAAACGTGCTTGCATCATGTTGCAACCCGAAGATGCAAGCACTTTTGTGTGAACGGGCGTAGATTAGATATCCTGTGAGAAAATACGTAGTTGCTCTCTCTTAAATGATGATTTAAAAACAACAAAAACATGATTTATTGAACAACAAAACAAAAACATGATTCTCACCAAGCAATGCATCCCACCATCATAAATAACCTCTTTTTTCTTCCATAAAAGAACCTTATAAAACATTACTTTAACACCAACGTAATATTACTTTCTCAGAACCTGTATGCATTTTCTCTATCATAGTTGAATGAAAGTTGAACATGCGGATTTCCTATTTTTGCATCGGGGCAAAACAAATGCTGCTGTATCTTATCAACGTCGGTTTAGACGTTCTTGCAAGTTGAGATTGTTTTATTTATTTCCATTGTATACTATTCATTTTACACCGTTTTTCCCCACAAGGGATAAAATTTATATTTCTTTTTCTACATTTTATCATAACCGATTTTTTCACTGCAATAATGTTTTATCAGTCATATATTTAAAGTTGGATTTTTTTACCTATGTATGTATTTGAATTAAAGAAATATTTTAGCGTTACTTGGTGGAATTTAATATAAAAAAAAGTTTTTTAACAAAGTCATAGAAAAACTTGTTTAATTCCACAACACCAAAAGAGGCGTTTACCGGTTTCGGCGACCAAGCACCATCATCAGAAGATTGGTGAGGCGAATTCACTGTGTTTATTTACAGTAATGGCTACTTCAATCTACTAAAGGGGAAAAATATTATTGTATTTGTCTTAATTTCCTGGAGACAAACGTAAAGTACAGCTAGCCTAGAAAGATAAATTTAATTATGATCACAGACAAATACAAACATGAGCATCAAAACAAAAATACCTCCCTAAACACAGAACTCATTCCGCACGGGCAAAATTTTTATAAGGAGCAAAAGGAAAATACAAAGATGGCATTGTATCCCAAGGCATTCTTTGCACCAGTCGAAAAATATATAAATAAACAAAGAGGAAATGTGGCGAAATATGAGCAGAAAGGAAGGGAAGGGAATTGAGAGAAAGATATTTAAAGAAAATACCAAAAATGAGGAAGGAAAATGAGCAGAAAGTATGTTACCTGGAGACTGAGCGAAGACTTGATTTGATAGACAGGTGTGGAAAATGGTGGAGTTGAGGAAAAGGGTAACAAATCGATACAAATGTACTGTGTGCAATTTTGACCCAAAGGAGCTTCAATAGAGCACCTGCTCCCCTGTGATTTACGCCTTCGCTTCTTAACCGCCGCTCCTCACGTTTCTCAAGTTTTCGCTAAAGAATCTGATCCTTTAAAGACCGGAAACAACAGCAATCGCTGCTTACTTTATATCTATAATTAATGATCTCGTTTACAACATGCGAACAAAGGTAATCCTCAAGCCAAGTTCCCGATCTGATGAGTTAAGGTGCAACCTTACTGAGGTCCCGAATCCGAATCTAGCCCTGGACAGAATTCTTTGTGTTTAATGATGCAATTTTAATAGAGATCTCGTTATAAGAAACTGATAGATAAAAAAGTGATTATTATTTTTTTTTCCTTACCTTCAGATGGTGGTGAGTAAACGAAATGTCTCAGGTTAATTTATCATCGCTGTTTATCAATTACGGAAATTTACGATTTAACCATTAGATCTTTTTTTACTGATAAGATGGCAACATAGCTACAGAAATACTGATGCAGTGATTGTAGGAGTATGACTCTTGCAATAGGTTAAATCCGCAAAAGGTTTGGTTAACGCTCGGAATCTAGCTATATCACCGAAAAATGCATACATTAATAAAATAAATGAACTATTAGCTGACTTACCACTGTTAATTCTATTCATCAACGTCATACTATTTTCCTCACAAAGATCTATCTTAGCTCCGAAACCTTTCATATCATGCGAAACAGATTACCTAGAGATAAATTCGAGACCTTCCTGTGAGAATATTTCTCTTTGACAGGTCAAAGTTGTCCACTGCCGACAGGTTTCTACTCACAACCTACGGTTTACCCAGATAATATTCTTTCCTAACCTTTTGAGAAATGCCTTATAATATTTCAGGGAAAATATAGCTAGGAATATATATTAATAATATAAGGTATAGGATAAAAGATCTGGTTAATTTTACGAATGATGGCATAATTCATAATGAATTTTAAAGAATTTAAGCTCATTAATTCATCCCGAAACTCATATCTAATGAATTACAAGAAAATTAATGCAAACGTATGTTTTTTGTTATTTTGAAGTTTTCGTTTATTAGCAGAAAACTGAGTCAATGACAAATACATGAAAGCTAGTAAAGAAGTGCACATTTAATTCCGTTATTTCTATGTCAAATGCACTTCAGTAAATGTTAAATGAAGAAGAAATATAATTACGTACTACTTTCATTCTTCTTTCATAAAATCTTTCTTATAGTTCATAATTTTTTTATAAGAGTACCTAATTATTCATCTAAAATTTAACATATTAAATTTAAATTCTATTCGTCATAAATATGGTAAAATATTGGCAAGCCAATTCATCATCATGAATTAGAACTCTGTAGGAAGAATATTATGGTAGATGGTTTCCAACCACTTAGCAGTGTCCCTGAGCACATTTGTAGAATAGAAAATAGAAGAATATTATAGAAAGGGTCTGTGCGAATAATGAAGAACTGAAGATATTCAACAGTAGAAATAAAAAAATAAAGCTCCGTCAGTCGCAGTGCTCTGGGGATGCTCTCGTTGAGGGCGAAATGCGTGTGGGCGGGTAGCCCCGCTTTTGATGGTTTTTGGAGTTTTTCACTGTTCCATTAGAAATAAATCTAAACGATCTAATACTGACTCGTTAACATCGATACTGATTATACGAACACGACGTATATATACAAAGTACGACATTAAAAATTATATTTTGTATAATAGTTGAAATAACAATGTTCAAGCTTCAAAACATTTTCTTTATTAGCGACCGGTTTCAGCTACTTATAGCTATCATCAGGCACCGGCAAACTTTCGCTTTTACTGCTAGTCTAACACTTAAAATAGAATTTGTTGGATGAAGCCGTTACTAAGTGAAACTCCATAACAAAAATGGTCGAATTGACAATGTTACGAATAAAGAAAATTTTGTGAAGCTTGAGAATTGTTATTTCAGCCATTATTGTTATAGAGTTCCACATAGTAATTACTTCATCCATCAATTCTATTATTTTTATTAATTCGATCACTTAATTGGACAATATTTTTAAAATATTAGCAGAAAAAAAAGTATACAACCTACTAAGTTACCTTCCTTTCCTTTATCCTAATAATAATAATAATAAGTACGACCTTATTAGGCTTATTTTGGTCTTAAGAGACCACTCTTACAATTAATCTTAATCCCTATCCGTAACCAGGATTCGAATCCGGAACCCCGGCGTTGCTAGGATAACCCCTACAACACCGACTACACTTTCTATCGGAGAGAAGATCGTTACAGATGCGCAAAACAAACAGTAAATATGATAACAAAAATTTCACTTTATTTTCAATTGTTTTACGTGGGTAAAATATATTTCATACAAGCGTGTAAAATGTAAATATTTTTCCTTGCAACGATCTTCAGAAATAGGATATTAAATGCCCAAATGTACATGCAAGCCAGGAGCGACCCCATCGTGGCGAAAGAGACTTTTAAAGTGTATTCCTCTATTCCGCGAATCTTCGATAAACAAATGCCGAAGCCACTGAGTACTATGGTTGAGGAAGGGCGTGAAAGTGGATATGGAGGGTGACGGAGATGGAGAATGTGATTCATGAGGAGGCAAAGAATGGAGGAGGGAAATCGCGGGAATTGAGATGGGATCCTCAGAACAAAGGCGACGATGTGAGAAATGAATCCCTTCAAAGCGAAAAGGGGAGCATTGCTGGAAGGTGCTGCAAGGAACGTAGCGCTCCGCATGTGCCTGGATGAGAAAGTCAGACTTCCACCCTTTCAGAATGCCGCCAAAATTTATGGGAAGAGAGAAGCGAAACGGGAATAAAAATATATATGTTATAGGGATGGGTTACGTGGAGCTCCGATCCACGACTAAATTCGAAAATTCCTCCTGTTCCCTTCGTGTACCGTCGAAATCTGCCATTTTCCTACTTTCTCCCGGGTAAACCGTCAGACTTTTTCCTGCCTCGTCTCTCCGTGAAACTCTCCTTTATTTATTCTCGTGTCGATACGGCCGTTATTTTTCTCTAAAAACGCACTTTTTGGAAGCAAAAGCCTTTCTGAGCGATCGTCTGCCTTCAGGAAAGGACCCTATTCCACCAAATCTCTGAAATTTATCACATGTAAAAATGCCCGGTTCGTTCCTCGGTCGAAGTTAACACATAGGATCTTAGTCGTAGGCTCACGTAGGTATGCTTCTATTCGTATATACGAATATTTATTTTCCTTGAACCTATGCAGGTTGGAATCCTAAGTATCACAAATTTCGCAATGGCGCCACTTCGGCCAAATACATTCTCTTATCTTCCAAGATCTTTTATGAATAATGGTGCGCTAAATTCGAAGAAAAACGTAAATGCGAGGAAAATGTACGTTTTACCGATCAACCAGGGATAAGGCGATACTGCAGTGCTGATTGAATATAAATTAGCTCGAAACTAATTAACAAGTATTATTTACGCATAGCAAATACATTGAACTGAAACGATTTAATAAGTTTTGGGGAGTCATAACCAAAATTCCATTCCTCAAGCTTATATTTATATGAAATCTAATTAGTTATTCCACACATCACTTTGCGCTTATGTAGTATTTTGTGAATGTAACTTAACATACGAGTATCATAACTAATACTACCTTGCTAATTACTGAATAGTTAAAATTTCCTATTGCTTTCTTCTCATTATTATCTGGATATTATCGAGTTGGATAAAACCAAATACATGATAATTGAGAATTAAATGTGCGAAAATCCCACCAAATAGAACCCCTGGCCTATTTTAGTTGGTCCTTAAACTCCAATACGCTTGACTACTGTTCGAATTTACGCTGAGTAAAGCCAACAACTTCCGCAAGCTTCATGTAGGACGACCAAAAAGAACTGTATACAACAACAGTCGTTTCACATGGCCGAATCACCAACCGTGACAAGCCAGCATCCATACATTTAATGGGCCAGGAAATTCTATTTTTGAGAAACTATACTGATCCTAGTGTTAGGTCTCAGCATTTATTGTTATTACTAACACGTTTGTAGTCCCCCTTTCGTCATTCCACGAATTATAGTTCTATTACAAATTATATATTATTTGTGAATTCAATCTGAAGTTAAGACCCCTAGATAAACATAAGAGAAAATTAGTTGCGTGACTAGGACTCGAACCCAGGTCTTTCATCCACGATGCTAAGAGCTTCTTCATAAAAGCACTATTCATTCTTATTAGAAGATCGGTTATTTTTCATTTTAACCTTTTAATTTGAAAATCATCACATATGAAGAGTTGCTTTAACAACTGATATTTTCTAAGAAACTAATCATTTCACAGCGCACTTTTACATAAGCATTCCGTTTATAGAACCTCTTCCTACAAATAAGGATTCAATAGAAAAATTCCTAAATTTAATCCCCAGGAATAATGGACTTGAAAAAAGTCTGACGGTCCCGTCAGACGTTTTTCCAGTCCATTCTTTCTAGGGATTTTTCCTAAATGCGCACCATCATGCGCTATACCAACCTTACCCGTTTTTCTTGTGTCCTAAATTTAATATTTGTAAATACTAACGCTGTAGCATCTATCTAAATTTAGGGTAATATAGCATAAAATAACGTAACATGAAATATTATAGTATAATGTAACGTTGGAGATATGGTTGGAGGTACGCATTTCAAATTTTTCTACAGGCTTAAATGCAACAGTTCTTGTGCACTTATTTAGAAACAAGTCGCAGTTCTACTCGTATCCCATGTCCCTTTCTAACTCGCACGACTATTTCATCAAGCGTAACAAGGTTCTGCGACCATTTCACTCCATTCTCCTCTCCCTTCACCCATTATCCTCCTTACTTCCATCAAACCTCCCTCGTCATCTCCCACTTTCTCCTCCAGGATGGAAAAAAATTCCTGTGGAAACATTTCGACCTTCTTCAGATCGGGAAAGATCGGACAATTCCTCCATCCAACGGAGGACCTCCTATCCCATACACAAAGAGGGGAACCCACCCACGCTTTTATTTTTTCTGCCCCAAATGTTTTCTTTTCTCCATCCTTCCTTCCTCCTCTCGTTTCCTTCCTGAATTTCGCACCCCCCCTCCCCACTCTGAGCTCTTTAGGATCGTAAAACACCGTCCTTTTCCCAGATTCTTTCTTTTCTTCCATTCTTCTAACCTCTGTCTTCTTTCCCATCGCAAAGACGGAACTCTCCTCTTCCACTCCACCTCAGCCGTTCCAGTACAGACTCCGCACAGGAGGTGTTTTATAAGCGGATACTTTTCGTCGAATAATTCACTCCCTTTATTACTTCGCAACCTTTCCGGTTTCCCCCTTTTATGGCCTATTTTTTCCAACGCCTTCTCGCTTTTCGGAATTATTAATTCTATGGTTCGGTATATCTTTTCCCGTAAATCAGAAATAGGTGATGGTCGAGAAATAGTACATATACTTGCCAATTTCTATATTTAAGAATTTGAAGCAACCCGATTAATTCTTAAGATGCAATCCGTCTGTAAAGTATTCAATCCAGAGACCGGTTTGAACCTCAGCTCACTTTAGGTGTCTAAAGTTGATTTTTATTTTATGAATTTTGTAAGAAAGTTCAATGACCGGGAGAAACCGCGCATTAAACGGGATAAATAACATTTACATACATACCCCGCGAGCCACCATAAGACGTGTGGCAAGGGGTAATAAAACAGCAAATTCCCTGTTTTGCTATCTGATTTGTGTGCCTTATACTATCTGGTAAAATATACCAATAATAGCTATCCATTCTCGCTTTAATCTAGCAGTCTCTTTGAAGACTGGCTTCGAAAAGTGCGTCAAGGAAAAATAGACCTATTCCACTTGAGATGTCAAATATCCATGAAAAAATGAATCTGAAATTAGGTAAATTTTTTGTTCTCACTTCTTTATATGATAGGTATGCATGTATTTACAGTATTTTTGGCTCATGGGTAACTTCCGATGACGAGTAATTAGAGGATCTCCCTCGTGGGTATGCAACCTTGCACAAAATATCTAAAATACGCAATATTTCATTATATTCTTAATAAATCAATAAAAACTTATTTATTATCTGTTAAAACTTATGTTTAGATTCTCTAGAACCTCCTTCCTTTCAACTATCCTGGACTAGTACTGTATAATTCAATTTTTATCGAGGTTTTTGCTGCGCCCCTGTTGTTTATGCATCCCTCTCCTCAGTGAAGAGGATTGAAGTGGTGATAAGACTTCTCAAGCTTTGAATTGAAAATATATCTGATGAAAACCTGTCTGAGCAACTCCATTTCATTCCTAATTCCAATTTAGCAACGATTCTAAGAAACTAATGTATTTATTATGATTCTTTTGCCTCTGATAAAAATCTACATTTAATGTTTGAAATGCCTAAAGTAACTAATTCATTAAATCCTGGTGTCTGGAAGAGCCAAAACGATTCTTGAAAGTAGAATGCAAGTAACGGTTTATGCTCTGCCACGTACAAATTTCAACAGCTACGACAGGTTGAATCTCATCTGCCGAAACATCTTTCCATTGCAAAAACCTCGATCTTGGGAAAGGGATCACAACTCAGCAATCCTACCTTCGCATATCTATTTATTTCTTTGGCAGTAATTTCAAAAATTTTCTTGGGAAAAAACTTTAAAAACACTCAACTGGGGCTAAGCCAATGACACTGTGCATTCCCTCGAAGTCAGGAATGGAAATCTATTCTAGACGTATGTCCCTGATGCTGGACTTGCCGCAGGATGAAATCTCTTCGCTTTTTTCTTCGTCGTCTTCAGACGATCCTGCTGATTCATCAGTCGAAGTCGGATCTATATTCAGAATCAGATTCTGGGAAAATTACATTTGGTTCTGCTTCCTCTATCTTCTATTTCTTGTTTATTTCTGGGTAATAATAATAATTCATGATAAAAAACAAATTTTCTACAGTATTCAGTATCATTCGATTATATGCTGTTATATTATAATATTTAACTTCCGAATTTGTATGTTTTCCTACGTTTATACTGGAATAAGGATGTATATTCGATAATATTTTACGGTCGAAATATTTGGGAGTATACCAAGAACTTTGAATCACAAAAATAAGCGACTTCTTTCAACAACTAGAGAGAAATATCTCTTTTAGACCCATACCATGAGGTATGTGCGAAAAATGCCACGGGCCGATCTATTGACCGGCTATTTTTGCGCTTCGGCCCTCTCTTCCCTCTTCCTCACATTGCCTTCATAAACATATTTTCAGTATTTGTGATACTTCTTTATCACAGTTGAAAATTCTCAATGACAATGCACACAGAAATCGGTAATCCGGAGCTTCCCGTTTGTCTCTTAGCGCATGCAATATTTGAAAGGATTTTTGACAACATGAATTTGAAAACTGCAAAACAATTTTTTAAAACATGTTTGTTATTCCACCGTAGGGTATCTGGTGTTGATGCGTTGCTGAGTGCTTAATTGCAATGTAAGCTGCCGCACTCTCATCCCACTTTGTATCACAATTAATTTTGAGTTCTGACATTCTCGTGGCTATTCTAAACACTTCTTCGATATCTCTCATGTTTATCCTTCTCAAGGGATATGACGCATTTTGTCCACGCAGCATCATCGGCTTTCTTCTCCACTGTTGCTCTTTTCCTATTGTTTACGTCATACTTTGGTGAACGTAATACTTTTGTGGGATCCATTGAGTGTGCAACGGTAAAATATGTAGGGAAAACGAAAGGAAAATGAAGATAGCGAGGAGTATGGTCACAAGAATCGGTTTATTGCATCACTTTCGCTGGTTAGAAAGGACCTCTCTGGCGATTATTTTCCTTTCAAACATTTAGTGCAGTGCGCTGGGCTATAGAACAGATGTTTCCTCATTTTTGGGTAATTCTATTGCAGAAAAAGGTAAAACATTCATTTTCGTACAGAGTTCGTTCAAAAATCGGAGAGAAATTTGTGCTATTGCATTTAGACTCAGAATATTGTTGTTGGACAAAATGTTTAAACAAATTCTCTTTGAACTAATAAAGAAAGGTTGCCTTAAAGCGGTTCATGCGTTTTTAGCATGATTCGAATTGTCGTACGTCTTTTACAGGCCGTGGACTATAGTCGACAAACGCACTCAAGAGGAAAAAATAATATTATCGACTATAGTCGACAACCTAAACTGGCCGCTCTGGGTTGTACGCGCTCTAGCTCCAAAATCAAACCCTTCTCGTGAGCATTCCACACCGCGAAACAGTGCTCAGGTAACGGACAAACTGGTGGAATGTAAGCCACTTCCTTGACACTCATTGACTGCCCCTGAGAACACGGCATCATAGCTACTGAGTTCTATTAGAGATAGCGACTTAAGCGGTAGCGTCTGAGCATGGTTCCGCAGTTTCCTTGAAAATGTAGCTTTATACACTCGCGATCTCATAACAAGAGTAAACCCAAAATTTAGGAAAAGACACAGAAATATACGAGACCAAACCACAAAGAGAAAGAGCGCTTCCTTATAGGGGTTCAAATTAAGTTACAACAGAATTGGAAAACGAAAGCATTCCCGCGAAAAACTGAAAAGAGGATTTTAGAAAAATCCACGTAATACCCACCGTCACCAATGATTCAGAAAATTTCAAAGACAGAGTATGTATGAAATGAGGAAAGTTCTTTTTTGTTTGAACAACAGAACCGCAGAGCCAGAACAAAAATGATGAATAAACAGATGTTTTAAACTCGGCATCGATTATATGGCTCGGCAGATGTGAAGACATCACTGACGTGGAAAGAATTTCCCTAATGACCGTAAATAAGTTTCGAAATAAAATCGAATTCGTTTGCATCTCATTTCTATGAAATTGTGACGATTTTCCGCAGCGTTCTGGGCAGGAACTTCCATAAGCCAATTATGTCGAAAAGTTTTAGCAGCCAGGCTACGAAGAGAGGAGAACCCTAATTTCTATCCGCCAGAATTGTAGAAGAGAATTAACAGCGATACTTCTGCTTTAGCACATTCATAATTGAACGGCTGTTCCAAATCTTGTTCGCTTGTTTTCAAGTGCATAAACGTAAAAGTTTACTTTATTATTATTTCATTACTCAGAAGTTATAGGGACTCATACTCCATCGGATTTAATAAGAGAATATAAAAAACTGCAACTTAGGAACGCAATAACCTTCCACATAAATATTTAATGCGATTATTAGAGTCAAATATCGTAGCAAAATAACTTCAAGGAAGCCTTTCTTGAGTAATAGAGAACCATTCCATTTCCGCTCAAAGTTGTGAACAAGTTAACAATGTAAACCATTCTATGAATAAAAAAATTTACTGAAAATTGCATGAAAATAGTTATTATTTAGAAATATACTTTCACGAAAGAGAAAATTATCTGGAAATTGTAGACGTTAACAAACCTTAAATGATTTATATCTCACCAAAATTAATCGAATTTTAACTCATTTTGACAATGAACATAGTTTTCAGTATAACACTTTAGGCCATCTATAGGACAAAAAAATAATTTACCAAAATTTCAAAAAACACCATGTACCATATCTGAAGCAAGATACATCAAACAAGTCTGAAGGAACAATTGGACTTCGTAAACATCACCGACAGCATAAATGGTTAAAACTGTATACCTAAATATATTTCAACTGTTTAGAATATTTCAAGACTTAATGCTTTGTTGGTGCATTTTTCATTATCAAATTCAATACGATGGTACATGAAAACCTCAAACTAAATCGAAATAATATTCTATATCTTGATTTCTAATCGTTTTACGAAAATGGATTGGGAGCAATTTTCCTGATAGTTCCGTCTCTTTAACTCGCAAAGACCTATTTCCACTGCTTTATTCAGGAATGAACTAAATGATTAAATAAATAAATGAGATTAATGATTTAATTTTAATTTATTAATGGGATTTGGTATCCTTGTTCTGTTTGAATAACAGCCTTCCACAAATATTCATGCTAACGCTGCAAGATTCAATAGAGTTTCTCTGGGAAATAAAATTTCAAGTTAAAGCCAATATCCCAAACTCAGTATTTTGATATAAGATTTTTCTCGATTTCAAAACCAAATGAATATCGCAGAAAACTCTAAACATAATGGAACCCGTCATTTGGGCCTTATTCCCTGGAGCCGAAATGAAAAATTCGACGAAGGCTGCTTCCGTGCAGTCATTATCCTAGGCACACTGAGCGAGAGCCTTTTCAGCTGTCAACAGCATTAAAAAACCCCATTGTGAAAGTTTCGCTGAATAGGGCACTCTTTCACGAAGGGGATCCTCCAACGTCGCTTGCAACATCGACCTATCGAAAACGATCGATTATCGCCGGATGTTTTTTCAATCGCCATCTTCCGGGAAGTCATTTACGAAAATTTAGAGATCGGTGAGGATGCTCTCCGTGACCCAGAATTTATTGTGACATTCTCATTAGTGGGAGTGACAATTACAGGAGATGATATTGACAAGGGGGTTTCGAAGTACTACCAGCCTTGTTTCACTATTCTCCTGGAAAAAATATGGCCGTGGTAAACAGGATATTTTCCAATTAATGAGACGGGTGACCTAGATGAGCTACATTTACCAAAAATAAAATTTTGAAGAACGTTGATCGCCTTGGACGGAAACAGTAAAGGGGAAGGAAATCGAAACTTTCTCTATAAAAAAATTAGATCTTAGAATAAAATACATACTTATATCAAATAAGTAAAATAGATCAGTGATTAAGCTTAAACCGATCGAAAATATAAAGACGAAATCTTCAATTCGAGGCCTACATAATAATGAAGCAGAGCAAATGTTAACCTTTTCCTAACACTCTATAGTCATCGTATGAAAACAGAAAACCAAGATCGTGATTCTTCCAAAGGTAGTAAAGGATTCTTGTAATCCATTATGAATTATT
The DNA here is from genome assembly GCA_000376725.2 of Ladona fulva. NCBI lineage: Eukaryota > Metazoa > Arthropoda > Insecta > Odonata > Libellulidae > Ladona > Ladona fulva. The sequence goes on along the minus strand of KZ308423.1, from coordinate 362,689 downwards.
TGCTTCGTTGTACTAGCTGTTAAAAATAGAATATACATGTAATCCACTATCTTTGTTTCATTTACATCGAATCTAAAGACTGTTGTGAAACTTAATAGCAAACAACAGGAGACCTACATAAAATACAAAATTAAATAATTAATTATTCGGTGTATAAATCTTTAATTTAACAATTTTAACCCATCAAACTCTTAATTCGAACGTAATTTTCTTTGCGGGTCATTAAGATCGGTATAATACTATATTCATCATAAGAATAAAATGTAACCCTACTTATTTGATGAACTCAACCAATTTTACTGAGTAATAGATCTAACTAACGTCCCTCTCCCAACTCCCCCACTTAACTTCATTATCACTATGCTTTCCTATTCAAGATTTTATTGATGTCCTAAACTTCCTCATGCTATTACGTCCACCGCAACCACTCTATGAAAAGACCTCTTCTCTTCACCTAGTTCTGCATATTAAACTCAACGCCCAAATCACTTCTCTACCAAATATTCCCTGTAGAACAGGACCCCAGAGCTTTTCAAGAAGCCTCTCAGACTAGCATCTTGCATCCACTTCTGGTTGGCTAGAGCATCATCGATACATCTTCTTTCGCGATTATTCCCTCCTTCTCGTGCTCTTTCTTTTATCTCGCACTTTCTTCCTCAATTTATGTTTTCCTTTAACTCACAACACATGATTTCCGTATCGTTTGACTGGTGCAAGCTTTGTTTATGCACAGCTTCCTAGAAGTAGGTAACTAACTATATTTAACCTTCCATTGAATCCTTCCGCAAGGATAATAATATTGCCCCAAATATATCTACATGCTAATATACAAATAGCTATTTTATAATAGACAAAAATATATTCAATCTGATTTTCCTCAAATTTTCCATCATGATGAGATAATTACGAAAAGTAAATATTAAAAAAATAAATATAAATTAGTAAAATGTTATGAAATAAGAGCAGTTTACGGCACGAGCTACTATACAATTTTCTTTAATACATTCTTAGTATAAATCAGTTTTCCATTAATTCTTTAATTGTAAGGATAAATTCCAAACACACAGATATGCCTTGGATAACGAAGATAATTCGTTCTGTAATCAAATTCGACACCTGAAACGTTTTTTTCCCAAATCGTAGTCAAATCTTATGAACACGGCACGTGTGAAGAAACACTTGTGACACTTCAATTAGTGAGTAACAATTTTGATTTGACTATTCTCAAATAGTATGCTAAAGTTAACATGGATGAGCAACCTTTGAAATATTGATCTGAAGTGTCCGAGAAACAGAAAAATGGGAAGAGAATTCTTCCTAAGCAGTAACATTCTTAAGCAGGATCATTCGTAAGCTGAGGAAGGACTTAACTTAAACTAAATAAACAATACTAACGAAAAATCAGACGATTTAAACCATGTGAATTTGAAATGTATTCCAGCAAAAATTAATTAATCTTCTACTAAAATAGAAACGCTGAAACGACACTCGAGATCAGGTATTGACGGCGCGATATAAGGTCCTATCAATCAAAGCAGTGAACTGAATGTTTCCGAGGATTTTTGCAAGTCGCGACAGCGAAGGATTCGTCAGTCGTGCACCGGAGGAAGTTTATATACGATCTTCGATGCATGATAATAAAATGTCTGCAACTCGCTGTAGCAGGTGATGTGAATTCCATAAGGCTTTCTTCACAAGAGTGAATCAATCTTCATCCTTGACGACCGCTGCAAATGCAAGTTTTTCGCTAAGCCTGCAACATTCGCTTCGTGATTGAAAAATCTCGTTCCTTCCTCGTTGACTTTTAAACGTGTTCAAAGCAAATGCTTCTGATTTTCAAAGTTATCTCCTAAAGCCCTGAGTTTTGAGCAGAGCCAGAACTGCATTATAAACATACCTTCTGCTTATTCAAATTTCCAGCACTAGGCAAGCGTAAATCCTTTAAATATAGTATGAATGAAATATGAATAAGTAACTTATTTCACGTTGATGTAAGCACGGCAAGTCCTAACCAACACGTTCGAGTTCACTAACATATAGATGAGGAAACGAATAATTATTACGCTGACTGCTCAAAGCAATGTACTAGCTATTTTCTAAGCCTCAAGATTTTAAAGATACTTTGCTCAATATGTACCCCTCTACTTTAAATGTAGTAAAAATAAGAAGAAAGAAAAACTTACAAGAATTGCACTAAATTAGGAAATCTTGGGACAGTCATAGATAAGAATATCGACCTTTTTCTATTCTCTGAAAGATATGTCCTTGGCATTTTTCCATTAAACTGTTTACTTCACCTTAATCTTTTCTATTTCACATTTTATCCTATGTAAAGTATAAACTCTCATTATCCCTTTATGATCCCTTAAAATTCATATATCTTCTACAAAATTAAACCACTCCGAATGACTAAACTGTCCCCTCAGTTCGCTGTGGGATATAACGAAAGACCCTACAACTCCTAATGAAAGGGTAAAATTATTTGGTGAGAGGAAAATGAAACAGCTGTCCAAATATTCTCTCTACGGAACATGACCAGAAAGCGTAACATTTTTTTCTTTGCTGTATCATATAATAGAAATAACACCGACATTCCTGTATTTTCCAACATTCCTGGAATAAATAAGGGAAAAATTCTTTCATTTTTAAAAACAGCAAATACATCCATTCAATATCAGGCTCGTATCTGGAAGCCAAACATTTCTAAACCTTTATTTTCTAATTCAAATAGAATTTCCGAAACGAGAAAAGAGCTTGATTTATTTTGGATGCACACTCTTGCTATTTATTCTGCATACCTATACCCTCCATAGGTACGATTGAAGGGGACACATAAATAAGCTTAAGGCTTTCTACTGAGGGATTTATCAGGAGCACAGTGAAGTTTCCATAGATAGGAGGGTCGTTAATTGTATCCACTCCACTTTCGTGTCCTCAGATTTTAAAGAATCCTATCCTTTCCCAAACAACCTCTGAACCACGCACGCCCAGGGAGCTGAGATTCTGTCACGTCCGACTTAAACCTCGATATTTATTTATTCTTTAGTTTTCTTAGCAATAAACTGCTTGTCATATTTTTACCACTTGGCGAAATTTACAATCGTATAGACACTAAAACGGGTGAGATTGTAATATACCTTTTATAGTTATACATAATAACAAATTTAGTACAGTTTAGTGTACCGGGAGTTTAGGTACAAGGACACGGATTATGAAAACCTACAAATAGAGTGTATTTTTAAATGGTTATGAGATATGGACTGTAATATTAGCAGAGAAGAGAAGCTTATGAGCAACGGAGATATGGTGTTGTAGAAGAATGATTAAAATAAAATGAGCAAAACGAGCAACTAATGAATGGATTCTTCGAAGAGCTATTGAACAATAAAATCTCACGAATATTTCGATAAGGAGAGTTAATTGAAACTGGTACACAATACATTTCGTTGGTCTACTGAAGACATTATTGGAATAAACAGTGTAAGGTTGGAATTTTAGAGAAATACTAAGGTAGGATTATGATTGACCAGATTAATAATTGATTGTATGCTATGTTAAGACTAGGAATTGTGGGGAAATGAATTAATTGGCTGAGAAAAGAGCTAAAGACATACAAAAACTAATCTCCGAATAGTAACTAATGACAACGATATAATGGACACATAATAAACTAGTATACGTATATATCCATATAAATCTTCAACCTTATATCATATGAAATTTATCTTGAAACTGAGATCATAGGGTATGTATTTAAGACTGATTATTTTTATGAGGTGGTTTTGAAATTTGTAATATATTTTTCACATAATAATTTTGACTATTTTCGTAATAAGAGAGAAAGTTGCTCCGAACACCATTTTACATTTTATCTTTTCCATCCTCTAATCTCCCTCTTCACAGGCACGCAAGTCTTTGTCCATTAAGGAATCTGCAACAGATATGATCCTCTTAACGCTTAATTCCCTTCATTACTCTATTTTCTGCGTAAATAATGTCATAATAACGGCCGTTTCAGCCAACCATGGTTAAAGTCGAGATTAGAGCCCTACCTTTGCCGGAGAGACGGTAACAGGGCAACTGTTCACAATCCAAAAGCTGAAGTGATATTTGCAGAAGTTATCCCTCCCTTATCAGAAATTATCTTTAAGGGTTCTATTCCGCAGCTCATTGCCATTGAAAATGTTTTCGCAGAGGTAACTTAACGGATTTCTGGTAGTATTCGCAGTCGTCAATCATCTCCCATGATCGAAGACCACGAACTGCTCTCATATCATGGATACACAGAAAAATACTTAGCGAATAATAAATAAATAATAATAAATACGTACATAAGACGTATATTGTACATGTTAATGAGGCGAAAGCAGTCTACAAATATTTTCAATAAAAAGATTTTATTATTCAGTGAGAAAACAAAAAACTTAGTATTTTTTACAGAAACCCCAGTGGGGGAGTACAATTTTACTTCTTTCTCTACGGTGTTCTACCAAGTAAGGCTGAATCACATTGATTCCATTCAGTGAGAGAGTTCTCCGAAGATGTATATACAAATATAAAATGTAATGCGAATTTCCACTGATTATCTCATCCATTGTATAAGAATAATTTTCATCTTGTAAAATTTGTAATAAATTGTTGTAATGTTGCCATATGCTTTGAAAAAGCAGCAATCTTGTAATCAAATTCGACACCTGAAACGTTTTTTTCCCAAATCGTAGTCAAATCTTATGAACACGGCACGTGTGAAGAAACACTTGTGACACTTCAATTAGTGNCCAGTGGGGGAGTACAATTTTACTTCTTTCTCTACGGTGTTCTACCAAGTAAGGATGAATCACATTGATTCCATTCAGTGAGAGAGTTCTCCGAAGATGTATATACAAATATAAAATGTAATGCGAATTTCCACTGATTATCTCATGCATTGTATAAGAATAATTTTCATCTTGTAAAATTTGTAATAAATTGTTGTAATGTTGCCATATGCTTTGAAAAAGCAGCAATCTCCAGTCCATCTCGTCTGTTGGACGAGATGGACCTTAAAACATATTCTTGTTTTGTTCCGTAAGTTTTGCAGGTGTTACGTATCAACAAACTATTCTATTCTATACTTTTCTAAAAAAGCATAAATTAACAAATATAATCATTTAACTCTCGGCTACAATACAGTTACATTTACTGTCGGTACAATTTAGGCCATTAACACTCACCATTCTACTGTTAAAGTGTTAAAATTTTTACTTCCGTTCATCCTTCGAATATTTTCCATGGCTAATGCCTTCACGTGAAAATAGTAAAGAATTCTATTTTGCTATACGAAAAATGTCTAAATATTATGCAACTTTGGAAACAAATAGTTTTTACCATTATTCTTGAGAACAAATCGAAATGAATCACCAAAGATGTATTGTGTTTTGAGGTGGAACGAATTCTTATTTAAATAAAAATACACGCAAGTTACCCTGTTTTGGTTTAATAACATAGAGATATGTCTCTACATTTGAGAGATTCCCTCCAAAAACACGCATCTTCGACAAACAAAACTTGATAAATAGATGCGGGAAATAGTTTTTCTTTTCAATAATCCCTGAAGACCGCAAATTTATTTTCCGATTGTAAACATGGCTAAGTCTTTTCAAAGCGAATACTTTTCATGTCACAGAAAATCCGATTTCCATCGGATTCATTCAACTTCGCTGGAATATTTTTTCTGCGGAAGATTCCCTATGGGGAAATTATCTCGTGAAATACCGCCTCTGTGGAAAGACGCGCGTTTATTTTTCCTCCGCTCTTTCTCATTTCCATATTTCCCGTCAAACTCCTCTCTTTCTTATAATTCCTCCTCATAGCGACTCCCTTCCCTTCTTCCTATCTCTCATCGCTCAGCCCACGTGGCCCTTTGCCAACTCGAAGATCTCTAAACATCTGGAAGCCGCGCTATCCTAAACAGTCCCCTTAGTGTTTCGAGGGAAATCTCGGAGATCTTGCACGCAGCCATTCGGACCGCTTACCAGTCTGATGGTCTGTTTATTGTCACGATAAGAGCAACAGCCGCTGCCAAGAGACAAAACCGAGTTACTCCTCTGGGAAATATGAAATTTACGCCGTCCTTTTTATAGATCGTTTGTCAACAAACATCGATACAGGGAAAAATGATCGCGATGTGTTCTGCGGGGATAGGAGGAGGAAATGCGAATTTTATGGTATTTACGAGATGCGGAGAGTTCGAGATAGGCGAGCTTTCGTTGCCTTTTATGGCGTAGTTGAGGGGCTTCAATTCCTTCCAAATTAAGCGGCAATTCGGGGCGTAACTATTGCGGCAAGGGCTTCCATTTTTAGAGGAACTGTCGATACGATTCCCGGGTACGATACAAATCCGAGAGAGCATCACATTATCGGAGGTGAATTTTGATTTTCTTGTGTGGTATGTACCTCTTGGTAGGTGTACTTTCAACACTATTTCTTTCGCTTGGTTAACTCTAAACAGGCGAAACGATAATTGATTATTGAGGAATAAATGCGAATTTAAAGAAAAGCTGCGTGAACAGCATTAAATGGATGTTTTAAACATATAGAAAGAGTGAATGGAAGTAGAATTAATATGATTTTAACTGCAAGAACATCATTGAAGATAAAGAGAGAGGAAGGACAGGAAATAGCTAGTGGAATGTGTTGAAGTATGTGCTGAGGAGATATGCGTAGCATCAAGTATGAATAGGAATGCACCATGATAAGTATAAATTTATCTGAATGAAATTATGTTCGCAAGAATAGAAGGTATGGCAGAATGTTGTGCATAAACAACGGCAGGAGTAAATAGTTAGAAAGCTCTCCTTTTACGTACCATAGATTATCTATGGATTATATTCTACTTTCTGCCTCCCATTTGCAAATTATAAAGACTGCATAACCAATTATCGCAAACGGTATTGTATATATCTCATCGATTTCATTTCCATAAAAATCAATTTAATGGATTTAAAATACTGCAACAATCTATCCTTCCAACAAACACCTGCTAATGAATACAATAATGATTGTGTTCTCTTTAATATAACGTAGCTCTACACAGATAAAAGGATGAGAGATAGGAAGTATATTAGCATAGTGTGCATATTAAAACCCGGGGACAAGCAGAAGTGAAAAATATCGACTTTACTGAGACTCGAAGCCATATCTCCCATTTGCTAGGCATCTAATCAATTAGCTACTTAAGTACTGCCAAAATAGAAACGTGAGGCTCCTAAAATCCGCAAGCATGAACCCTGATACCGAGATTTAACTTGTGCAAAAAAATTGAATAGGAAAAAAATACAGAGAGCCTCCTATTTTTTGTATCGAAAAATTCTACCAAGTGAACTGAGACGAAGAATCCTTGGAATGCATCCTCGCTGTATTTTTCTGCGTAAAAGAGCTCTTTCACCGCGTGATTGATTGGGTGATCGGTTGGGCTCCGCAATCCCTTAAACAAGAAAGGGACGGGCGTACATCGCTCCAGTATAGTAACAGTATAGTATAGCCGCGAGAAGGAGAAAAACCACTTTTTGGGTATTTAGAAAGTCTACCAAGGCTCTGAGAATGATAAATGAATATCATGAAAAACCCTGCCATTCCCCACGTATCACTCCATCTTGGCTTCATTTCCCATTTTCACTGAAAAGCGCATTAGCATATCTTCCTTCAAGAATAAATTATTGGATAAAAATGGCAAGTAAGAACGCAATGGGGGTATGACGTACAGATTCTAAACAAATAGCTATCTCTTAGACCACAGTTTGCAAACCTCATAGCAATTCCAAGTGACGGTACGATCTCATTAAAAACAAAAAAATAAAATTACCTATTGCTCTTAGTGTCACCATCATAAAATGTACTGTGTTTACTTTTGAAGAGTGCTTTTGACTTCTAGCCTTGACATTTTTCATTGTACTATGAGTAGTGTGCCGAATAAGTTACCTAGCAATCAATGTAAGTCATGATATGCTATCGTAAGTAGCGGCATTAGATCACTTGTGAGAAATCGAGGAAATAACGACGAAACAAGAGAAGGAGAATAGAACAACATAGTCGAAATAGCATGATAAAACCAATGTAATTACTTTCAAAATAAAGGTCTCACAGAAACAGCTGTGATGACAAAGTCCAAGAAATCACTCCAGAATATGTATAAAGCAAAAACACAAGCAGATGAATGTCCCAACACTAGTTGAGTAGGATGCAATGCAGATAACAGAATTTTATCTTTCGCCATACCTAAAATTTGAGGATTTTCCAATCAATTTCGCATATTTAAAATTAAATCAAATAGTGTCGAATTCTATCGTGAAGGAGGAAGACAATTAAAACCGCAAACATGCAATTAAACATAAAAAGTCACAAAAATGCAAACAACGTTAACCCATTGGCTTAAAGAGCCGGCGATTCGCCGGCCGACCGTTCTGGGCCTTTAATTAAAGAGCCGGCGATTCGCCGGTTTTATGCACCTCTCTATTCCTTCTCCTCTCCTTGTTTTATAAATTGAATAGTTGATAATTTTCTTTCTTCTAATGGTTGAAGAAGGTTAATACTCTATTATAGATATGGATATAATTTTTTTCTGCCCGAAGATACTAGTCTTTGCAATAACTAATTTTGCGTTATTTTCGATCGTCAGCAGTCTTAGGGTAAGCATTACGCTAATGGGAAACATCTGTTATTTCAGCTCTCTCTTCTCAATGCACTCCAATATAATTATCTAACTCTGACTAAGCTAATTCAGAGGCTGGCGTTATTAAAACCCAAGAGAATGAGTNAATAATTTTAAAATTAAAGTGATTTAAGGAGCTTATAAGATTTAGTAGGCTAGAATGAGAATCTTCGGCAAAATATTTTTAAAGTTTTCCTTTTAGATAAATAAATGTTTTTGAAAAATACTAATAGCATTGAAGTTGATAGAATCATGCGAAAAAAGAAATATATTCCCCATTTTGTTACATGTGAAGTTATTTTCATGTAGATGTACAAGTATTCTCGTGGTATTAGATCTACCAAATAAAAAAAGATGTAAGAACTATAAATTAAGGTTAACAGGGGAATAAAGTTGGGATTGTTGATTAAAGTTGGGAAAAAAACTTAATGATGACAAAGATATCTTGTATTGTTAATAGGATGATGTAGTAAGTGTTGGTATACCTACTGAGTGAGAAAGCTTTGAGATTTATAGAAAAAGACGAAAATTCTCTCCAATGGAACTTCCACATTTAAGACTTCTACCAGAGAGGCGAATAATTATATCTAATATTTACATACTTTAGATGCTACTGACAAAGACTGTCAGACTTTCTTCGTAATATGAGAGAATATTGTGGGACCCAAGAAATCTTTCACGGAATTACATTACTTAAAGCTTCAACATTACTCGTATATATTCGCAATCACAAATATCATAATATTAATAGTACAAAAAACGATAGCATTTAGAAAATGTAATGGAAAATCATGTAATAACATGGAAGATCATGGGAGACCGAGCGCTGATGCATTATCAACGATCGCCATCAGGTAGATGCTCTTACGTAAATGGAAACTGATGACGAAAGCAATCATCAAGCCTTAAGATGAATTATAATACCCACCATTCTACAAACATAACCAAGTTATAGCTCAAACAATAAATTTAAAGAAAGATGAATTACTGCCCACTCTCTATGATGCTGTAACCAATCTACACGAACTACTCAACGTTCGCTGATAATGCCACGCCCATATACGAAAAAAAAACGCTGGGTATATTATATCCATAATTTTATACCTAAATCACATGTAAAGTATCGTATCAAAAATCTTCCAGTAGTTTCTGCGCAGTATATGAATCATCCTATGAAAGTCAATATAGATGCTTTATATGAGAGGTTAGGAAAAATTGATGCACAGCGATGTTGATACTAACACAATAAGGTATACATAATTAGTATCATTTCCAAGACCTTTCTTCATTAGAGGAGGAAAAGATTTTACGACTTTAGTTTGATTGAAAGAACGCGAGAGAGAGTGCAAAGAATGAGGAATGAGAGGAGATCACAATGCAACGCAGTGTCTAGGATGAGAAATAAATTTCCGTTTTAACGTGAAAACGATTTTGCAATGTAAGTGAACAAGTTAATTTGAATTTTAGCTACGTTTTAAATCAGAGAAGATATCATCATAACCTCTTCAGATTTAACCATCAGAAACTTCAAAGAATGTCATGATTCCTGGTTTGCTTCGCTTCATAACATAACTTCGGTTTTCGAAAACTATTTTTTAATAAATATTTTTTTTAACTCAAAAGTTTATTGAAAATGTTTTCGCAGAGGTAACTTAACGGATTTCTGGTAGTATTCGCAGTCGTCAATCATCTCCCATGATCGAAGACCACGAACTGCTCTCATATCATGGATACACNTAGTAAAAATGTGCATAAAATGAATCTAAACTGCACTAGACCTTTTCCGATTTTTTATGTTTATAATCACAAATTTTACGTGAAACAGATCTGTATTACAACGTTATTTTTTAAATTTCCAAGGGTCGGCTCATGAAGAAAATCGCAATTATAAAGATAGTTAACAAAATATATATATCCCTTCCTTCTAACTGGTGCAAATAGTTGCAACAGCTGTGTTAAAACAGATAGTCGACTAATTATTACCAGGTTTTTGAAGATCCTTTCAAGAATCAAATGATCCATACCTAAGAATCTTCCTTCCATTTCTATCCTAATTCATTCGAGGAAAAACTACCGCGATTGTTTTAACGAAAAAAATGCTGGATCTTCCTTTTAAAGAAGATCGGATTGTGAAATAGAGAAAAAAATGAAAAGTGAAAGTTGATGAGGTGAGTATAAAGGTAGAATTTTGAGATTATTTCGACATCCGAAAAGTTAGATTTACGGATAAACGGAGTCAGTGTTAATTAGAGAAAAATGAAGGGTTAGAAAGGAAAAAACCTGGCATTACATTGGAATGATTCAGCCTCCTGTTACTCCTGTAGATGTCAGAGTAAAAATTCATACCTATCCTTAACTTATAAGAATTTATTCAACATCTGGCAGATTTAAAAATCGCTTCTACCAGAATGGACGGGAAAATGTACATTTAAGGACGCAGGTGTAGACATCACTAGTATAGTATATATCACTTATATTCATGCAGGTTGATTTGCAATTCCTTCACGTTGAACTAGAAAAGTATTTGAGTATCACAGAAAGCATTGCTAATCATCTAATCAAATCAAAAGAGAAGAATGATAGATGCATAATATGAGCTAGCAATATAGCTATATAAATAGTCACAGACGATAAGTAAATGAAGATTCTAGCACAAAGAGTTACCAAATATAATTCTACAACTAATTGAAAAATACTGAAGGAAGAAACTCAGTCGGGTAGGAGCTATTATTGGTAGATCGCAGTTAATAATTTTAATTTTTCGAAGAAAATAAAATAGGACTGATATGAAAAAATTACCATGACAGTATACATCAGAAAATAGTGTAGATTTTTCATAATGATTTTCTTTATACATTCGTCAAATATAATCAATTTTTATGCTGATGGAATAAATCGATAGAGACAACTGAAATAAATATCTCGAGAAATTAAGTGCTGCTATGCAAAATAAAAAGCTGGTAGCTACGGCACAAACAAATCCGATAAAGAGTCTGGTGCGGAGCATGAGAGGGAAACTCCGCCTCTTATCCACCTCTCAATTTTGAAGAAGATGGATAGATGTAGAGGGGCCTCGGCCACTGGATACAGGAGCGCCGCGGGGGGTTACGCTAATTGCCTAGCAACCGAATCATCACTTCCCCTCGATGCTAAGTGAGTGCGATATTCCATCGTAATACGGCTTGGAATACACGTGAGAACTGGGTCGGGAAGAGTAAAGGGGGGATTCCGTCTCCAGGACAGAATTACGACACCCGAAGGCTCATTAGCGCGGTGAGCCGAATCCCTTTCCTCATGGCATAACCCTTCCTCACCCCATAAAACACTTCCCCGCTACTTTCCTGCTACAGACCATCTCGCTTCCTCTTTTTCACTTCCCCCTTTCAACTCAGTTTTTGGCCCTCCATTTGCTATTTCCCTGCACTATATATTACGCATCCAATACTACTTCCTCCATCCTTTCCTAATTCTATATTCCGCTATCTTCACTCATCTACCATCTCCATTTCTTTCGACTATTTTCATCCCCTTTCTCTCCCGAGATTTCCTCCTACAATCAACAAAAATGAATATGTACTTTTAGGGTAGTTTAGTTCGTTAGGTCGAGCAGCAAGGAAACCCCCGAGGATAAAAAGATTGACGGGACCCCACTCGAACCCAGATCTACCAATTTCCGGGTGAGAGCGGAGCAGCCGGGTTCGAATCTCGGTCCCGTCAGAATGTCTTCACATCCGTTTATGCTTCGGAATCTACGAAAGGTATTTGAACATGTTATTATCATTATAATTAGGGCTCCCGGATAGCCTAGCGTGGAATGCGATCGACTTCGGTGAAAGCGGACCCGGGTTCGATTCCCGGTGGGGCCTACGTGCGAAATGACTTAAGCAGTTTTAGCAATACTACTACTACTACTACATTAAAATGAGACCACTTACGGCAAGATTAGGGCCGAGTGGACGTCCTTTTACCTCATCCCTTTTGCCAATAATCCCCGAACCCACATACGGATCGGGGGGCGTGGTAAAATATTTCCATAAATACTGTGGGTCTCCTACCTTCAATAAATCAAACCTTTTATTTGTGTTTCAAAAACATCTTTCTATTACGATTGCTAGCTAAAGTGAGAAAAAATCATAGGCATAGGAATCAAGCACAGAAAGTGACACTCGGAATCAACCCTAAAACAAGGTATATGACAGATTACTCAGCAAAAATTCATAAGACTATTTTTGAAGGAATAACTGAAATATTGAGTATGCAGCACCCGACATATTTTTGATTCAATCCAAAAGGTTGTATTAGCATGCAGGCCTGTGACTATGCTATTCTTACTATGATAATGATAACTTAATTGGTTTGGAGAATCCGACTTGAGAGAGGAATATGTGGCTTCGAGTCCCAGTAACGTACGAATTTTTAACATCATTTATTCCTTGGTAATTTGCTCCCTCAAGGTTATTCCTAAAATCCCTTTATAATTGTACAATGCTTCTTAATTGCGTTAAACATTTTCTCACTCGAAAGAAAGGCAAATGTGGACTATTTTATTCTGGGTAAAAGGAGAATAAAACACGCTTTGCCCGTAAACACAGACAAGAGGTGGGGCGGAAAAGTAACGGTAACTTGAGGGTAAGATAAAGCTTCTTGACTTTCTTTACAACGCAATATCTAAGAATACATAAGTAATCAATATCACAGTCCAAATTGGATGAAACTGCAATTATAATCATAATGACGGATATGTATGTAAATATAGAATTATAAAAGAATTTCAAGAAAATATCTTCAGCCAAAGGCGTTTTTCTTTCTAAAATTTAGCGCTAACTAATTGAGATACATGTAAAATCTGCATTACCCAGCGTTATTTACAGGAAGATAGAATTCTAGTTGGAGTACTTTGTAACTTACTCATAGAATATTTTAATAAGGCGAATTCAATAGAGAGTTCACTTCTTCTTGTTCCGTATTTATGGCCTCATTTTCCTCTGCGGAAGTTGCAAAGTTTTTTTTCATCACAGAAGGAAAGGATACTTAATTAGAGATAGCACAAAGTGAACTAAAATTGTGCAAATGAATGTTGAGAAGTATTTGGAAATAAAATTTACAGCAATACTTTAATCACTACACCAAGAACTGATTATCATTCAAAATGCAATTGCATTAGTAAAAATGTGCATAAAATGAATCTAAACTGCACTAGATCTTTTCCGATTTTTTATGTTTATAATCACAAATTTTACGTGAAACAGATCTGTATTACAACGTTATTTTTTAAATTTCCAAGGGTCGGCTCATGAAGAAAGCTCCTTTGGTTTCATTTATTCGCTAAATCTTTATAATTACTATTTGAAAACACTGAGAAACATCCTCGAAAAACAACTATTAAAAACTACGTTTTAGAAAGTAAAGTCACAAATCAATAACCATATTGTGTAAGGCTTAAAAATTTGACTTGGTCATGTAACAACACGTAACTACATGCTAGTCAACATTTATGAGGTAAATTACAATACAAAACTTGAGGTAAGCAATGAGTTAAACAAAATACACAACTGTTAAGAGAAAATCTAATTAAAACTGTATCACACAGTCTCATTAGCAAATAATCAAATTCTGTAATGAACAAGTAAAAGCATATATTCATGATAAACAAATTATTCAAACTCACCACCATGTATTAGCAATAATTAAATTCTCAATACACAAATAACGATCAAACAACCGCCACAAGGTAAATTTGTATTCGTGCACGTGTTATAGAGAAAAGTTTAAATTCAATGATACCGACCACACAAAGGCACCAGACCCTTCCAGTTCTCCCTTTCTCTCAGGAGAACGCGATTCTGTAGTGACCACCGTTTCAGGGACTACTTTCCCTCGCGGAGCGATCTGCGACGTCACAGATTCCTCCGCGTGACGTAATATCTTTCACTCCTAACACACGCACATTTTCAACGACAATATATTATTGTGCGGAACGTAATACAGTAATTTAAACAAGAAGAATAAACACTATTAACAGATATGCAAAATAACGAAATTCCGCAGGATGGTCGCAAATATTAATCGGTTTACACCAATTTAACAGGATTCTCGTCTTCCAAATACAGTCGTTAACATGGCAAAATGAATTTACTCATTTAAAAGTCCAATATCGTTGATATGATGATGATAGATCTGTGTTAAAAATAAGAAAGGGAGAAGGTAAATATAGGTCATTGATATCGTAGTTAGATGAAGCGCGAATAATAATGAGTTCTTCGTAAGTCTGAAAGATTCTAGTTCCGCACGGAAAAATGTATAACATGAAACACGAATATTTCACAACTTATAATAAGGACGTAAGCACAGGCTTTTAACTACTTTCTGCAGATTGTAACAACACCAGACACATTATCAAGTAATGCAATATTACTGATATACCTTTTTGTCCGGACAACTTCCAATGACACAATCAGGATGAAGTTGCAAGCGATCGAAATTCCACCGCAAATTTTTACGATTCAAATCACTTAATATGCTCTCTGACTGTTACTTAAATCACCAAGAATAACTTAATTTATAAAACAATTCAATTAAGAAGCCCAAATTCCCGGTATTCTCAAGAAATAATACGAACAATATCCAATAACAAGTGACACGCCTAGCACTCAACAACCTGTCACTAAAAGCATTCCAAAGCGCATCGAAAATCAAACGCTCTATGACAACCCCTTCTCAAAATAAATAATCAGCCAATCACAGCGCTTCTTCCCAATTATTCTGCGGGGGTACGGGGGGCGGCTAGGCTCACCTCCGGGAGCTAAGCTGAGCGTGCTTCGCGGTGTGCATACTTGACAAGCGAGAGACAAACGAGATTGGTCAACTGACAGCTATAAAATACAGAAAAGGTAAAAAGGGTAATCCGTTCTTCAAAAAGTTCTACACTTTAAATTACTTCAGTAATGTGGAAATCAAAGTCAGACTTATCTTTGCAGTTAGTAATTTGAGTCCATTAATTTTTTAATCCATTCTTAACAGCTTTAGCTAATTATCACGAATTAGCAAGAAATTATTGAAATGCATCATTGAGTTAAATATTTTTTTCAATGATATTATTTTAGTAGTTTTTCTTTTAAATAAATTTTAGTAAACTGTGAGCTGAAATAGTTGACTATTTGACTCTTGTAGTTACTAATACTGAATCCCCGTCATTCCGAAACTATCTAAAGCGTAGTTGATACAAGATTAAATACATTAAAGATATGATTACATTATATGACACTAGTATAGATTATCTTTGAGTATTGCCAGTAAAAACAAGGGAAGAAGGTATGAAATACGCAAATATTCCATTCAAAATATCCATTGTTGAAGTATTTATGTGCCATCACTAACACATCATAAATATTATATTCGCCTTCCAAAAACTATTAACCTATAATGCCTTCGATATTTAACACACCTGAAGACCCTCTGTATTTTTTAAATACGGCTTCTGATCTACACCCTGTACCTCTGCATCAAACATTTTCTGAAACGGAGTGAAGGGAGACAAGTGAATATTCGAAACTTATGCCTGAGGATTCTCAAAAATCCCTTTTTCAATTCGTTTATTCATGTTGATCTCAAACTGAGATTTAAAGAGAAAAACAAAAATTATTTATTCGCTCAAGATAATCCTAAAGATGAATTTTATGTTCGATTAAATATTTAAAATTATATATTAGTGTAGTTTTAGGAATTTTAGAATGTTAATGGCGTTTTTCTTTCTAAAATTTAGCGCTAACTAATTGAGATACATGTAAAATCTGCATTACCCAGCGTTATTTACAGGAAGATAGAACTCTAGTTGGAGTACTTTGTAACTTACTCATAGAATATTTTAATAAGGCGAATTCAATAGAGAGTTCACTTCTTCTTGTTCCGTATTTATGGCCTCATTTTCCTCTGCGGAAGTTGCAAAGTTTTTTTTCATCACAGAAGGAAAGGATACTTAATTAGAGATAGCACAAAGTGAACTAAAATTGTGCAAATGAATGTTGAGAAGTATTTGGAAATAAAATTTACAGCAATACTTTAATCACTACACCAAGAACTGATTATCATTCAAAATGCAATTGCATTAGTAAAAATGTGCATAAAATGAATCTAAACTGCACTAGANTAGCGAAGAAAACTGTGGCTCATGGAAAATTCCCCAAAGGGATCCAGTGTTGAACCACCGCAGTGTTGAATCTGGGTAACAGTGATTTAAGAGGCGGCGATTCTGGTCAGCGAGATTCATTGAAATGCTGGTTGGGACCAATGCGGTGACCGTGTGACACCCAATAAATACAGTCTGGCTTGGTTTTGCTCTTATGAGGTCTGTTGCGCCTCCTGTTTCATGTATGACTGCATCTTAGTCCGTTTGTTTTAAGTTGCATTTCATTCGTCTTCTGCATCCGCATCCTGTTGAGCACTCTGAAGATAGAATGTTTTCTTCACGGAAGAAACATATATTCAGTACCTCCTTTAGGTACTTCGACACTTCAAATGGTAAATTTTTAGTTTTCTTTTGAGAATGTAAGGTAAGTTCCTAATTCGGAAAAAAATATTTTTCCACATCAAAATATTTTCACGAAAGGTATTCCATTCACCGTTTTACTTTGAGAATTCATGTAAAGAGAATCATTCCCGAATTGCCGATTTTTTCTTTATTTCATTACATTAATTCTATCCGTTTTCCGGGCTGTATCTATTGAATTGATTGAAAATAAGCAGAGGGCTCCGGAATAATTCACCTATCGATCGAATGCAGGATTTCTTTACAACTACCGATTATATACTCTCCCAAGATTACTTGCAGTTGTTTCAGAATACAAATGTCGAAAAATTACTTTTTATTTATTTCTGTACTTATTACATAGAGAAAATAATCTTCCACTGGATCCTTAGTGTCACATCACCACAGTTGACGAAGGTTGGAAGGAATCCATATCGTTAATTTATTATCATTTAACATCTATATACGCTGCTTAGTTTTACAATCATGGGTAAAATATGAATACCCGCATGAACGTAATGTAAACAGCTTTATAACGACATCAATGGTTATCAGTACGCTGAATCCGCGTGCCATCAATTATTAAGTATATTCTTATTTCCTTCGCAAAGTACTCAACAAACCTAGATGAACGAGAGTAATTTGGTTAGTCTATTTCATGTATGTTTTGTGTATATTAAACATCATATATAAAATTCAGACTATACACTAGTTAGAGTTAAATTTCTTCATCATAGCCTGTTTCCATTAAGGATTTGTTTGGAACTGGCCAGTCTATAACCATTCTGCGATGCAATTAGAAAACACAACAGAGTATTATACAGCACGTCATGAATCCCTGATGCTTTGGAGCTATTTCAATAAAACTATAAGATTTATGTCAAGCAATTTAAATATGTATGAAATGTGAATGTTTGGCGTCCATGCAAACCAAATTACTTCTCGCAACGGATTCAACGTCAAAAATATTAAATGCGTCATCTTCTGGAATCCCTCGCAGTAGTTTAACTGGCTTCAGTGGTAATAGGCTACAACGACACGAATCCGTACCATCTTTCTACATTCCCCAACGTGAATTTAAAAAATCCACGTTTATTTTTTTCGGAGATTCGCTTACATGATCAATCTCACTGCTGGTTTCTTCTTCCTCCGTATGATAATTTTCATCAATATCGCTTTCTTCATCAGCGAAGATCAAATTTTGCATAATTTCTTTCGACAGAATTCCTCTTCGAGCCATTTCCTGAAAAATAAATTTTTTCTTGATCACCACTTTACCACTCATTATATGAGACACAATATTCAAAGTCTATCATTTCATTAAACAGAATATGAGTGATATCTACCTTGATCGAGGAAGTACTTTCGACCGTCGCTGTCAGAGAAGAGCTGTCAATTACAACTACCGCAACGATAGCCAAATGAAATACCTATAAACAAGAAGAAAAAAGTGTTAACCACGCTTGACAGGGTTTTCAAGAGCTATTGAAAGGTAAAAGCTAATTTATGACTAGTTATTTACTGAAGAAATGAAACTTACCTCAAAGTAGGCCCCATTGAGTGATTGTGCGGAACTTTATGAAGGCTTCGTGTTTGAAACATCACACTGGAGAGGTTGAACTGAAGACGATATTAAGAATTCTGTTGTTCACGCGTTGATAAAGGCTGTAAGAGAATAATTTCCCTCCAACAAATAGCACGAAATTTACCCCGAAAGAATTAGAAAGATAAAGTTCACAGGACTGCACTCAGGTTCGAGATAAAAATCCAAATACCTGGGTATAAACTCATCGATAAATATTTCCTAAATCTCTTCTTATACATTAAAAATTGGATGTAGTTTATGGTTATTATTCATAACTACAGGAAAACCACTTCTTCGCATGAAAAAAATTTGCCAAGTTTAAAAATCGAAAACAAGTATGTATTACTCGTGACCTACATTCTCTTCTAATTTGGGAAAATTCTTTGCCATTGGGCTATCTCGAGAGAAAATACTTCTATTAAAGGATGAAAGTATTTGAGAATAATATTATTGGGTCCCAATTATACATAAAAACTACTCTTTTCATCTCATTGTTTAATTTTCATCCTTAATATGTGCACCAAGGCCATATTATATGAATATTTTGATGCAAGATAGTCACATATCCTCTTAGGCGTGTGATTAAATAAGAAACATTCACGTATTCATCATAAGTATATACATATCTAGCTTTTCCAAACTTTCTTTCGTATTTTCTCGTATTTTTGTTCTTTCCACTCTTTACTGAAATGCTATATATCCTCTCAGTTTATTTTTATTTATTTTTTTTACATGCAACTCTTCAATGCACAGTTCATTCTTCTTCTCTGTATTTGTTTGATTTCCAAGCCTTAATTTCATTTCCCTACGGTAAAACGAGCTGTAAACTGTCGTGCATCCCTCATGCTTATATATCCATTATTTATTTTTCTTTTTTCAAAATTATACTCTTAGAACGTCATTTTCACATTTTTCTCTTTCCTTTCTAATCGAAAGACTCCATTTTTCCCGTAACACAGTTTCACATGACATATATTGGTCTCTTCTGCCATTAGCTTTTACTTTATGAACTGATGATTAATCTACTCTTGTAATTATGAGTTCCATTCTTTCAATATCATTCTCATCCTCTAATTACAATCAATGTATGTGCAGTATTGTTGTTGAAAGTTCTTCGACAGCTGGGGTCATTTCGCACGTTTGAGCCTCCAGAAGGAATCAAACGTGGGACCGCTTTCGTTACAGGCGAACGCGCTACCCACTTGGCTATCCGAGAGCCCCTTCCTATGTATAAGTTTACTTTGAAATCGCCTTTTGAATCTCTAACCTAATTCCTGTCCCCTTCATGTCTATCGTACTCTTTCTTGAAACCTTTCACCACTGCATCCGCAAGCCACGTTGGTTCCTCTTTGTCCTTCTTGCTTCTCTCTTGGAGGTATTCTCCTCCACTTCCCAAACTTCCCTTTCTATTGTCGGAAAAGGCATCCCCGCTCTCCACAGTGAAATCTCCATCAATCTCCCAATCTCGAAATGAGCGTCATATGAGAGCTAAAGCACGTGGCCGCCCAAATTCTTGCTACACAAGTTACTGATTAACTTCGCAAGGATTAAATGAAGGCACGACGTCGAGGGGTATCAAAGTCTATCGCTTGAGACGTTTCAACATCCTCCAGAGTTGGGAAAGGCCGTAGCCGTATGTCAGGGTTGGTGATTAATACAGCTCAAAAGGAAAATAATGGGAAAGGACCTTTCTACGTCGTGGCCTCGTTTCGCAGAGCGAAAGTTGACGCGGTTTTTGCTATATTTTGTCCAATCTCTAAATGGAAAGTCCTTTGAATCGCGACATGACGTTTTTTCTGCTCAAGGATTTATACGCAAAATGATTCAAAGTAATAAAAGTATAACATTGTTCAATAATATCTAGACAGGTACTTTTTACCATTTGTTAAGATTACATATCTACCCCTGAACGTATCCGTATAAAGAAATCTGTATGTAGGCAAATAAAAAGTTTATTTTTATTTCTTATTTATGTTCATAGCTAAGTGCATTTCTATGCTCAGTTTTCCCTGATTTGCTTAGTCGCTCCTAAACTTATACACTGTGCATTCCTCATGCTCAATAATTAATCTTATTAATCATTTCACGTAAGTAGTAAGCGATTCCATAGTTATTGATAATAACTCACTAGTATTTGAATGTTACGTCAAACTATATCATCGATAAAAATTGAAACTTTGAAACGTTGTCCGGGATGTGCTATGTTAGCAAACAATTCACATTAATAAAATTGGAACGGGGAAAAGTATCCTTATTAGCATAAATCGGAATCGCCTTAAGAAATAAGTTCACTTGACCCACGCAAAGTTGCTAATTACATTTGGAGAAACTAGAGGCTATGATAAGAAAGTTAGTTTTCAATTTCCTTAGGTTCAGAAGAAAATGCAAATATGCAGAGATTCGAGCTAATGTGACTAATTAAAAGAGTACATCCCCCATAATTGCTATAAGTTCAAAGTCCTTATAATGGAAATGAGTCCGAAAGTTTCTCGGAATCTACTTAGAAGTTTCATGTCAAATGCGACTCAGTAAGAGCTTTTGTTTAATTAACAGTCCGCGTAAGTCCTGCTAAAGAAGTTTAATTCATAACGAATGAGATATTCTTAGATTATATTTTCAAGATGAATATCGTAACGGTTTATCACTTTGGTCAAATAATAATCTTTACTCCGAGAATTCATGAACACCTTTCCTCAAAAATTGCAATATTATAAGTTTTGATGAGGGTTAATTGACCTATGATTGCGGAAACTTCTAATTTCAATAATTCAACTGAGTTCCAAGGAATTAATTTTCGTGCGATTTTGTTCCGGTTTTGACTTGATTTAGATTATTATTTGTTGCTAGTTCATGCAGTTTCTATATTAAGAATAACCCGAGCGGAAAACTGATGAACATGTTATTTTATTAAAAGAACAAGGAAATCTATTTGTCACTTTCCTACGAAATAACAGATAACGATTACAAGAATAATAAACCCTAACTTAAATAAAACGTTACCATAGGTACGATCAATCGGTAAAAAATAAGGAAAATTAACACTAAAAAAAACTATACCAAGAGTAATAATTACAATGGATAAAAGAATGTTATTATTTTTAACAAAAAGGAGTTAATAGTAAAACATTTCGAGTATTTCTTTTGCTGATACATTCAAGATAAAATGGCCAGACTGGATTTTAATGTGTTAGCATTCCATATTTTTTATTTATTTTTATGAAATTCTAGGAATTCTGTTTTATCCTAAATGAAAAGTTACAAAACTATAGTAATAAGTCAGGTCTACCAAATTACTTTCAACAGAGTATTATACGGGCACTTAGCTTATCTACAAGATTTCAATGATGAACAAGACAGTTTTCTGCATAAACGCCCTCCTAATTGAATAAAATTTACTCACTGAATTCAGGTAGGAGTGAAAATCCTGCAAGTGGAAGGCATACGTTCAAATGGGATTCGACGCAACTTTTAGGATAAGTTGGAATTCAACTCAGATTCTACCTTTTAACCTTCCTCAGAATCCACAATTTCCCCAATTACCTTCACTCGATCACTTTCATAAACTATTCCCTCAATAATAAACTCGCTCTAGGTCTTCCTTGAATCAATAGCGACTCGCTCAAATTCAATTGCTCCTTTCCCTTTTCCGGTTGCCTTTCCTTCCAAACGATAAGAGAATTCAGAAGGGGAGCAAAGAAAAATAGCGATACGCCATAGAAAATTTGGAAAGATTGAAAATCTAAGACTCCCCAACTACTCTATAAAATTTGATTATTCTGAGAAATTCACTGTTTTTGATCCTTAGCATTTACATATATTGAGATTAAAGATTTATAATATTCTAAAATCTAAGGAATATAATATTTGACCGGAAATCAATATCGCAAGTAAAAGATTCGATGCACATTTTGCGAGAAAAAACGTGGTGATGCAATAAATATTTACAAAATTAATTTATTTATCCGTGCAATAGGTGGATATAGAGATAATATTTTAATCGGTTATAAATTTAATTCAATCTTGTAAATAAATATTTACGAAGACATACATTTAGAGGTCTTGAGTTTGAAGCAGATGTAACATCTCGGAATGAAGGTTGATCAGCATATGAGACCTTGACAGAGTCAAGAAGCTGATTTGTCCATAAAATAGTTCCAATAATTGCATCTATTTCATAAAAAAATCCAACGTATACGCAAAGTTAAACAATAGTGATATAGCTCCACGTGACGTCACACGTGTGCTATTCAATGCAATGAGGGTTATGCTTGTAGTAGTGTCTGTTTGAGGGCCAACAAATAAGGGCCGCAGGTGCTCCCGCGGAAAAGAATCGGGTTATAGCTTTTGGGGTGACTGGTAGAATTCCGAATTTTACGCCAAAAGCATTCCAAAGGTGGGGGTTTCTGTCCTAATGTATCTCGAAGGACGAAAGGTTAATTGAATTTGGTCGTATTCTTATATCCCAAACACTCGTAGCAATATTTATTGCGCCATAAGAAACCAATGGGGAAAGAGATTTGGCCTTGCCTCAACAGGAAAATCTCGCTGAGTACAAGGAATTCAACACTTCCTTGCTTACACTTCTTGGTGCTCTTCCATATAAGTAGGATTGTGGTTAATTTTTTTTTTTGGAAAATGTACGCACTCATAGAAACATGAGATATGCGGATGAGATTTTAATTGAGAGAGACCGAATTGGTGACATCAAGACGTTGGGTTTTATATTTCATCATTTTATTTCGCAAAGGTACTTAATTAAGAGAAAGGATCACCAACTCCGTTTCACGGACTCCTTTCAAGACTAGGTAAACTAGTGAATCTAGACTATTTTAATATTATCAAATAACGCGGAAGAATACATTTTAATAAATAACCTTTAAAACGTTTTTGATTACGAATAGTTTACTCGAGACATATCCTAGGCTGGATCATACTAGAATGATAAAATTGAACTTCAATGATTTAAGGTTGCCTATCATCATATACTAAGAATACACTTTTTTTAACTATTATTATTTTACAAAACTTACGTTATTACGTTTATTGTTATTTTATAAATATTACGTTAACGAAACCACATCTTCTATCAATTGCAATTGAGACAAATCTTTCTCCTTAAGCATAAGAGAAATGTTCATTCGGCAAACAGAGGAAACGATACGAGATTCAAGGAACCTCACCTATATTTCAAATTCGGTCGTATACACCACTTAAGTGTTGCCAGACATAAGGAGGAGATTTTAAACCAAATTTCTACCACGATTGGTCTTTCATTCCGATTGTGGTTAAATTTTTTTGGAAAATTTACGCACTCATAGAAACAGGTGTTTTGTGATTAACGAAGATGTGGATTTTATATAAACACAGCAGATTATCAGAATTCACTATTTTAAAATTATTTTTTCTGGTCTTCTACGTTTCCCGGTCGACCTTTCATCCAAGCCTTGGACACCCTTATGATACCTTCTTACAAGGCGAGATATACATTGAGCATATAACAATTTTCGATGTATCATTTTAAGTTTGGCTTTCTGTAAATTCTGAAACAGCGACGAATGTTTGAGAAACGTTGCCGACATTTCAGTTTAAAGAATTGCATTGAATTTCTTGTGGATTTTACAAGTATTAGAGATTTGGATACGTATAGTTTTAAATTTTAGAAATTCTGTATAAGATCGTACGTTGATATTGCTTAAGAAAAATCAGTCGCGAGAATTTGAATTGGGTATCATAACTTACTACTGGATATCTGAGTTCCTATCGTCATTTCTGACGCAAGTAACAAATGAATTTATGTTTATCTCCTTTTCTCTTCTTTTCATTTTTGAAGTATTTTTTGCCCATAAGAGTTTTACTTTAGTCTTCACTTTGTTCAAACAAATTATGTAAATTCCCATTTTGCCACAATCATCCTTCCGTAATACTCACTTTCACCGTGCTACTCCATATCAATGAGGAACCGAATCTCTAATTTCCATTTCTCAATCCTTTCGATAATCTTCTTCCATCAGACTGATCACTCTGGTGATTCCCTTTTGCTTTGGCACTAATTCTCATCTATTACTCAGGCCGTGTTCGATTACGTAATTCTACTTGAACGATCCTATTTTTTTCCGAGATAACTTCTTCCCTAAGTCTCTGTTGCTCAATCTTCCTCCTGAACTTCCGGAAGATCTCTTCCATTACCCCTTCAAAACTACCATTTATTTGCATCAACAGGCTTCTGAATCCTCCCAAGATTTGCGAAATCGCTTCTAGCATTTCTCTCTGAGAACCCTCATCTCGTTCATGAGATGTTAATTAACGTTTTTCCTTTACACCATCATTTTTATTTTTATTTAATTCACCCGTAAGACTCCTGAGAAACATCTTTTACGTAAGGAGTGGAATAATATGTCACGGTAAGTATAGTTATAATGAAGGATAAATTCGAACTCACTGCTGATTTGCTTATTTCAGAGTCTCCGTTTGTCATTCATATTTTAGTGATCTTCTTATCATACAT
This sequence comes from Ladona fulva, assembly GCA_000376725.2. Classification (NCBI taxonomy): domain Eukaryota; kingdom Metazoa; phylum Arthropoda; class Insecta; order Odonata; family Libellulidae; genus Ladona; species Ladona fulva. The sequence goes on along the minus strand of KZ308423.1, from coordinate 337,386 downwards.
GTCAGCAGTTGAACCAATTAAAATAAATTATAATTCTCAAAAGTTGATTTGTGAATTAATAATGGTATTAAATCACCTCTTTCGTGAATTGAGAGGAACATTACTGCTTTTATCCTTAGTGATATTCGACAATAATTTTCCAAAATCGAAAAATAACTGCCTTGATCCACTATTTGATTTGATTGTTTCGGTTAATACATGGATATGTCATGGGACTATAATTACACTTCACCATAATGAATCTGATTTTAAAATAGTTAACATATGTAAAAAAAAATAGCACGCACTGAAACACGTGGAATATCTTCCTATGTATAATGTATAATGAATTAGGGATAAACTCATTTATGCACATGATTTTTAATTTTACAGTGCTTTTGAGGAAAAACATAAACTACTTAAGAGTATACAGTTTTATACGAATAAATCTTTTATGTGGAAACGTACGGCCTATCCCATCCTCCGTCGATGACGCTGTCGATTTCAAAGGAATGGCCATTTTATCAAGTAAAATTGTGCTTAAAATATAACATTTAATCATTGATTTTGGTAACTTGACTTCATTCTGAGAAATTTTCCCTTTATTTAGCTAATCCCATATGAAGGCTGCATCACAATGACCGGAGCAATTGTAGAATCCCCCCATTGAAAACGACCGGGGAGAGATTCTACTATTGACTCAGGTTGGATAGAAACTCTACAATTGAGGGTCACAAGGTAAATTTCATAGAACCTCTGACTGAGGTTCTAAGCCAATTTCCAACATTTCTGGTCATATTGGTATAAGTACAAGGCTCAAACACAGAAACTGCATGGATGCAGATGTCAAGTGTTGAATTCACACTTAAGAATTCATGTGGAGAGGTATATTTTCATAAATTGGCTTTGAAAATTTCTGTAAACATATTGCCTCACAGTATCCCCAATACAGATATTAAAACCTTATACTTTTCATAAAATAATGATATTTATACTTATATATATAATTTTTAATATATTTATTTAATTCATTTCGATATCCTCAACCGATAATTTATGCCAGGAGAGAAATTCTATCATTGGACATAGTTGGGGAGGAGATTCTACGATTGATCCCAATAACCCCTTCATTAACTTTTCTTAACTTATATTCTAACGTAAAACATATAGCTTCCAAAGTGTTTCATTATATGTATACTAAAAATGATTAAGTTATAATCTGTAGTCATTGAATTCAATGAGAGGCAAATCAGTTCTGAATTAAGATCTCTAATATTCTAGGTGTTCCAATGCGAAGGACTGCAGGATTGAATCGAAAACAATGTCACTGGTCTTGTATGAGATTAGAAGGAAAACAAATTAAAAGTAGTCGCAAATGATTCATTTAATAGCATGATCTTAACCTTATACTTTCTCCTTTGTCAAAATATACGGGGGGAGATTACGGTGTTTCATTACCAGGGTCAACCGTCCCTCAGAGGTGAACGGAATGGAATGAAAGCACGATACGACAATCAACATTTTCCCCTCAGTTTTCGTCGAAATCATCAAGGAAGCGAATCCTTCCATTCTCCCCCTTCAATTCTCCTCTAAATGGCCTTTTCAATGTACGGGAGGCATCCCTCGCTCTACCCTTTTATCTTGCCTGAGGTCTTTAGCCGGTGTCAACAGAGCGGCTAATTATAAAGATTTCCTCCTGACCCTAAAGGATATAAGCGTGGCCTATCTGAAACTTTCTCATAGAGGGAAGGAATCCCTTTCAATTCCGAGAAGCAGCAGGATCCGATGTACGAGAATTCAGTCTAAAAACACAGAAGAGAAAGAAAAATGTAAGCCTGCTTGACTTGAATTCTGAAACTTCTTCGAAAATCCTTAAGATATTTATTTTCCACAGTTAAGAGGTTAACACGCTAAATGTTGCTATTTTTTGGAACGATGATTTTAGTAAAAACATTAACTTTCCAAACTACCTGGAATCTTGTAAAATCGACTTATGTGTAACACACATTCCTTATAAGGTACGATATTCGAAAGGACCTTTTCTATTATATATTCCTATTTATGACACATAGGAGAAGATGAGTTTTCAAGAAATGAAGGACAGGGGGTGAGGTAGGAAATTTTATAAGCTCATAAACCAACCGTAAGATGAAGATTCCTATTCGGCTAGCTCTTAAATATTAAAGTACGGGATATTTCCTCACGTGCCAAAAATATTTTAACAAGTACATATAAGAATGAAAAATTTATCGTACTATAACTTTCCAGGTGAAGGAATCACATCACCTAGCGTAATTTCCTGTTTGGTAGATTCGCTAAGTGGATGCTTCGTCAGTTGAATGATAATCTTTCATGAATTTAATATTCTTTCAAAAGTGTAGTTAACGGAATCCTAAGCCCTGAAGTTATAAATTTAAATCCCAAATATAATTGCGAAAACTGATCCTCAAACGGACAAAACAGCGGATGAATGTAACATAAAACGACTAATTACTCTGTATAACATCTTTTTACGAGCTGTTGGTAAATCGTTTTGAATCACTCCTGATAATGGTTTGTAATTTCCTGTTCATGCGCTAACTACTGATTAATGAGAGAGAGAGCGAGACTAACAACTTCGCAGGCTAATTCCTAAGCAACGGACGGTCGCTCTTCCCATAATTAACTTCCTCGATCGATAGTAGGAGAAGATTAACGTTAAGGTACTGGACGGCAAGAGTTCCGGATTCTGCGAAATGTTCCGCTTTCAACCATGTTTTCTCTGAATTTACATTCCGGTTGAGCCCTTCCAGAACATTAGAATTTATGTCATAAAACTCACTATAAATGGAGTTTCTTCGGCATAAATTAGGTTAAGCAGAACGATTGCAATTGACTACTCATGAGAGATTTCACTGCATATATCCTTTCTTTGCTAAGGTCCAATGATGTCACTCTTGCAGCACACTTTTACCAACTCGATTTCAATGTGAATTAAAATTGGAATAGCTCCATAGAAGGAATCCAATAGGAATTCGCTTCGATATGTTATCAAAGTAAAGTAGAGCTATGTTGAAATCCTCGTGGAATAGAACTGCAAGACATCACTTCAGTGTCCGTCCTCCTTCATATATAATTTTGTCTTCCTTCTGATGACTGCTTTTCTCAAGCTCGTACCCTATTTCTTTTGCCTTACAATCTGTTTTCATTTCGGATACTATTTCTTAAGTGGAAGTCTGTCTCGAGGAGTAATTACTCCTCTCCACGGTGCTTAAATAAACTGAGAGATTATCTTCCCTTCAGTGGAAACGGAATGTTTCGCTTCTCTCAAAGCATACTCTCGTATCTTTTAAGAATAAATCTTCATTCATTTCATGCCTCACTGATATTTGCTAAGAACTGGTATAATTTATACGTCTACGTATCCCATGCTTTGATATAAACATCTATATTTCACATCTATATTTGCTTTATATCAAGATCTGACGAAATTATTTCCGTTGCCTTCAAAGTTTTCATAGAAAAACTCGACGTTGAAAGAATTAGAATTGAAAGAAGTTACCAAACAATCTGAAGCGTCGTCATCGAGAAATGAATATTAACTCAAGAGGCACAAACACTCGATATATTTAAGGTATTTGTCCAGTGATAAACTATTTTTAAATGTTACCGTTTTAGACTTCCAAGTCGTTATTATCGTCGGTGAATTTGGGAATTACAGTAGCCTGATATATTAAAATACCTTATTACCAGCTGCTCGATTAATTTTGCAACGTTAAATGCTATCATGAAAATGTTGATTTGTTGTTTTTTCTCTTAATTTATCAAGGGTTCGGAATATTCGTTAAAACGGAAATAATCATAAAAATTTAATAGACAAAAATTCCTCTACTTACTGATGTTATAACGAAAACACAGTTAAAGCCATATTGATAAAGGGTTGGAATTTAATTTGCAACAGTAAAACATTAATTTTACTTTGTCACATAAATGTGATACGTGAACAGAGAGGGGAAATGAGAGTTGGATTTCACAGATAATGATTAAAATTAATTTAATTTAAAATTCTGCCGATGGTCTCACGATGCTCGTTTGAAAGAATTTAAACTAAAAATTAAAGATTCATTGGTTGATGACGAGGTTAATCTCGGAATTAGAAAGGCGCGTTCAGTGAAAGCATGTAAATGGCTCTGAAACCTTATACATTATTTCATTATCATTCCTAAATAACTCAATTTAAGGAAACTCTGAGAAAGCTATATTTTCGAAATTATATTTTTAAGCTATTCAGTATCTTTCCTCGGAGCTTCCCACTCAACTATAAAATACTCGAATGAACGCATTAGATATCCAGAATGTTTAGAGTGACGTCAGAAAAATCATCATAGCTTTTCCCTTTAAAAATATGCTAATGCATGCTACTCGTCCTGCTAAATATTTAAGGCCAACGAATGAGAAAAGGAAAGCATAGCGCAAAAGGCTTCCCCATAATGATGAAATGAGTGGGAAATGTTATTGCAGGAAAAGCAGACAAAGGAAAGGAAGGAGCAGAAATGGGAAGAAACTCTGCATAATAGCTTCTAAGGACATGAGAATTTTGCATTCTTTATACATCATCCCGCGTTGCAACTCTCGAATTCCATTCCCTCAAAGTCCTTCAGCCGTGAGTTTTGTACTGGAACGCTCTTTCGCGAAGCATTCGAAATTCCTCAGATTGCCTTAAAACGTGTCCACGCCAAAGTCACAACCATCCTTTCAAAACAATGCCGGAAACTAGTTCTCCTTATCTTTCCGAAGCTGACTTTGCTATTCCGCCAGATGTTTCGTGCTTGCCTTTTACTGCCGCCAAAACATCCGCTTAATATTTTCCCCTATAAGCTATGAGACCTTGTCCTATTTAAAGCCTTCCATGTGATTTAATGACTCTAAAGCTGTTCGAACGTTTGTTGTTTTTTCTTCGCGCAGCTGTTGCATTTGATTCTAGATTACCTACAATTCAGATTGTCTTTTAATTCAACACAATTAATACTATGATTATAATTTTAATTTTTCACGATTGTGATTCGATTATTATTTTTATGGTTTGTTATATGATTATAACTGTAAATGAGATGAGCAAGAAAAATATGTTAAAACTAATTTTGTTACCTCTGTATTTTTAATTTGTAATTACGTACATAAATATACTAAGCTTTATGACTTCACTGGTAATAATGGCTTCCTATATGTCTTAATTGAAATCGAGGTTACATTTGGTGGTTAAGAAAGTCAGTTATTAGCTAATTAGTTGCTAAGTTGTTAGTTAATTAGTTGTTAAGGTGCTAGATAGATTGAGAGAGATTAAAATAATTGATGAATCAGTACAGCGAAAAACCTTCCACAGTAGATTTCATTCGTTCTCTATTGAAAAGATATATCCACGATTAATTTTTAAATAAATTTTGATTTGTATACTTGCACCTCCATTCGTCTTAAAGGCATAAACAACTTCTATTATTACGACTTTCTTGAGCTACATCACTCGCACTCCTCTTCATAAGGTCAGACCGTACTGTAAAAAACTACGAGGGAGCTAATAACTCACGCGCATTTCATTTCTCTTGCGAGGCTAACAGAAGGCGTTGAGAGCAACAGCGTCAGAAAAGGAATCGTCCTTATGCGCCCTCCCACACTCCCACCATAATTCTACCTGTCTTTCCCGACTTACGTCATGACATGTTGCATGGCTAAGAAATCTTTTCCTATATTCATCCACTTGCGTTTTAAAATGCACTCTCCATCTACTTTGGAAGATTGTGTTTTAAACTTTCATGGTGAAAGTCTACTCTGGTGAAGGTGTCTGATATCGTGCGATACTAAAATTTTTAAGTGATCAGACACTTCTTACGTCAGCATAATCCGACTCTGAAGAAAAATGCATGATATATGTAAATTCCAAACTATTAGTAGCAGTAGTAATTTTAGTACTAGTAGTGTTGTTAAAAGTGCTTTGACATCTGAGGTTATTCCGCACATAGACCACCACCGGGAATCGAACCCGTGACCGTTTTCACCGAAGTATAACGTGTTGCCCACTCGGCCATCCGCAACCCCCAGTAATTTAAGTACATCGAGAGGTTAGGTAATATTGCACCTGAGCCTCCAGAGGGAATCGAACCCGCTTTCTCCGAAATCGACCGCGTTACCCGGCAATCCGAAGGCTCAACAACTAGCTCAGAGCATGTCATATTTTCTTGTCATCTCTAATAAATAAATACTTCTTATATTCTTATTGAAATTCTATGGAGGAGACTATTTCTGAAAATTTTATTTCTATTCTAAATTGTACTCAACGAAGACACCAATTTATACAACTATGTTAGGCTCTATCATGCAAATGTATTGTGTCAGTATATGTGATTTTCCTATGAATTTTTTAGCGTGATTACATCCATTAACGCTAAATTAAGTTACTGGGACATTGATGGACGGTAGGGAAATTATTCTCGCGATATTGCGCGATAGGTAAAAAAAGTTGGCGATCTCTTCTCTGAATATTAGTCACAAAAAATCTGAAAAGAAATTTCCCATTTTAGGGATTGATGTTATAGAAATTCGTTAATCATGTTCAGTACATAAGTGATTGCTGAGCACTATCGATTCATTTCATATTGTGTGTGGCATAATAGTAATATGTACGAGCATGTTGCTGGACTTCAAGGAGCAAACTCGTCACTGATGAAATTCTGAAAAAGGTAAAATGAGTATATCTATGACTTATTGACCTATCTTTCAATTTCGGTATTCACCAAGAAATCTAAAATTATATGCATATTTCAGTATATGTGTTTGCCCTATCATTAACTGGTACCAAGAACCGAGAAAATTTTCCGCATCATTAACGTGTCCTGTCATGAAAATCTCAAATGTACTAGTCGGCATTACTGTAGCGTATTCGACATGTCCAATAGGATCTGATAACGTGGGACAAGCCGAACCCGCAACCTATCTCTAGAAACAGCATCGCAGGCAAAAGCTGTCACACGGACGATATCGCTTGATGCAGGGACGTCTGTCACGAGGCCTTTATCACAGGAGGGAGGGAAGAAGCGGCCACCCACGTACATGGTCCCACAGATGACACTTACGATGATAAATTAAAATGTCTTTGTTGAAAGCTGAGAAGAAATCGTGCGAGGGAGATTCTCTGCAAAAAAATGCTTCGTTTTTGGAGAAACTTCTTTATTTTTCCATTGAATACCGCACCAATTCGGGAAATGCGACATTAGTGCATAAGCCTGGGATGGAGTAGATGCCAGAAATTTATTCTTCTAATGTTGTCCTCCAAGAATACCCTTCCAAGCGTTTCAAGTTTTCTAATCCAGTGATCCAAATAGCGGTAAGAATTTCGTTTGGATATTTATGCCAATTCTTCACTTTCCAGAGACGTCTGAATTTTTTATGGGAATATTCCTCTCCGGATACATATGCTGCTAATTTAAATAACCATTAGAGGAAAACGGAGAAACATAAAACAGAGGGGCTTGGGAGTGGGATATTGGAGAACCAGGGGTGCGCAAACCACTGAACGGGATATGAGAAGTTAAAAGAAACACATGTCGTTTGAGGAAAGCCACGCGTAAATAATTACTGATCGGCGGATTTTAGGATATCCTTCCCATTAGTTCATTTTGAAGATCATTTTCAAGTGACAGCAATATACTTCTATGAAATATCGTTATTCGAAGATATCGACCCAATTTCTTTACCGACCCCTTACGTAGGGTGGATAGAAAAAGAAACACAGAAGTACTAGAGATGGTCTGGGAGGAGAGGGTTTTAATTGAAGTAATTAAACTTAGATAGAAAATGAAAATTTGGGTATATTATTAAGAAGAGAGAGATTGCAAGATAATGTTATTGAGAGTAGTATACAAGGGAAAAAGCAGAGGGGAAAATAAAGGCTAAAGATGCTAGATGACATTAAGGGTTTAAGGTATTTTTATAAATGGTAAATTACCAAGAAACGAAAGAAATGGTATTGGACAGGAAGCTAGGACACATGAATCTACTGAATGTTAGAACACTTATGTGTGTATTCAAAAATACGATTCTGAGTCAAAAGCGAGTCAAAAGAAACTTCAGAATTTACGTTTACCTAATTTAAGAATGTGCTACGTCACGATGCAGTAGTGTCACGTTGAGAGCTGTAGCTTTTACAATGCACCGGATGTTGGAAAAGCATGATGGAAAATCGAAAACCGTTCCCGCCTGTCACGGCCAACCAAGTAAAGACGGAAATAAATCAATATTAATGAATACCTAGAGATTTACTTCACATCTGTGGCCTCAAGCTTTTACCTGTGGAGGACTGCATTAGCATACAGAAAGATTTCCCGGGCGCCGATGTCATGCATTTAGGTTATTTTTTCAGCGTATCGTCAATCGCTACTCTATTTCTGATTTATTATTTTCAGTGACGAATCGTAACATTGAGAAAAAATAATAAGCTCTCTGTTTTTGGAAAAAGAATCCATTGATATTCCTCCTTCTGTAGTCCTATGGGTTAGATGGAAGAGAAGACTTTGTCTCAATATCGCCCGATAAAGAAATTATTATTATCAATGTTAATTATTAATATAACCATCATCATCATGAGCGAAAAGAAGGTGTACGAACAAAATAAAAAGAAAAGAAAAAAAGGAGTGCGTGAATAACATGAATAATGCTTGGATCATGGGAAGTGAGGGATACAAAGATTGGTATGAGGGACGGTGGACTGCAGATGGGAAAATATGCTTCACATTATCAGAAGTTAATAAAATTTCTCGAATAAAGTGGATGTAGAAATATTCCTAAAGATATCAATTCCCTACATTTGATTAACAAGGCTTAGAATATCGTACTGAAACCAAAGCTGTACAATCATGATCAAAACTTTCTTTGGGTATACAAAAGAGTTCAATACCAACCACTGAGATGGAACGTATCACCGCGAGGTACTTTTCGACGCCACCGTTTAGCCGTCGCAAATTTTTAAGGATTTATAATACAGGGATTAAGGATAGGTGAATAACTTAGCACGGAAGAGCCGTGCGGCTTAAACCCAAGGAATAACAGGTATGAAAAAAGCGACATGACCAGGACTCGAACCCAGGTCTCCTACTTCCGAGCAGGTATTTTAACCACTGAACTTCCATATTTCGTCCCTTCCACACTATTTGGGCTTTTGTAAATTGAGCCACTAAATGTAAAGGCTGCTCGCCTTACTCACAAAAGCATTCCCAAGCTGTATATAATATACGCGACATGGTAGTTCAGTGATTACAATATCTGCCGGAGAAAGCGGGAGACTTGGGTTCAAGTCCCAGACATGTCGCTATTTTTCAGATCTGTTATTACTTGGATTTATAATACTACTCTAACATGTAGAGTATTTGAGATATTTCTTTTAGTCACAAATATAGTTTTATAGAGATTATATAATCAATCTAGAATAAGACGGATAGCTGATGATATCGTGAATGAGGCGTTTGTTTCAAAACCAAAGGGTTTATTCAGTAGTTGAGTCGGGTTGGAGGATAGTACAAAACCCTCAGAATCTGCCATAAATTCTATTTACAACTATCTTCACCAATAGATGCATAGTAATAATGCACATAACCAGACTACAGCGGCAAAACGTGAAGGAGCGACGGTAATTCGTCCTGGACCCAGACCATTTAACTATCTTATGATGTAAAAAAACAGGCATGACATCAGATACCACCACCAAGACTTAGTCCCGGATATGTATAACATTTTTAATTACGTATTTCCTTTTAAATCTCTACAGACTTACCCTTGAAAGTAACATATCAACTTCGCGTACTCAAAATTTGCGCGTTAGTTTCTTTTATAATCAACACGATTCCATCTTTTAATTCTGTAGCAATCGCTCCAAACCTTTTCCCTCCAACCAGGAACCTCTTCCTTTCCGTCATCGCGAGAGCCACTTCCAGTTCAGCCTTCCCTTTTCGTTCTGCTCGCTGCTCACTCTCAATTCACTCAACCACGTTCAATTCCCTCCCTCCTCGTCTTTCCAGCTCTCCCATCAAATAATAAATTAGCATTGCGAAACATGGGGGCGATGAAACATGAGGCCACTCTCTCTTCCCTTCTCGACACATTTACATTCCATAAAAAATTATCGTTAGCCGGCAATCGGCCGTCTCTACGCTCCGAAGGAAAAAACCACCCGCTTTGTCACTCGCATACGCGCGTGGAGAACTCTCTCGATTCTTTTGCCACTCGAATTCGTCAGCGAAAATCTCGAACGTACCTCTTTAGTCACAATCAGGACGAAAGGCCTTTTGTATCGAAACGATGTCGCATGAAAAATACAATGGGAACGGTTTGTGAGGACAGCGGAACTTTTTAATGAGGAGCTCTCTCTGTGTCTGTTATTTTCTCTACTGAAAGGTACTTGTCACGGTTGTGCAGAGGGAAGCTGTGAAGGCTAGCCTCAACGTCGAGTTAGTCTTATCAGATTGAAATATAGCAAAAATGTTGCTGCATGGATGTACACAAAGGAAATACCTGTTGGTAGTGGAGGAAAATAGTGAAGAGTTGTTTAGAGGGGATGGAAACGATAAATGACTTTAAATGGATACCAAAACTTTTTCTTGTAGTAGGTGACACAATTTTTAGCACTTATATAACATGTGTTTTTCCTAAATGAAAGAATTATAATAATTAAATGCCATTTATTCCTGGTGATCGATTAAGTTCTTCTTTCTCCCCAAAACGTATCATCAAACCCATTTGAAAGTTTCTTCAAAGGATAACAGATATGGATTTTAGGCGCACACTTCAATGAGAAAAGATAACCACCTTATCCTCTCCCTGAGTTCAAAGTTATTACAGAAGTTGCGGTTTCCGAATCTTAGTTGACGTTCGCCACACCAAAATAAAAAGAATAGAGAAGAGTACTTTCTCCACAGTATATTAAGCCAAGACCGGTTTCAATGAAAAATCGCCATCATCGGGTACCTAAATAAACAGTGGAAAAAGTAATCTTCTCTCTTCTTTTTATTTTGATGTGCTTAAGTTCAACAAAACGAAGCCTTCCTCCTTGAACGACGCCCATCAGTTGCTCTTTTCCATATCGATTTAATTGTATAATATCCCACACAGTGAGCGATGTAAATGCTGTAATTGAAGTTTCATTCCCCAAATTGGTGCAAACCGTGATAATACAGCAAAAAGAGGTATTTCATTGAATTTCATGACTCTACGCGGAGCTTATAATGAAAAACAATGGTTGGCTATCCCAAGTTCTATTTTCAGGAAGAAGACGTTGACACTTCCTCAGTTAGAAAGACTGCTGATTTGATTAGTTGACTGTTTCTGCCTCATCAGCCACGTTGAAGAAGATGACAACGATGACGGAATCGTTAGCATGCTAGCCTAACAACGCCAAACAGCCAGGTCCGAGTTCCGAATAACAGAGTAAGCCTAGGAGATGGAATGGATGTAGTGTTTGCACTTAAAAGGATACCCGCGCACTTGATAGGATTTGTTTGCGAATAGATATGTTCGTAGGAATTCGTAAAAAAAAGATATGTTCTTCTTGGAGAGAAGATGCACAAGATGTGCATTTTTCAGATAGGAAGTTTCTCAGATGCTCTATGTTAAATTTTGTCACATTTTTCATTAGAGATCTAATTAAATAATCACGAGAGAGATGATAATAATCATAAATCGCAGCCGCGAATACTTCTACCGATTAAAAAACTGAACGTTAGGAGGATGTTCAAGAAAGCACATTTCGGCAACGCAACTACAAAATCGTTTGCAACAGCAAAATGTACCACTTTCCTCATCTAGCTGCCTAAAGCTAAGAAATATAGTATGATAAGTATACAATCAAAGGAAGACTGATAAGCTTAGTTTTACTGGGGAAAGCGAAGATACTTTCCGCAAGTGCTTCAATTTTCTTTGGAGAAATCAAACAACTCTCACACTCACGTTGTGAATTTTTACGCGAAGGGAGACTTAGAGTAAGATTATTGATTGTAAATGATTGGAGGATGTTCTCATTAGACGTGGTGTAAATTACACAAAAACCTAATACGTTAGATTACAAACATTATGAGATATGGAAGCTATTTAAGAATCTCTCCTTTAATCAAGAACTGACAGGCTAGTTATCTAGAACGACGTAAGTGTTGAAAGCAATCGACTGCAAAAGGCTCTTACTCGAAGTGCGGTAATGAAAATATAAAGTATAGATGTCTCGGAATGAAAAAAATTCCCTTAGCAGTGTAGTGATGAAGCAGAGGATCAAGAAAGGCTGAGTCGTAAACATTTCACAGAAACTGTAGGCTTGTTTTGGGTATTATTTAAAAAGCATTGAACCCAAAAAGTTTCTACTGTGATTGCTTCGTGATTATCTCCTTCTAATCTTTAGGTAAGCACCTTAGGGAAAACGTGATTTATTACGCAGTAACGGGAAGCTTGAGCAGCTGATAAGACCCAATTTTCCTTAAAATATAGGTCAAAGTAGAGCTTCGAAGTAAGGTGGTGCTGACAAGTATCTCCGTTGAAGAATTTTCGTCAGATGAATACATTTTTCTTAAATTCGTTTTAGTCAAAGTAACTTAATAAATATAAGCAACATGATTCAGTGAAGAATTTATACCGGGTTTCTTCTCAATTTTTTTAATTATTTTTTTACTTTGTTCCTGTTTTTTATTCACTGTTTTCTTTGTTAATTTATTTCATGATTCAATGTAATTGGCCAATTCTGACTGTTTTTCAATCTGAATAAATAAATAATTCAATTCAAAGAAATTTCTTCTTTATTCAAATAAGGATTTAAAAAACCAGCTAATGAATCATGAACTCGCTCAATAGTAGAAAAAATCCCATGTTAACAGACATTAAATTAGCCTGATTGAGTAGGGCATGTTATTAGAATGGATGATGGAGACTTCTCCAAGAGAGAATACTGATATTACAGACAGACAGAGGGAGCTAAAGAACACCTAGACCACGACGGATTGATGGAGTGAGCAGAGATACCTCCTGGGCATACGCAACTGGTGATTAAAGATAGAATTGGTGGAAGATTCTAAGGCAGATGTTCTGACGACGTGGACTAAATGGAACTCTAAGCTTTACGTAGATCACCTGGCGTTATTTTCTGCCAAAATATTTGCTTAAAATACGAAGAACATATAATGAAACTGTGCAAGGATTACATTATAATTTAGTTCATCGAATGTAATCAATTACACTAACAAGGGACACACCAATTTTTTTGGTCACGGATTCGAGTTCCATAATTAAGAAGAGACTGTCATTATTATAATGATTGTGACGAAAATGGAATCGCGAAACTCAAGTGAAACTTCGAGAGTGCGATGGTAATGGACGAACGAATAGCAGAAAACAGGGATAATCCAAACTTTCTCTTCAATTTCTTATGATGTTCATAATCACTTCCTAGAAAGATGTAACTCGCTAAGTGCAACTCCTAAGCATCTCCCAAGGCGGTAGGGCATGGCCTTCTGAGAAACAGAGGCAATGTTCGTAAAGGATGTAAATGAACAATTCATTATCAATTGCGCACATACTTCCTTATTTTCAATCGATCCATTGACTCTTTTAGAGTTTTCTTTGGATAATTTTAGCAGCGATCATTTACGATAATTGGTGTTTACACCCCCTGCCACGCGCCGGAAGTCGGCTTGCAGGGTACTTATGTAGATGTAGATAATTGTAGTTTTATTTCCGCTGTTAAAAGAAAAGGTATTACGCAAGTGCGGTAGTAGTAGTGTTGTTGAAAGTGCTTCGATATCAGAGGTTTTTTCGCACGTAGGCCCCAACGGGGAATCGAACCGAGGATCGCTTTCACCGTAGCCGAACGCGTTGCCCACTTGGGTATCCGGGAGCCCGGTATTACGCAAGTCTTGTTTCTTTAGAACGCGAAAATACTAGCTTCGGTGAATTATGCAAAATCATGCACGGATAATCCGCCCACGGATAAGCGGATGTTCATTGTATGTACCACTGACCCGAAACGTATAGTCATATTTTGCTCGATTTTGACCGCAACCGAAAAAGCTGCCGACGCCTGTGATAGAATTTGCGTTCATCGGACTATCTGAATTAATTACTAAAAGAACTGAAGATAGCTAAATTACTAAGCATGGAAGAGTCGTGCAGGTATATCCATAGGTAAATAACATAAAGGAATTCCAACAGGACCAACAGGTAAATAACATAAAGGAATTCTCTTAGTCCTTAGTTATGAAAACTTGGTGAACCAGCTAATAATCGTGGACCACCGGTTGATAAAAACTAAAAGCCGAAATCCTGCGACGAGTTGCAGACCCGAAAACAGTGTCACCGATTCACCGGTCTTTAAGAATCTCAACTCTAACAACGAAAAATAGGATGCCCACACACGAGAGTTGTGTTCAATCCCTTATTGTCTCCCCGCATTTGTTTCCATCAGACTTTCTCTTCCTTTATATCCGAGCACTTTATTCTGCTTTCTTCCTTTGAGTCCCTCCCCCCAATTTCACTCTCTCTTCACTCCCTCGTTGTGTCCTCTCCTCAGCGCACTCCCATCTATCTTCCCCTATCTCGCTCTTTTAACCCTCTCGAACTCTCCCTTTCTCTCCACGCTTCACCGCTCCCTCCATCTCTCCCTTCTCTCTCATTTCCCTTCGATCGATATTCTTCCTCTCACTCTTTCACTCCACTCTCTAAACCTCCACTCACACTTCGCATTTCCGCCTCCATTTCTTTCTACTACCGCTGCGTCATCTATACGTGAACCTGTTAATCTCCCACTTCGAACGTGTATTTTTTTCGAGTCCCGTTCGGCAAAAGTAAAATCGGCGACATTCGCGAATAAATTTTTACACGCATCAGTTACGACAAAAGGGAGTTCGCTAGTGCACCGGCGAGAGTGGAGAATGGGTGTGAGTGTATTAATACAGCGAGAAAACTGAGAGGAATGGGTTAGGATAGGGGGAATTATCCTCATACAGATGCAGGAATTACAAGGTTAAAGAATTACCCACGTTGACATCATTAAAGAAGGTATCAAGCGGATATGACCTCGATCCCTCTCCGTTCTTTTACATAAGTGAAGCATTAGCTTCGAAACTCGCGCATTTTCAAGACCCAAAGATATTTTTTCGTTAGAAAGAACAAATAACCATTGCACGAGACATTCAAACTCGTTCTTATGAACCTCTTTTTAACCAAATCCAGCTCTTTTCTAGGTAGTATTTGTGAGCTAGCTATGGTATATGCGAGAGCTGATTATAAATTAGATTCAAGGTTTCCAGATTTAGAATCAAACATTAAATATTTTCATATTTCTTCGAGGGCCTACATTTCAAAAACGGACTGCATCAATATTTCGAAAAATTAGCTACGTTTACCAATGTATTATTGTCTATGTGTACACAAAGACGCAAATCTATCGTTAGTTTTCTGAACTACAAGTTAAACGAGAAACATTTAGCCCCAGTATTATACTTTAAATAGGCTTTAACTAATGCTCATTTTAGGGCACAGATCTGTATTATTTTGTAAGAGTTGAAGAGAAGATTATCTCCGTGCTAATCTATCATATCTAGGAGTTTAACTATAATCTTTACTTTAACTGTAACTAAACATAATATAATAGTGTAAAATAACAATACGGGGTCCTTAAGTGAATATAAGTTAAAATTTATTTATGTATATAATATAAATACAGACCCGAGACTCGATTGATGAGCCTGGTATAAATCGATAAATGAAGGTTGGTGTCATTTGGTTAAAAGTGCATTTTAAAGATCACAAAAGTATCTCCGCTGAGTATTCCAGAAAATTCCTGCCACCTCTTAAATTTAGCAGTCCTTCCACGTTTACGTTTCAAGCAGAATAAATATTTCAAGGAATTAAGGGATTTTATTTTCAGGATTCCCTAAAGAGAAATATTCGGTATCATGAGACGTTTTCATTGTAACAGCAGGTTTAGGAATGGATATATTAATATTCGTCTGTTTTATGAAATAATTAAACTGAGAAACTCTTCAGATAATTTGTGATAAAATGGGTGAAGGGGAAATATAGAAGATTAAGAAAAACTTTTTAAGTTTTCCAGATATGGAATTGCTTCATTTCAAGTTCAGAATACTTGACAGAAATGAAACGGTAGCCGAGTGGGCAACTCGTTCGGCTTCGGCGAAAGCGGTTCCGGGTTCGATTCCCGGTGGGGGCCTACGTGCGAAATGACCTAAGCAGTAGAAGCACTACTATACTACTACTATGAAACGGTGAAACAGGATATACTTTATGCTACTACTAACAATAAGAAGAAACATTTTGTAAGCCCCACTGAAGAAACGAAAGTTCTTCCTGAATCGTGATCAGGCTGACGGCCGATAAAAACACTTAGTTGAATTCCCTCAGCCGTTTTTCAAAGTAACCACTCCTCGCAGAATTCGAAAGTGTAGCTTTTTATTATTTCCTTTGAGATGTTGTTGATGTGGCACTATTAGATAACATTGTTTAAATCCCAAGAAAAAATGGATACAAGAAAGTCTGATAGGAACAGGACCTGGAATTTTCCGCTTCCCGGGCAGGTGCTTTATCCAATTAAAATGTGCGGCACTGTCCTAGTTGAGGATCCACGGTCCATAAAAAGTGGTGGAAATGAGAACTCCCCCTTAAGAATAACACACAAGGAAAAGGTCAAAGGTAATGTAATAATTTCATGTCCGTTTTTCCTTGGGATTTTTCCTATGTGCACGCCTTAACGTGCAAAGTTACCTTTACCGTTTTCCTAACATAGTTATTTTGCTCTACAGCTAATCTGTAAAATAATCAGCCCGAAGGATAATTGGAACCTCACTCCCTCAATGTTTGGCTATCATTAACTCTGGTGAAGCAATGAGTCTTATAAGGTAAAATGAGGAGTAAGAGAGTTTTTCCTAGCATTTAGGACTGATGCAGGATGGAGTAGCTGGGGAAAATCGACTGAAGCGCAGCACAATTACCATATGAACAATGCTTCTCATAGCATTGAATACGAAGTAACCGAGTTCGACGACATTAACCAGCATGATCCATACCTTAATAGCTTAAATAATATCATAGTCATGACCAAGACAGAGATAAAATTAGGTGGAAAATGATATTTTCTCTATCGTACACTTAAAGAAGAATACATTCCATTCATCGCGACATAATATCAGCAGCCTTTAGCTAATAACAGTCATAAAATCACAAGATATTTCCTTCTTACGCAAGTATGGCGTAGCTCCGTTACCAAAGTGCCCATAGTAGTTTTCATTTCATTCAAAGAATAAATAATTAGAGGAACTATGATCGTAAACAAATACAACCGTTGTAAGGTTTTGTACGTAAATAAAAAAGTAGATTAAAAATTCAACCATTGGGCATATTTAACTGCATTTCGACTTAATGATTACGAATTCTATTTCACGAAATCGAGACAAAAGGAATTCGACCTAATTCCGTACTGATTCAAAGTAACGGTTCTTTACCTGAACTTTCCTGTCTCATTACGCTACGTGAGTTACGAGTCGAGGCTCGATTTATTCTCCTACACTTCTCCCGGCAATTGTTCCCCAATTCTATTACAGCTCAAAAACAAGCTAAACTAATCCATGCCCTCTGCAATGCATCTCGTCCTTGCCTCCTCCAACCATCGCAGGCACCGCATTTCAAAATCAACTGGGTCGCTGACCCTTCTGCACACGAATCCATCCACTTACATCCGTTCGTTTGTGCCTGACCTCCTTTCTTTCCAGTCGAACACCAAAAATAATGAAAATAAAGCATCGCGAAGCTAACAATTCCCGCTGCAAGCTCCGTAGATTTAAATTTTTCTCCTCCCCACCTTTTGTTACTTTTTCCCGAGAGCACCTTGCGTAGACGGCCTGGTTGTTTGGTGTTGATTGCCGCTCCTGGCGTGTCGGATGGACTTAACACGGGTCCAAAGGGAATTGGAAAAAGTGGGGAAAGAAAGAAGTTACGTGGAAAGAGGGAGAAGGAGTATGTGGGATGTGGGTATATGAGTAGGGAACGTCCTGGTCCTAATGTCACCACACGAGGCGATGTCAAACACGTCACGCTAGGTGGCGTCACGGCATTTGTCACCACTGGCAATTAGTAAATCAGGGAATAACGAAAGAGGTCATGGAGGCGATAGGGGAGATGTAGAGAGATTGAAAAGGGATTAGATGGAAAGTGGGTGGGCCATTAGAGAAAAGAAGCGGAAGGTGGAGAGGAGATTGGAGAAGATAAAAGGACAAGAAGGGACCAAGGAGAGATGGGATAGTTAAAGAGAAGGAATCGAATTGCATGCAGTTGTGGGTAGAACTAAAGCAGCCCTACTCCTTGACCGAGCTAATTCATGACATATTTGATAAATAAGGAAATATGACGAAAATATTCTGAATTAGTAGCTATCAAACTTTAGAATTGAAGAGTTTATTGTTAATATACAAATAAATAGTGTATAAAGATCATTTTAGGTGCAGGTGATGCAGATGGTATATTTTATCGAAGCGTTAAAATTAATATTCATCTTAATATTAGAGATAGATGATCCTATGCTGCTGGAATACTAATATTATTCATCAAATACTCATTACACACCCTTGCCTTATTCTTTCAATAACAACAAATGTAAGAGTCCCACATTCAGAAGACTCTTCCTGATACTTATACGTGTATATATGTATAAGTAGTAATCACTCACACGGAAGATTAATCGAAAAATATATGCAAGTAGATACGTGATGAATTTAAAGCCATAACCATAGGAAAATATGAAAATTACCTTGAGATCAAAACAAATTAAGAATCAACGGTACATTTCCGTGCAAAATGACACTAAAACTCAGAATGTTTTGAGTTGAGTTTAAAATGCTCTACTTTAGGTTACCTTAGTTAAATCGTAGGTTGCGAAAGAATGGAATCATCAGTTAGCAGTAAAATGTGCAATGAGAATTACCTATGACTATCCTCACTGATATCAATTGAGGACATGAAGATATCTCTTACATAGTCGTTTTGTAAATTTCAAACAGTTCTGAAATTCTGAAGCACTAAGTCGACATTGCAAAGTGGCACTAAAGAACAAGCGCACATACGTGAAGAAGAGGACATTTTCGATGGGTCTCTTAGAATCGTAAGGGTTTGTATGACCTAAAAAGGCAGGAAGGTAGAGCGGAAAACACTTGAAAATAGAGAGCATTCTTTGATCGGAGGCGGGCAAGCAAGAAATGAGTTAGGGATTGAATCGATGACTCGGGAGTAAAGTTCTAATTGGGAATCTGCTTCTGCTAGATGTGTGGATCTTAAGAGTATAGCACTTCGGCACTTTTTAAAGACAGATTGCAGACTAACTTTTTATTTAATTGTACGCAGCAGGGATTTAATATTTACATCTCACATAAAAGAAACATTCATAAAAGAAAAATAAAACGTTAATATAATTTAGAGGCATACTTCTCCGCAAAAACTGTAAACTGGTTTTATATACTGACGAAACTTCACGCCTTTACAATATTAGTTCAAGTTAAATTTTAAAACCAAAAGAAAAAAAACCAACAATAAACACAAGTTAACTTAGGATACAATAATGCTCGTCGTCAGCCTGTAAATCAAAATTCTAAACAATCAAAGCTTAACTGGATCATAATATCTCACAATTTGCTTCAGCTTTTGAAAATATATTCGTGCAATTAAGATAATCACACGATCCGTTTCTATGAAAAAATAGAGTTTGATACAAATATTTTATACATTAAATCGAGGTTTAATCCAAAATTAAAACCTCGCAAAATACTTTCGAATTGTTCTTTTCGTCTGTGGATTAATTCAGAGCTCATTTTCGAGCCCTATTCATACGGTGATATTTCCGCAATTCTCACTGTAGCCATTTAATGAGAGAAACAAAACTCAACTGTGGAACGATAAAAATGGCATATCCACGGAAAATCTCCACCGCATAAATGTATTCCTATAGCTTACAAAATCGAGTTAATATTTCATTATCTAATATGTTATTGTAATAAATTTTCTATGAAAAGTTATGAACAGCATGCTTCATGGTCAGGAACTGAAAGAAAAGAAGGAAATATAGGGAATGCACTGAGCAGCAGCGAAGAGCAGCGATTGTTCCTGAGATAAATGGATAACGTTAGCATCAAAAGCCAGGGTCGTTTCTCGGAAAGGATTACAAATACAGAAGACCGTATCCATTCTTGAATGCCATCTACGAAATATGCTTCCATTAAGATCATCAAAGATAGCCATGTTGCTGAAAGAGCTTGTACGAATTTTCCACGAATCCACGAAGATGACTCAATGCCGAGTTGTTCGGAGAAACTTTTGTGCACATCCCAAAGAAAACATTCATAAATGAGGATTGAAATTTTCCGCTCATGGCAGAGGCAACTTTAGCATTCCGAAAATTCCATTTTCATGTCCATCGCATGTTTCCAGTATATGACCAATGCTACAAATTTAGCGAAATAGATGACTGAAAATTCAGAACTTGAAGCATTTCAATTTAAGCGGATTATAATGATACCATTTGCATTAGTTATCATTTGTCAAATATCTGAGATGTTCAGCATTGCTCCGTAGCAAGTATCTTTGAAGCTTACCAGTTCCCTGGTATTTTATTCTCCGAAATGTTTCTCTTGTGGTCTTAATTTCCTTTATCCCATTCTTTCAGCAATTTTTATATTTATTTTAATTTATTATTTACTATAAATCTTATTAAATAGTTCATAAAATTCAACTTCACTGTGTTTTCGCTATCTCTGGATGTTTTTCCATCTCTCCGCAACCTGGGATTCTTTATATGTCCTCTTTCAGTTGCTAATATTTTGCCACACTCAACGCTTCCTTTCATAACCCGAAATGATGCCAGTGTTATTTGGTGAAATTTATTCACGTTAATCAAAAGGAGAACACAATTTTAATATTACGTAAATGTGCACTATTTGTGTTCACATTTGTGTCTTTTCTTATATGTATTAATTTTGTAAAACATTTAAAAACATACGAGATAAGAAGGAAGCTATTATGGACTAATTTCCCCAGATATAGGATCATTCAAATCTACTACGGACTTTTCTATTTCCTTCTAAAGATCCTCTATACTAAAAGCATAATTTACATCGGCATCAAAATATAACCGCAAATCTGTAATCCCTGTATGTTTAGTAATAGTAAAATTTACTCTGACTTTCAGGCCATCATCTAAAATCCTAGATTTGGATAAAACTCTTCCTTTTGCAAACGAATTACACTCATATTAAACTATGCTAAATATTAAATTATTAACACAAAATATTCACACGATTTTCGTCAATATTATCACTAAACTGCAAGTTTAGATTTCCAAGTCATTCACTGCCAACGTTACAGCATGGCATTTGCTTTAACTGGATGGTTTCAAAAAACGTTCCACCTTTATAGCTTTATTTAAATAATAAAGAAAGAATCCTTGTTATCGAAGCAACCGAAGCGTGATATGAAAGCAAATGAAGTTATTATGCAAATAAATGGATCCGCGGGAAAAAATGAACAAGAACATTTTCCGCTGTTGTGGGGATGGCACTCGCTGATGGAAAATATATCTGGAGAAAAATCTTTTACTTCATTATGGGCCGAGTGGCAATAAATCAAGATTTTGAAACTAGGTCGTTCGGACGTCAAAACAAGGACCGTGGTTAAATGCGCCGCCTTCCACCGCTCGTGTTAAATTGCTCTACTGAGGTGTCGTGAACTACTGGAGGTAAAAACGTGCAGATGTAGTTCGCGGAGCGTGAGCCACGGCTTTTTAGAGGCATCTCTGTAAGGAATTCATAGTCAAAAAATAGAACCGTTCTACTGACGACCCAATGACATTCATTGGATACAATCAGAGCTCCATTAAGAGATAAGATGTTTACGGCATATGGCAATGTAATAAAAGTCCTCTTTGAGGGGACCAAAACCTCCCTTAAATGACTCATTTCATTAAATTCTAAAATCTATTAAATTATGAATTTATATACTGTTGATTGATTCTCTGAGCTAACTATAAGTTATGTAACAGTTATATGCTACCTTCTGTGCTTTTTTATTCAAATTAATTGCGCGTCTACTAATTTTAGTTATTTGATGGTTTGAAAAGTACACTCAATAAGGAAATTTTGATCTCTACATGATGTTACTAAGAGTAGGTAACATCTTCATTTTCAAAAATACCCCGCAGGTCACCTTTCAGCGTGTGGTAGGGGGTGAGCATTCCAAGCGTTTGAGTTATCTCTTTAGCTTACTGTTGTCGCGTAGCGTTCGCGGAAAGAATGAGTCCCAAAAACGACTTTTCCTCGCATCTACTTTATCTACGCTCACTGTTTGATAAGGCGAAGTAGCAGGGGGGTCGCATAATACCGATTACGTCTTCCTCAAATGTACTTTCTCTAAATGTATCAATTAATCGCAGCCTAGCTTCTAATATTCTTTCTTTGGATTCTCGACCAGCGTCAGATATCATTTTCAATAACGCTTGCTTACTTATTGTAGCAGTTTTTAACAAATCGCATCGCCTTACTTCGAGTTTGCGGGTACACGTTTCATCTGCTGGATCCCAAATACTTGCCGCATATTCCAGATGGGGCCTGAACAAGGTGAAATAATAATATTATTTCCCAATTTACAGTGTTTATGAAGGGGAACAAACAAGCTATGAATACGATGGTGTGTACGTTTCACATATCGAATGCATTTTAACCCAAATCACTTTACCACCTTTCAATTTCATCCTCTATTAAACAAGGAAATGGGTAAGATGACTTGGCACGATAAGTCGTGCATCTAGGAAAAGTATTATGCACATTTTTATTTAATTCTTCCTAACTCAAAACATGGACAAGGAAATGTTCCAAGCGTACACTCAAGTTTGTGATATCATTTATCAAAAAATGTTTTCCTCTTATTCGTACCATAACTTACATCTTCCGATAAATGCCGGTATTACTTGATAATGAGCTAAATTGGACAGCACAAAGAGTTCCATCAAAATATACGTAAACGGAAATTTGAAGAAAATAAAATCATCCTTTGAGCGTATCTTGATCGACAAACGAAAACGTTGCTTCTTTTAAAGGACCTTTCCGTCTTTAATGACACTCGTTTATAATTCTCCCTGGTGTGAAAGTAATCAATATCTCAGTAGAAGGAATAAAATTTTCATAACCAGAGGATTCAAAGGCTGGGTGTTTTGCATAACCCGAGAATTCCACGGATGTGTCTTCAAACTTAGTCTTTTCACCCTCAAGATCTGTTTATGAAATTAGTTCACAACTTTGAAAAGCGAGTTTGTAAAACCATCAAACCAATTATCTGGGAAATAGTGCGATGTTTCAAATTAGAATGTAGAAAAAGAATACGTTCATTTTGAGAGTTTACTCGCTAACTTCCTGGTAAATCTCATTTAACAACCGCTTCAGAAGCTGCTCCTTCGCGTCGAGAGAAGTCGTTCAAAGGCTTAAAAATCTCACCGCACTCCACGTCAACGACATACGTACGAGTCAGCGGAGGACGTAGGATTACCATAAAACATTACTCATGAGTGTTCGCACGCCAGAAACACCACTGAATTTCGGTAAATATATCATTACTAAACAGCCATTCAAATTTAGCGATCTAGTATGAAGAATAATTATTACAAAATGAAGTAATCTCTAAATTATAAGGTAAGGATAGTTAAAGATAAACGATATGTGGTTTAATAGCTTTGTAAAGAATTAATTTTAACACCTATCTAAAGACTTAATTTTATTACCTATCTAAAGAATTAATTTTAGCACCTATTTAAAGAATTAATTTTAAAATTTACTAATTTTCTTAGACACTTAATATCAAAAGATGATGACTGAGGCCATTTTCTTCTAAATTACTACAAAATCTTTGACAATCCATCAAGTTTATATGGAAACAGAATTTGTTAGCTTTATCTAAGTATATATACGATATATATACATATATATTAAGATGAAATTTTTGCTAGGTTAGGACAAACATTTCAGGAAGACATTTAATAAATGTAAACATATAATCCTATCCTTCCACTATCACCACTGAAGCACGTTGTAACCAATGTTGACTTTTGAAACTTTTAAGACAAGAAATTATATGGATTGTTTAAACAAATTTCTTTCAGATATTGTTTTTCTCAGAAATATTAAATTTTTTTCAAAAATCCAAATATCAATGCGCGCATATATTGTAAAAATATGATATTATATTTTATTTCAATTCCTTTCGGGAATTCCGTTTCCAGCACCTTCAATAAGTAGAACCCCGATTTAATAATGTTTTCAATTGAGTATACATGACGGATATTGACATGGTAGCTCTTGGAAATAATTATCTAAATATGTCTTCCGGGGATTTGTCAGACATCAAATCTCTTTTCTGACAGAAAATTAAAAGAATGCATGCTATTAATGTCGGTACATCTGGTAAACTTCAATCGACCATGAATGATATTTCGAAACTTAATTATTCGATAACCAATAAGTCATGAAAAAGCACAACCGTTCTTAGATATCCCAAACGAATCGTAGAATGACTGACAGCTTATCCAATGGGAATCTCATTCGCGCTTTCCTATCGAACAAATGGAAGATTTCGATTACATCATTTAGATTTTCGTAACATCACCCCTTTCCCGAACCGTTAAAATCTAGCCCATTTGTGTTAAAGGCACATGAGAAATTTCATGTTTCGGACAGAAAAATAGTGGAAGAGGTATCTAAAGAAAACTTAGATAGGAAGATAAGAAAATTAACAACAATGTAACCAATGCTTCATGGATACAGAAAGCATTGAATGGGAATATAATTCTTTCATGAATTTACCATCTGAAATGTACGCCCGATACATAGCATACGTACAGATTCCTCAAAATTATTTCACGCTATATCATACGTTTTATAAAGCATATGGAGTTTTAAAGTTTCGGAAAAGTGACCTAAAAAAAGTTTGCTCGACCTGAACCTCTTTTAATCGGATTTAATTCTGTGATTTTTCGCGAGAACGTTTTCAACTGTGCGAACGAAGGTAGATGACGAATATCACCGTATGCACGCATTTGATAAATTTGGGTCAATCGACATGTGGCAAAAAACCATATGTTCCTTGAGTATTTGAATGTTGTTCGATCGAATTCGTTACGACCCCCATTTCGAGCAGATTGCGAAACATTCTTGATTACTCGGAGTCCCAAAGGTGCATTCTCGATCAACTGGAATGGTGATTAAATCTGGGACTGGCCCCATAAGAGCGAGGCACCTGGAGAACCTACTCCCACTCACTATACTAACCGTTCAAAAAATCCTCGACTCTAAGTTGGTGGAACAGTTCTTTGCATGATTTTAGATTCGGATGTGTTGGGAGCAGTATCTCTTACTTACATGACGAGATCGAAAATCTTTTCCACCTCCACGAGCAACGAAACGAAAATGGAGATAAATCAATATTTATGAATGCTTCGAGGTTTACACTACTTAGGCGGCTTAGGTTTTAACCCGAGGAGAACTGCATCAGTATACATAAAGAATTTGGAGGCGGTAATGATAATATCAATGGCAGAAATAGAAGTAGTTGTGGTATTCTTAAAATTGCTTCGACAGCTAAGGTCATTTCGCACATGGGAGCTGCCGCCGTGATACGAACCCGGAACCGCTTCCACAGAAGCGAAGGCGAACCCACTTGGCTATCCGGAGCCCTGGCGACAATGATAATAATAATTGCGGTAATGATAAAAATAATAATAGCGGCATTAATAAGTTTAAGATTTATCGTTAATTGGTGATTTGTGCAAGGAAAGGTTATCAGGTGACATAACAGCGTAATAACGTACAGGCACAGGAAGAAAGGGTTGTAGAATACTATTTTCTGGTGTGGAAACTCTGCCAAGTCATTGTGCGCTTTTATCCTTTTATTGTTAATGTTTTCTTTTCAGGTTACAGAAATTATTTTTCGTTGAATGTTTAATTTAATTTAGATATTACTCTCCGTAGGTTTCTCAGGTTTTTCACACCCCCCTTCTTGCGGGTGTTTTCCTGCAGTGGACATTTTTTCCTAAAGGCGTACGGGACTTCGGATTCTTTTATCCAATCTGAAGTTTATTCCTTTTCTATTTTATTTTTTTCCTCTAACTTTACCCACTATTAAAATGACAAAGGGTTAGATGTAAGAAGAGACTTTTTAGTATCAAACTCGCGCTGAATAAAGACATATTCTATTCTACTCTATTTTGGTGTCACCTAGAACTGAACGGCTACTAAAGGAAANAGCCGGAGAAAATATGTATCAACAGAATAAGGTGGGTAAGAACTCATTAGATAAATAAATGTGAATATTTCCGATTCTCTCCGTCCACTACACGTGAATGGGATATATCCTTCTCACAGAGCTTTCCTGTTTTATAGCAACCATTCAAAAGTACGGCTTGAAAATCAGGAATCATTTGATAATAGGCGAATTTTAGTCCTAAGAGGCGACTCTTACAATTAACCTTTTGCAAGTAACGATCACAAACAACCATGCCCTAACCAGGATTCAAACCCGGGACCCCGGTGTTGCTACGCTAAAACGATAGCCACTGCGTCACCGAAGACGGCAACATATATGAGATTACACCAAAATTCACGTAAATTCAACATACCAATGTAGATGTATGTCAACAGATGCCAATTCCTTCACTAGCATCTAGAGCGCAAGGCTTAAAACCTGCTAAATGAAACGGCGTCCAGCCGTATTGACTCTGGATCAAAATTTCCCTCGGGTTTATAGAAGACTTAAATACCACCCGGTGAGACTCATTCTAACGCGAACGTCATCGGATCACACGGGAGAAGTGTCCATCAGCGCGTTGCGGTAACGTGGCAGCGGAGGAAAAACTTTGAATTTCGGAGGAATCTGGTACGATTTTCGATGAAACGAAGATGAATGGGTTGGAAAATTCTCGAGCGGAGAACAAACGGACTTCAGCTCACGGGATTTTGCGGATAGTATTTTACCCGGACTCGTTTCTCACACCGCAGTCCGCTAACTTCGTCCGGATTGTAACATGTTAACGTTTTCATGCGGAGAAGTCGACTAAACCCGTCAATGGAGAAATTTACTGACGAGATCACAGAGACGTCGACATACTTAATCCGTTTGCTTCGCTGGTGTTGCCATTTGCATGTTTCGGATTCGCTAAATAGAACATTTGCTTTAAATTTAAGAGTATAGGATGAGATAAAATGTAGTGGTAGCGAAATTTCAAAAACGTTTTCTTCTATACATTTTCATTCGACCCAGAGATGTTGCAATCCTAAACAATGCCTTACTTTAAAAAAAGTTAATGTTATCTTCTTTTAATGTCGACCCATTATCGCACTCACGCACGAAACCACCTCTTTTATCTTTCCCTCACCCATGAAATTCCCTGTTCAACTCCCTCTTTTAATCTCTTAATAACTTATTCCACCATTCACATCATTCAATGACAATTGTCTCCATTCGTCTTTCCCTTTCATCCTATATTTAAATTGCTTTCTTTGGCAATTGATATTTTTTTTATTAACTATGCATAATCACATTCTGTCAGAGCAAGTCTGTCGACAGAATGTATGTACAGCAAATGGAAAAAAATACATAGAAAAAAAAAACAATTGAGAAACCAGCTCAGGCTCACCATAATAATAAAACCATTAATCGTGCTGAATAAGAACAGAATACAACAGAACAGAATGACAAATAATAATAATAACACTAATAAGAAAGATATTCGTCTTAAGGTGGGCGAGATTGAGACTGAAACGGGTCCACTTTTCATACCCAAATACCAAAACACTCCGTAGTAAGGATTTTACCTATACTTTTCCGATTCCCTTATCCTCATCATCCAATGATAAAACACCCATAAAAAGATGTTATTCTGGATATAAATACTATCTTTACATATAAGAGATAACTATAGTTTCATGCGGTGAAATTATAACGATTTACACATCAAACTAATTCGTCATTAATATTCACAGTAATATAACTAACAACCGTGCCTCTTTCTCTCTTTCTTTCCATTAATTCGTCATTTGCAAAATTATTTTATTTTACGACTGATTTCGGTGCGAATGAGAGCTATTTAGGCACAAACCGTCCACAAAGTTTAAAAAATGTGGAAATTACGATTTGCTTTAAATTCAAGCTTTGTCATGACGTTCCATGAGGTATGGCCGAGACATATTGATTACAATCATATTTCATGGAATATGAATTATTATCCCAACAAAGATAAGGAAATGAAGGAAAAAAATATGGAAACCGAAAATTGTCGAGATGACAGCACTAAAAGAGCGAAAACTAAATTGATAAAATAGTTGATAATAAAACCGAAAGAAAATTTCAGGGTGGAAGAGAATCGGAAGGAAAAAGTTAATAGAAGACCTTGGATGGAATAGAATGAGATGAAGGAAATTTGAGGGAAAAGATGAATGGATGGAAAAGTCGATTCAGCATATTATAAGTACCTGTCGAAAGTCAGATAACTAATGATGAGGATGACGAGGCAGAAAAGAAAAGATCTTCCTAATACGACAAGAGCATATTACCACCGTCATACTCCTTAACTTTTATATGAAAAGGACATCATGTGTAAATCAAATGTAACTTAACTGCATGAAAAGTTTATTAAAAAGCATATATTGCACTTCATAGAACTTCTAACAAATCCTAAATTATCCTCTTAATAATTGTTTTTTTAAATTATAGTACTTCATAGAATAATCAATATCAACAGAAATAGCTTATCTCTTTACGTAAGGAAATATCGTAATGTATAGGCAATTGATCATTATTATAACCCAAATCGTAGTTGTACACAATATTTAGAGCAGCGATTTTCAAAGTGGGCGATGCCGCCTCCCTAGGGGCGCTGGTCTAATGTACGGGGGCGCTAGACAAAAAAGAATTTTATCACATTATCTGTCATATTTCATCCTCAATAGAGTTTTAGTGGATGTATCTCACCAATACAACAGAAAATTGTCATAAAGTAGTTTGGTGGATATTTTTATCATTACAGGGTTTAATTTCATGTTTATCTTTCATCAACTATGGCCATACAGATATTGATTTTCCAATATTTTCATATTTAGGGGGCGGTGGTATGGATCCAATGGGACGGTAGCATGAAAAAGTTGGGGAAACACTGATTTAGAGGGTAGACTAATTCTCTATTTTTGAAAGATTAAACCTGTCACTGCTTCCATCTTACGGCTATACTGGTCACACTGGTTATATTAGGCTCCTATTAGCCGGAGAAAATATGCATCAACAGAATAAGGTGGGTAAGAACTCATTAGATAAATAAATGTGAATATTTCCGATTCTCTCCGTCCACTACACGTGAATGGGATATATCCTTCTCACAGAGCTTTCCTGTTTTATAGCAACCATTCAAAAGTACGGTTTGAAAATCAGGAATCATTTGATAAACTACCTAAAGGTAGCATAGAATATATATAACAGCGAAGTTATTCTTTGCTCGGTGAGAATTGAATCGATGCCAATGGAACCGCAAGCTTGCATGTTGTTTTCACCATCCGCATAGACTAGATTTCAATAACGACGAAATTGAATAGCTCCTCTTCACGAACATCTGTGAGAAATCAAATGATTTGATTTTCCTCCATCTTACCAACGTAACCAAGTTCTGAATCTAGGCAACTCCATTCCGGTCACCAGGTAAGAGGAAGCTTGGATTAATATCACTAGACCCGCCCTCTCACCCAAGGCCCTTCTATTTAATTTCCCGTGTCCATGCACCCATCCATAACTGACCTTTACGCCCTCCCTCATCCAGCTCCTTCCCACTCCTCATATTTTCATTCCATGGTAAGTATTCCCCTTCCGATGTATGCCGATGGGACCATCCGTGCCTCATTTGGTAGTCAAGGGAGGCCTCTGCATCTGGAACTCCAGCAACAATGGGGAGCGAAAGAGGGATACGATCACGTGACTGCCTTTCTATCTTGCTCGCCCCTTTTGAGAACGGAAAATGATTCGGCGATATTCAAATGTGAAGGTCGTTAACTGGGGCCAATCATGCTGGCATTCACACACGAATAATTATGAAGACCGCAGTAAGGTACTGCAGATAAGACGAAGGTTACCCCACGGTTGATTATATGCCGAAAAAATTATCTCGGTGCGAAAAATAACGGAAGTATCCGCCGAATGAAGAGAATCGACAAAGAAGCTCATCCTTTTGCGAAGAAATTTTTTAAATTATGTCATCAGCGAAACTCATTAAATGATAAGAATTTAGAACGACGAGGGAGAATATATACTCGCTTGAGGGAAGGTATGATTAACGCAACCTTATTATACTTCCCAGGGATTTTTCATTTTAGAGCTTAATCTCATCTATTTCATGTTTCCAGAAAAAAAAAAACTTTAATATAATCTGGAAATGAAACATTTTTAGCCCAGACGTATACCTAACCTTACTTGTTTATCAAAAGTGTTTCCAGATTCTCGGAATCTAGTAAAAAGACTTAAAGGGATCTGTAAAATCCTTCAATTACATTTTATTTCAAGTGTTTTGAGAAACATCAATAATATATCGGTAGTATGCACACATTACACATTCGGGGCCATGATATGAGCCAATAATAATTCAAGGGTGACATACGCAGTAGAAAATTTTACTTATGAAAATAAAATTCAGCATCGTGGACATCTTGGACTTTTCCCGAATAATTTCTTGTAAGTAGGAATATTCCAATCGGACGAAAGTGGGGTATTATTAATCGCTAACTCGAGGCAGCATTATGTTGAATTTATTTTCTTACCATTACATTGTTGAAAGAATCTAGGACATATTGAAGATAAATTTTATTTCTGAGAAAGCTTTTGTAACATTAATGCCTCGGTATTAGTTTTTACGTTCACGTCAATAAATATTCTGTTGGAAAACGCAGTAAAAGTGATTTGATCACGCATAAAGTATTTCAACGGTAATAGTAGTTTCCTAACTCTAGTTTAGCGAATTATTACTTCATAAGGCTAAATTCTGCTCGACCAAATTATAACGTTATCCACATTTTTAGGATGAGTATAAAACATTAAAATTAAAGGCATTATAAAGGGACAAAATCCGTATTTTAACGATGACAAGGATATATAGAAGGTTCTAAAAAGCGGCTCCTTCGTAGGAAATGGAAGGTACGCCCCTGTTTAGGTATACTGAAAGTAAATAAATTTAATTACATTGTCTACGAGGATTTCCGGATAGTCTGTTGGGTGGCGCGTTCATTGAAAGAGGTCCCGGGTTCAATTTCCGGTGGAGGCCCATTTGTGCGAAATTACCTGAGCTGTGGAAGCACTTCTAGAAACAACTGCTGCATATCTACACGTATTCACATACCATGCAGCAGTATTCTCGTGAGAACAACTGCACAACGCCATCTGACACCAGCATCTGTATATAAATGGCATAGTCGTTACCTACAATATCCCCACCAATAAGTGGAACGTTCACAAATACACACACGTGGACTTGTTACACCGCAGCGAATAAAATGTATAGTACACCGTGCTTTTTTATTAAAATAATGCAGACTAAATCATCCGAGAGTAAAACAAATCGAGGATAAGCCCGGGAGTTCCCTTTCGCTCCAAACAATCCGAATTTGAATTGCAGAAAACCGCACGAATTTCCACGACTCGTTAAAAGGGCAGACGGGAAGTAATCGCCAGCGAAAGGTAAACAAACATTTCCAGGCATAGGTCATCCCATTTCAGGAAAAAGGACGAGAATCCTCGGAGAGATTAAAAAATACAGCGGTGGAAACACAGTTTAAATGAAATGAGAAGGGGTGGCCAGAGACAGAAGTTCGCAGCAATCACCGCTGAGCATGATTTTATCAAATATTCTCCGACGTCGCTCCTTCCTCCGCCACCGTTACTCTCTCCCCTCGACACTCCTAGAGCCGCGTCCTGCCCTCCATAACTCACCAGCACTGCGACCTTACGGACTTCCTCTTTCCTGCTCTCCTTTTATCTCTCCTCGTCCCTTCCTTCTCACCCAGAGCTGCCAATGTAGCGAATTTCTGAAAAACCCTTCCTGCAGCACTGCAAACTACGTTTGCAACATTTATGCTAATACGGGAAAGGTAAAAATATCGGTGATCTTCCGGTATTTAATCAACGTCTTGCAACTCCTTAGCGGAAAACTGAATGGCTGTTTAATTGTGTTGTAGTTTACCTTACTTTTCTTTATTTATTTGTTGTCTTGGATAAGTAAGATTTACAGCCCAATCTACCGTGACCTATTGAGAGTATGTTATCAGAGTAAGGAATCGTTAGAAAATTCTTAATTTTATCGTATCGTGGAATTATAAGTTGGCCTCGATAGAAAGATCTAGAGAATAGGGTAAATTACGATAGTAATTCAAACCAAATGTAAGACTGTATATTTAAGTTAGAATGATGTTGCTCAAATATTTCATTCGTTATGACGCATCAGGTGGTTCGTGGGTTTTTCAAGAATTATTTTATTTTTCGGCTTCATTATGCCTAATGTATCTATGAATTATTGTCTTGAATTTAATTTAGCAGTAAATCAGTAATGGCAGTTTAGGTAGTAAAGCATGAATATACGTTACGTATATTATCCATTCGTGGGAATGAAAGCCGACAAGGTATTCATGGTTAGAAAAAATTAATAACTAAAAGTTGATATACGTCACTCTAAAATATTGCAGGTCAATAATATTCATGTACGGTTCGTTATTGATAAATCCACACAGATTTATTTATGCAGCTAGCCGATTTTCTGAAAGGTCGCAATATTTAAAATTTCCATAAAAACATTTGAAGAGCCATCGATGTCACAGTTTCGAAATTTCAAAATATTCTTTCGAATTTGTACCTAAAAATACACATATTAAAGTGGGCCTATCTATGTGCTCAAAAGGCAGATGAAAAGGGGTATCGCATGATGTACAAGTTAAGATCGGTGAAGCCAATGAAAAATCAGGACCTTTGTAATGCAAATACTTGATAGAAGATGTGAAGCAAAAATTAAAAACGAAAATGTGAAAAGGTCTCCAATTTTGCATAACATGCATAAGATAATTTCTACAAAAATATAGTACATAAATTAGCCGTATTGCGTAATACAGTAAGACCTCGCTTAACACTGTTTCAGTATTCCGCGGTTTTATTGGGGTTCCCCGAAATCGAACGCGGTATTGGGATTCCCAGAAATCGCGCATGATTTCGTTAATCCAAATTAAATAGCATATCCAAAGATGAAGAACAAAAGGAACTTTCAACGGATTTTCTAAAAAATCGTTTAGGTATTAGAACGGAAATTATGGATCAGTTTATACAAAATGATTCAAATTTTGATAGAAGTTCAAAGGCGAAGAGAAATTGCGATGCGATGTCTTGCCATAAGCAGCTGCTTGCTGAACAAAACAGGAAAAGGCAAACGACGTTAGATGACCTCTTTACAGAAAAAAGATGTCAAATGAAGAAGAGCCTTCCTCGTCACAAACATAACTTCTTCAACGTTTTTGATTTTCATGAGTTCTTTAGGAACACATATCGATATCAGAAATAAAAAAGTAGTATATAATTAATGTAATAAAGAAGTATTGAACAATAAATATTAGAAAATAAAACAAAGAACTGATAAGTTAACATATTCTACGCTCTGTTTCACTTATTCCCATTATTTACGTACTAAGAGGACATTGTTTAACGCTGTTTCGTTTAGCGCTCGGACTTATTGGAACTGTACTGGAACTTATTGGAACTACTATATCCACATGTATACAATAAAAGTTTATAAATTATTAATTTAAATTGTTTAAAATTGCATAATATCCGTATCACTCAATACCAAGTTGCTATAATCCGCTATCTCAGACGAAATTCACGATTATTTTGAAGGAATAAGCACGACTGAAAATACCATCACGGAGTCAAAATTTAGAGGGGAAAGTGTAATTCAGGAACAATGAAAATATCCTGGGTATAATTAGTACGTACTTGTGAATAGAAAAATGCGAATACAAATCTTACCAAATAAGTTGATTTACTGACTTAATTCGTATCTTTCATGTAGATGTATGGTCATGTCATAAATGTATGGTCACTATAGAAAGTGAGACGAAGATATCATAAGACCAACATCTAATGCACCTCATTTACGGCCTATGCTACAACGAAAGTTTCCCCAATGTTGGCGACTCTTCAGGCGACATTTGAAGCGTTCTCTTGGCAGCGCCGCTTTCTCCCCTTTTTATCGTCCGCAATTCCGTCCACTCCATCAATATCATCCCTATCTCCATATCTAAGCTCCTTTCTCTTCCGACTTCAGCCAGCCGGAGAGAGGGTTCAAACTTCCATCTCCGATTTCCACGCCTCGTTTCAGTTTTTTTCCATCTTTATCCTTCTCCCCGTCGCTCCATTGCTTTCTTTACCTGTGCATAACACATTTTCCGAGACGTATTTTTTCTGTCCTTTATATGGCGGTGCTTTGTATCGCGGATTTTTCCTTCGTCCAAAGATTTTGTCGTTCGCTGATGCTGATGCCCAAAACGTATTTATATACTTTTGTCGTCGTTTACTCAATAATAATAATTTTATTGGTACATAAAAAAAACACAGGTAACTATAGGACAAGTGAAGCGGGATATAAAAGATATATACAATCATAAATGAAGGTAAATTTCATATACATTACAATGAATATTATTATTCTCAAGTAAAGTTTTGTAGCAGTCAGTAATACATTTCGAGCGTAATAAGAAAGTATTGACACACAATTGAAGGTTATACCTGCATATTCAAAAATATTGCCCAATTGCATCAAAAGACGCTAACGGGATATGCATATATAGTGTTAGTTCACAATTAATTTCAATTCACTATGGGCAGCTATGCGAATTCAGTCAACAAATTTGCATGAATGGTATTTGAAGGACTAAAGGCAAAGCTTAATTTAATTCATTATCAAGAGTACTTTGAATGACCTGGAAAATGAGGCAATTACTTTGAATATATGCACTAAGTAAAGAGAGTAAAAATCTACCTTTGCGAGTTTACATAATATCAGGATGACTTTCCGCGAAATGTTACAAAAAAAGTCAAAAATGTCATCCATACACGAGGAACTGAATATGTGATGAGATATTTTGATTTTGTTGACGACATTTCATCCATAAAATACGAAAGAGAGGCCGACAGACGGGTTTAAATTTGTCAGTTACACATCACGACCAAATTGAATTTTTCTCTTAAATTTGCACAAAATATGCAACATAAAAGTGAGAATCTACTCCGGTGTTTAAGCTGAAAGTTGGAAGAGAAATCTAATTGATCATTCCAGAATGCATGACATTTTTACGTAATTTTCAATATATATAGCTGCCATTACTACCTTCAAAAATTTGTTGGAAAAGAAATACGTTCTGTTACATGAGGACTACGATTTCTAGGATCAACGGAAGCACAAAGGTAAGAAATATCTCAATGGATTAAGAAAAATATACAGCAAAATACCAACATGATTTCATTTATGATAAATCTAGTTGAACCACAAATTTCGCGCCAAAGAGTAATCGAAAACGGGTATTTCAAAGCAAATACTTTCTCATTATTCTCTCCAACAATTTTTCTTTCCGTTTCTCATTATCTTTTTTCTTCCAATCCCCGCCCACGCTTTTTCAAGCGCTTCTTGCTCCCTACCTTCCCGAAACCAATTTTTTACACACGCATGCCTCTTTTGCCCCATCGCCTGAATGGATTCATTCCACCTCATTTCTCTATCCTTTTCAGGTTGTTCTGCTTCCCCGATCCAGAATTTCTGTTTCCGCCTTATCTATGCTACCTTTGTGCCATACCTTGTATTTTAAAATGTATATGCATGGCTTCCCTATCATTGTCCCGCATTCTTTGCATTCCGCGACCGCTCTCATAATGTACGTCTAAAGTTTAGCGTGGGCGCGCATTAACTCGCTAAATGAAATATTCACGACGTCCCATGCATTCATTGAATCGCTACGTACACTGCTTTGAATATCCGGAAAGTTCTTCCTCCGTTGTTGCGTTTCAAACGATAGCAACTCAAAAGTTAGCTTTTCTTCGCCCTATTTTGCTTAAATTATTCGAATCTTTCCTATTCATAGAATTTTTATCGACCTCTTCATCACAAAATCCCATGCTCTACTAAATCCGTATAGCTTTCGTCGTTCCTTAATTCATCGAAGTTCAATCTATACTTCCATCTATTTTTTATTGCTTGCTACTTCTCTTCCAGTTCCGTTTTTTTCCTCGGGTGCTTCTGCAGTTTATCGCGATTTTTTCTGGTATAGTAGTTATATTTGTAGTATTAAAAGTGCTTCGACAGTTGAGGTCATTTCGTTCAAATGGAGCGAAAATCAAACCCGGGACCGCATTCACCAAAACAGATTCGCTGCACACTTGGCAATCTGGGAGTCCTTTTTCTGGTATATCCGAGGTTTTTGTCACACGCCACTTGTATTCATTGGGTACAAAGATTTAAGTGATGAATTGCGTAAGCTTCTATAATTATTGTCAGAAATAACCCAGCTCATTACCAGATGACTATCTTCTATAGTCAACAATCTCGGTAAATCTATACTGACTTCGTCGTAAAACAAATTCAACATGAAAATACTTCGAACAGGGGAATAGTGATTTATATATGAATTAATTATTCAATTCCTGAAGGATAAAATAAATAAGGTCATTGTATCTGCCACGGAATTTTATTATAATTTACAATATCCTTTCCCTACTTGCGTGATTATATCGCGAGGACATTTTGGTAAAACGCAGTTTGTACGCAAAAACAATTTGAGCAAAATTTTCCGCGCCATCTCAACCCATCTCTTTTCTCCCTGATATTTTCCCTCTTTCTTTCTCCATTCCTTGTTTTAATTTAACTCCAGGTCTCTAACTTTCCATCACTTAATTTACCTGAACTTTTTCGTCTCTATCCTTCCTTGATAGTGTTACATTTTAATGATTCCAGGTGGTTGTGAATCATTCGAAGTACTTTTCTTCCTCCAATTACACCTCCCGCCTATGCACTTTATAATTTCGTTACGTTGATTAAAGTATAAAACGTCGGAGGGAGATTTTTTAAGAAGTTGCATGGGAAAATTTCCATTTCACCTACCATGTACAAACTGGGTTATATACGCGTTCATCCATAATGAAAGCATAAAATCTTAAAGTGACACCGCTGACGAAAATTTTCGGGAAATTTTGTATAATTTTTGGACTAGCATGAATTAAAGCGCATTCATCACCGTGCTGGAGGAACTTAAACGAGAATAATACATGACGTCATGCAAAAGAAGAAAAACTCCTCGGAATCCGGAACCACATTTCTTTGCATGAGGGTAAAACAAATTAACCAAACTACTACACATTTGGTAAACTTATTTGTATTTTTTTTCTGTTAGCGTTTTAAAGTAATTTGAGACTCCATTGCAGACCACAAACAAGCTCTCAGTTTACCCCATTATTACTTAGAGACAGAATAAGGATATAGAGCCGTATAAAAACTACTGAAGTTATACATAGTAAACAGTGCGCAGAAATGCTTTTCATCCAGTAAGAATGTATTTAACATATTAATGGAACGAGTGAATAGTATCGTATATTTTATTTATAGACACGAATTCCGTCTTAATTTCAAGCTAAAATAAATGAAAATTTTCGAATTTCCCGGACAGAGCAATATTTTAATAAAGCTGAGTTAATGCCTAAAAATTTAACCATGACATATAGCATAAGGCTACATCAGGGACAAATTAATCTAGCATTTTTATAAACCTTTATGAGCTTTTAATGCGTAATACGAAGAAGATTTGATTTGATTGTCAATGTCGATTATCTATGTATTTATCATATGTATCAGGAAGAAAGAAAGCTTTACTATTTATTACACAATCATAATTAATGAAATTTGATTTGGTGTAATGTCTATTCTTACTCGATGCATCGATGAAAGTGCCCATTGAGTAACGCATCAACTGTTACGCACACTTGATTCGCAAACAATTTCTGGGCATTTACGATTTATCTACTCCTCCACTACCGATACCGCATTCCCATCCTTCAATTTTCCTTTCCAAGCTCTCTTTTCACTTCATTATAACCGCCACAACTTCGCTCTCACCATTTTCTACCACTTTCAACCTGATTTCTATGGAAACTCTCTCCGCCTGCTAACCTAACCCAACTAAGCTAAGGGTTCTCACACTTTTTTACATTCGTAGAATCCTTTCTCCAGCTTCATCCACTCCTCTCGCTTTATCCTTTCTGCCCTATTCAACGCTCCATCCCTCCACTCACATCCCTTTCTGCTTCGTATACCCCCGCTTATTTAATTCCCTACACTCCCACAGCTCTCTCTCTCCCAAACCGGTTGCGCAATCCCCTTCCTCTCCTTTTCACTTATGCTTTTTGCGTGTTTTCTCTTCCGTTCCCTCCACCTCTCTTTATCATTGCTAATCCCGCCCTAGCAATTCGTTCTGCTCCACATAGTAGACCTCTTCAGTTTTTTGTATAAACTCTCCGCCGCACTTTCCCTTTCCCACCGCCAGAGACCTCTTTAGGATTAAAACTTTCGACTGAAATATTCTTTCCTTTCCTTCTTCACCGTTTGTGATTGTATTGACTTTGATTCCCACCTGCGCTCATTTTTATATTTTTCGGCCAGAAACCGATTCTGCTTCGCTCTCCACCTCCGAAAATGATTTCGGGAAACTTTTGGATGTTTGTTTTTCGATGTTTATCTGCTAAGATTTTTAATAAGGAACTGAATGGCGAGGGCAAATTGGTTTGGGATTTCTTTCACTGATTTTTTCACAGCGAGACTAATATTCGTGTAATACTCGCGGATCCTCTAGACCGAACGATAATTGTCGGGCGCAAAATTTGGAGAATCTCATTTTTCCCACAAGTCTTCCGTGGTGGGTACTTGTAAATTATTTATAACCATCTTAGGTGTCAGTTGTTGAAAAATTGCTTAATTTAAGAAATTTGTTGTTTTTCATATCGGTTGTAACTTATTTCATATAAGTTATAACGTCAATGATTGAAAAAAGTAGCCACAAAGGCGTGATATTTTACTTTAAATTAGCGAAACTGTCAGTTGTTTCTCAAGGGGCAAAGAGATACGATAAATACATTCCGTCTCAACGCGTCCAGTGACTATGGGAGCTTATGGATATTCAAACCTACCAGAAGAAGGCTACATAAGTGTTTTTGAACGCTGAACTTTGCAAACAAGCGAGCCTTCAAGAAGGCATTTTTGTAGCATAAGGCAGAATACATGCTACACGCTTTGGGATGCACTACAGTTATTACTTCCCTCTTCCACCTTGAGAACCATCAAACAGTTCTGCTAGTTTAAAAATAAATTTCAAGATCAATACTTTAACAAACGATGTTATAATTTATTTGAATGCTTTTAAAGCGAAATTCTCGAGAATTTCGAAAATATATTTCTTAAATTAATTATTCTCAACAACTTATACTTAAGGCTAAGCATAAATTATTTACGACTACTTACCACGGAAGACATGTGGGTAAGATGAGAACCTCCGAAACTTAGTCGTCGGTTAGGCGAGGCGTTGGTGAAACAATGTCGGTCAAGTGAAGTGGCTGGCAACAGAAAGTAGATCAACCGAGGAAGATTCAATACTTACATAGCATTTTCTGCTGATGTAAGAAGCAAAAAAGATTTTCTTTTCAGAATAGCCAGGATAGCGAGAGCTCTAACACCTCTTACCTTGGAAAAGACCGTAACACATGCTTGACATTAAAGAAGCATTCAAGGAAACTCGTATACGATATTAAGGCTACAGATGGAACATTAGCAGAAAAAAGAAGAGAATGTAAAAATGGAAAATTAGGATAATTTAAATAGAAAATAATGGAAGGAAACAAAAGAGAGATGAAAGAAGTTAAATAGAAGAGAATGTAGAATATTTAAATAGAACAAAAACTACGAAAAAAATTCCTAAGAAGAGAATGCGAAATTATAGGCTGCTATCTTAAAGAGGAGAAAAAATAATACTAGAGCTTAATGCATGTAATAACGTATATAATGAGGGGATAAACATAAACGGAGTCGATTCAATTGAATATTTCTAGGTCATAATCAGGAATAACTTAAACGGAAAGTTATGTGTCAAAGAAATTGAGAAGAACTCAGTTCCAATAAGCTTATCGTTAGATGCAATGAAAAGATAAGAAGCGATACTACTTAGCTTTTGCCAGGTCTCATTAAGATTGTGTAGCAAGCATAAGGGACTCTACGGATGAAGCTTGCAATCGCGAACTCGGGAAGGTGAAAACGGTACGTAGTGTTAAAAAGTGCCAAGATAAACTACAATATTTATAAAAATACTCCATAACGTAGGTTTGAATTCCTTAGAAAACGGCTGATAGAAGCTATGAGCAACGATAAATTCAAAGATCAAGCATATGGATGAATTCAAAGAAATTACGTTAACGAAAGATGTAGCCAGTATTTTACGACCTCGCCATGACTTCAGCCAATGCGAGAGCGTATTGTGAAAGATAAATTTGCTAAGACTAAAAATTTGTAAAACCCCTTCCTTCGCGAAATATCCGCGACAGTAATGAGCAAAAAATTTAAGTTAATAGCTGGGTGTTTATGCCCCTTCTACAAACCAATAAGTGGCTTGAAACTTATGAGTGTCAAATTAAATGTAGATCAGGGGTGCCGAACCCGGTGGACAAGCCGATAGCGACTCCGTGAATTGATCAATCCTGACGATACATAAACTTTCTATGCAAGCTTTTGACAACTACCTTATTTCCCAGCTTATAAGACGCACTTCTTTTCCGCGGAAATATAATCTAGAATCGGCCTGCGTCTTATGTGCTGAGAGTGAGAATTTTTCCTGACCAAGGAATAGCAATATAACAGTTATTCTAATCAACGTTGCGCTTTGACTCGTGTGTTTCATCATCTAATCACCGCGCAAGCCTTCCCAGCAATGTTGCGCTTTTTTTCGTTCTTCCGTAAATTGGCGCTCTTTTAAGAACATCGTTTCTCTGTTTCACTTACAAACAGCTTACGCTACTGCGTGTATAATCTTGCTTCCTCCACCTGAAAAATCACGGTGCGTTTTATAGAAAGGTGCCTGTAATGGGCCGAGAAATACGGTATATAAATATAATAATATAATAATAATATGGGCCAGCAAATAATGGTAAAAACCAACCCTAAAAAGTGAACAACCATTTCGCATATCATAGAAATAAGTCAATATGAAAACGTGACGACAAATGACTTATTATTAATTATCAAACTACAGCAAATATAACTGACTGCGACTCGTGAAGTCTTTGTCGAAGATAATGCGGCCAGATCTGATGTAGTAGTATCAGTATCCGAAATGGAAACTACTATTCCCCATACATCACATTATTCTAGACGTTATCATTATTTATCGTCTCGGCCGTCTTTTCATCTTCATCATTGCCCCCCATATTCCTCTTCCTGATACGTGCCTCACTTTCACCTCTTCTTGCTTCATTCGCATTTATTCGCCTTACTTCTTCCTTCCCCTATCTTCCACTCCACACTTTTCACCTTTTATTTCCTGCCTCCTTTCCTTTCCGCACACAGACCTCGAGCACGCTACGTTTTAACGACCTTTCCTTCTCCTCTTGTCATTTACAGCCGCCATTTTACCCTCTCACCTCCATTTCATTTGAGCACGCACATGTTTCCCCATTCCGCACCCGGACTCCGCGGGTAAAAGCACCATCGAACGTTTGAGGATGCACCAGAAACCACATAACCATACCGCCCGCGCCACTAAAAATCCTCCAATCTCTCCACGAATCCTCCTGTTTTCTCCCTTCAGGGAAGATAAAAATCAACCTGAAAACGATCAATCCAATCGCGACTCTTTTTATCGCGGGCTTCTGGAAAAGATGGGAACCGTTACGATCGGTGGCGTCAGGGCCGACGATATCAATCGTATTCGTAGTCTGGAAGGGAAACGATGGAGGCCGCACTGATGGTTTTCGACGTCTCTTTCGACCGGTTTTCATTCAGTTTATTGATACATTATGCTTGAAAATATGCGTCACACCAGAGCGATGATTATATTGCTAACAAATTGAGATGGACCGTCAGGAGTGAAGCTGCATCCATCAATTGCCGCATGAGAGTAATGAGGTTGTTATAACACTGCTGAATATGAGATAACTGGATTAATGATTAATTTAAAAGCAGATAGGTTTATTTTCCAACTTCCTGCCGCTAAGCTGACAATCTAATAATAATATCAATTCTCATTTTACACGTATGTTCGTTGCAAGCTGCGTACACACTAGTCACGCAAATTGTTTGCGGTGTTACCATCTAATATTTATAAAAAATATCGCAGATAAATTCGATAATAGTTGATGATGTTGTATGCAATATGAAACAAATATGCACTTTTATATGTATGTAATATACAGTAGTAGGAGGAGACTTTCGATTCGATTGGTCGATTTGTGAAGAGCTCACAAGGTTCATCGGACTTCCACAATTTTCTATCATTCTGATTAGCTAATTACAACTTAATCATTTTCAAATGCAAATGACAGGCAAAAAGGTACTCATATAGAAAACTGTTGATCCATTAACTATAAACTATGAATACTTATTTCTACATAATACCTCTCTATTAACTATAGTCTGCACACTATTTCTCTTTTCCTTTTATCTATAAAGATTAGCACCTGAGGTTAACGAATAAAGTTTATTTAATCAATGAGAAATTTCAAAAAGAAGTAATTATTTTACATAAATTCATTAAATCTTTTGAGCGTATAGTTCGCAATTCTCTTAAATATTATGAATATAAATTAGATGACTTTTATAACCTAGCTATATTCGACAATTGACATGTGCGACGAATTTATTTACTTCTACAAAGCGCTTCATCTTAAACATAGTTTCATGAAACGAAATAGAATATTCTTGCCACCACATAAGAACTTTTAGTGCTTGGAATAGGCGTTTAACCATTTATATGGGAGAGTTTGAGTTGGATACAAAATGGTACGTCCTAATGACATTCAGCAAATCACTGATGCTCTAACATTGTCTCTTTGATTTCATCGTACCTCTACACCAATTTCTGTATTCACATGGACATTACTTCATGACCAAGGCATACTTCACTCATTTTTCGTAATTTGTATTCGTAGGCGTGAATTAAGAGATGTCTCAATTTCTGTCGTCAAAACAGACTCATATCGCTGACATTTATTATTCACAGATACTTTTAAGAATATCAGCAAGAAGCGTCGACACGTTTGCAAGGTGTCCTTTCCACTTGGGTGGTGGGTGTGCCGATAAAACGACTTGGTAACAGCTGGTCATCTTTCTAGAAAACTCGGTGGAGTCGTTTTCTGGTCCAATATCGCTGAAATTCATTCGCCAAGTATGAAATTCGCTCCTCCGTATTACATCACGATCCTTAAATATGAATTTTCCTAAGCTATCGAGCAACACATTTCCATATTAAAATGTTTGGAATTAGTTCCGACAGGTTTATGCAGGAAATACAACCGGAAACGAACCAAAACCGACAGAAAAACCTATAGTCGTCGAGCAAAACCGATCCCGATCCAAAAAAAATTAAAACTCTACAACCTGAACCATAACAGTTATTTTTCGACCTGATTTTCAGCTCTCATTTTTTTCTACCGTAAAAACAGTTGTATTTAAGAAACAAAAGCAACAGTGACTTGAAACTCGCTTATAAAATTTTAATGCTCATAACTAAACTTAATCTTGATTTATTATCTTCATATCAATATTTTTCTTTCAAATTTAAGTAAAAGAAATTCTATAAGAGGGTCACGCATGATATAATCATCTCGCAGTGACTAAATCTTTATGAAGATAAACGGGATTGGCAATTAGAGCTCAATATAGATAAATTTTCAGTAATCAACTTCTTCCAAAGGAAAAATAATGCCAATTATTATTCGTACAGTCTCCGAGGGCAAACTTTATCAACAGAAGAAACGGTGAAATACCTTGGAGTAACCCTCACCAATAGTTTAACCTAGGGTACCCACATCCGTAATATATGTGGTCGAGCGCTTAAGAAACTCGGATTCGTGAAGAGAATTGTCGGTAGGAGCGAAGAAAGAGTCCAGTCCGTGAGCGATGTTACGTTGCGTT
Organism: Ladona fulva; assembly: GCA_000376725.2. Taxonomy (NCBI): domain Eukaryota; kingdom Metazoa; phylum Arthropoda; class Insecta; order Odonata; family Libellulidae; genus Ladona; species Ladona fulva. The sequence continues at coordinate 293,090 of KZ308423.1, read as the reverse complement.
GGTCAGACCTCACCAGGAATATGCGTGTAGTGTATGGGACCCTGCAGAAAAATGTTGCATTCGGGAATTAGAAAAAGAACAGCGGAAGGCGATACGTTTTGTCAAGAATTGTTACGACAAGTCAGTGAGTGTTACGCAAATGCTTCAGGACGCGGGATGGGAATCTTTAGAAGATAGAAGGCTTAAACAAAGGATAAATCTACTTAATAAATTTAGAGAAAGCACGTTCACAGATGATGTAGCTGACATAATGCGTCCCCCATGTTATATAGGCTGTTCTGATACTACGAAGAAAATCAGAGAGATAGATACTAGAACAAGTCGTTTCAAAAATTCATTTTTTCCGCGACAGATACGCGAAAGCAATCGATTAGTGAAGTAGAGTCATGGTGCTTGCACCCCCTGCCACACGCCGAAAGGCGGCTTGCAGTGTACTTATGTAGATAAAATTAGGAGCTATTTCACATATATTCGAAAAATTTCAATGATGACGATAAATAATCATTAGAAATAAACAAAACAAAATCGCGAACACAAACAGACAAAACAATGAAAAGTCCTTAATTTACAACGAGTGCATCTATTTACAATTAAGCCGTTTGACATAATGACTTACAAAGAATATACACAATTTCTCTTATCTTCACCTCCTAACTACAACTGCGTTTTACAGTAGCTGAGTGCGATTACGCGCCTAAGTCTAATTTTGGAAACTTTTTAGTAGCACCTCGTACTGTGTGTAGCTATCCATGCGTGTAATTAGTGAGGTTCTCGTTGACTGCATCTCTTTAAAGAAGTAGTCATGTATGAGATATTGCATTAGGATAAAATGAGATTCACTTGGAGAACGCCACTTATTGAGGATATTAGCGGAACTTAAAAATCACATAAACCTAAACGCATAATTTTAGTATTTTAGCATTGAGCGAACACTTCAAAAATCTATATTTTTTGAGTATTATAAATTTGTTTTTTTAATAGTAAATAGCAATGTGCAATAATATGCGAGATTGGGTGAAAGAGTAGCCCACTCTAGCCTAAACTTGCCATTAAAGGGTCCAATAATAATAATAATAACACCTCACATACCCACATAACACGCCAGACATTTCTACAGTTACCCTTGAGAGGAAATGTTTTCATGCGTAAAACACGCACGAATTTGGAGCCACTCGCCCGAATTACTACAAAATGCACTCATTGGTACACACTGAGAAGCGAATCCAAATACCGAAAACCGCTCGAGAAAACGAAGGAAAAAAACGAAACTATCTTCCTTTTTGCTATTGATCCTCTACCGCTAGTCAAGTGCAGTGAAAAGGGACAAAACCCTTTTATTTCCCACATCCTAGGCGAGGAGCGCTGTGCCTCCATACCGCGAACCCTACACGTACCGAGACTCGGGAGCTGGATTGTAATCCACTAGAGGAAGCGAGTCTTCCTTAAAAAGAACGAAATTCAGCCCACCAGCCCTTTTTATCCTCTCATGCTCTCAGATCAACGTATAGCGCTTTTACGAGAACACGTCTACCTACCTTAACATTTTCATGACCCAGTGTTCACTGTTGAGATCCGCTCCATAGGTAAAAAAGCCACAAATTACTATGTCATTCGCCTAACTCTTCCGCTGAATTTACGCTATGTACAAAAGTTTATTAGTGTACCTTTTCTAAAACTTCTAAATAAAATATACAACCTTGGTGTAGATATCCCTCTTACCAGGGAGGGAGGTCGTTTCTGGAGGTGACACTTTCGTTTAATTCTGAAAATTTCTCTGGAGGATTTTCAGGGATCTGAAAATACTCGGATTAATCTAATACAACTTACATATATAAAATTTTAACATAATTGTATGTTTAAGAGCGATACATTCTTCAAGTTATCTTATGGATGAGTCATCGTAGCATCATTTAAGTACGCTTTTTCATATCAACTATCAAAGTAGAATATTATCACTCCTTATGATTCCTTATGAATATGAATGAATAAGAGTATTTATTCTTGAATTTCGGCAAATTGTTTGGATGATTGTCAATTATGTATACAAAGCGCACTCAATCAAAAAAGTTTCGTTAAACTGCAACCGGACATTGATCATTCGTCTTTCGATTTCGGCTCTAACAACGTTCGCATTCGTATCTTGCCTATTACTCATATAACATTATTCAAACTTTCATTAAATTGATAACACGAAATTACAAGTTTTGAAGTATCGGTCTCAATATAATTTATTTTAGCATCGCTCTACAGAAAATAATGTTATTTATTAACGGTAAAATATAAAAATGGTATTCAAATGCGACGCCTTAATATTTTGAAGAATCTTTATGCCAATAGAATGATGATTTAATTTAAAAAGCACTTTAAGTCAACAAAAAACCGTTCGATTGGATAAATTGGGTTTAAACCGAAAAAGTTGAGTCGGCTCCACAACATACTTCATGGCATACTTCGGTTTCAACGACATCACTGATATATCTGTGAGATGAAAGCTCTCGAAGATAAAACGCTACTGCAGTCAATCTAAACGGACATAACTGAAGTATCAAGTATAAAAATTCAACATAATATTACTTAGAATTTACATTACTTTAGAGGCTTCCAAAACCTTATAAACTTAAACCAACTTTAATTTCCTCCATGGTTACGGATTGACAAGAATGATGACTCCCCTGGAGTATCAGGTGGATCAAGCAAGGTATGGGACCCGATTTGTGGGCTCAAAGAAGTCAAAAGTTTTCCCTTTCCAAGGTGCTTACTCAAGGGTTATACAGTCGGCCACTAAATCCCGGTAAGGGCCTTCCTCAGATGAATTCACGTGCCTTCTTCCATCTGCCGGTTCCCTTCTTCAAACTCAGAATGACAGCGCTTCAATGCATTGCTCGAGATGAAGACCGAGATTTAGTTCCGCCCGACATAAAGTTTGGCAACATTATCTCTCTCGGCAGAAATAAATTGTCGGCGATTCTACGCAAATTAAAACAGGCTTTCCCTTCACAAAACTCACCACCTCTACCCATCCATGTAAATAAAGTTCGGTTTTCTTCGCTGCTTCCGTTCAGACCTATATGTGTCAGCAGATGGGAATTTAATAGATCCAGAGAAATAAACTACCCACCATAAACAATCCATTTTCTTCGGTCGTGAACCTCAGCTGTGAAAATTCATGGAAAAGAGAGCGGGAGGATTGTTCTAAATTAAATTTGAACGAGTTTCCGAACTTGGGGAGAAAGAGAATTCTCCTCAGAAGTTTCTCCCTTCTCTCATACTTTTTGTAAAACTTTCTATTGTATGGACCTCATACCTCGACAGGGAATGGCTTCATTCAGGTATATGCCATCCACCAAAATTATCTATTATCAGTACGCAGACTCAATTACATTTGCATTTACACAGACTCAATTACGTTTGCATTTACACTATTTACTCGGTCATATTACCAACGGTAAACCAAACTATCACTAATTTTCCGTTCATTTTCGTAGGTTTTTACAAATTATTCTTTTAATTAGTTTTAACCTGCGGAGAATACGAGTACATTATTATCCGTTCTAAAATATAACACAGCCTGTTTATCTACAAAAAATCTCTTTTCTTTCCTTTTTATATTACATTTCTACTCAACTACTTTTTACAGATTACTTTCTACTGTTACAGTAGAGGTATTGCTAAAATGCTTCGACTACTAAGGTCATCTCGCAGATATGGGTCCCCACCGGGAATCGAACCCGGGACCGCTTCCACTAAAGATGAACACGCAGCCCACTTGGCTATCTGGGAGCCTCTTCTGCTGTTATTTTCAAACAAACATGCTAAATCATAAGATTATTTGTAACAGGTTTTGTAGAGGGTGGTATTACTATGTAACAATTTCTTCCGCAGTGAAGTCGCTTGTAAGTATAGACTAATTCAAAAACCGATTAGTTTTTTAAAGAGTTTCCTTAGACAGTCACATAACTATAGAGTTGGGGGCTTTCTTCGCTCGATTCCCGGTGGAGACCCATATGTGCGAAATGACCTCAGCTGTTGAAGCATTTTGGATGACACTACTATTATCTCTTGAGTTTGTAGTGACGTTTTCATTTTCCACTCAGAAAAATGTCGGTATGCTGTAAAAACTGATTGAAAACAATAAAGAAACAAAAAAGTAAGTCGTTCGAAGTTCACCGTAGAAAACAAGCATTTAAAGCCACAGTCTTCCGGAAACCGAAAATCTGTTTATCGCTTGAAGTTGTTAATTTGATAGAAAGTTTGGTGTGCATGAAATATCGATGCATTAATGGGAAAGCGCCCGCAGATGTAAGGCAATTAACGAGCTTGGTGCATAACAAACTAGAACTTTCCCCAAATCACATTGTTTTATTAACGACGCGATGAAAAATTCAAATGCGCGGACATTGCCGAGCATGGTTTCCATTTTTAGGAACCCCGAATCGCTTGTTCGAACATTTATTTGAATTGATTTCTTTAGTTGAGCAAACTGGCTCACTGGCTCCTCGCGAAAGAAATTTTTCCTTCTACGGCAATTTAATCTTAACTATACTATGTTCCATAATCCAAAAAATAAAATTAGGCCACGCTAATTTAAGTATGTATACAAAAAAGCTTATTGTATTATCAACAACTAAGGCACACCATATAATAATAATTTTGGTGAATTATACCCGAATATTGTTTTTACATCTCCTCGACAATTTTTAAAATCATAATTTAAATACCAAGGAAACTCAAATAGAAAGAGCTTGAAAGACATTTAATCACATAATCTAACAAATATTCAAATTGTTTTATTTTGATTCAATTTCATGTTAGTAACCCGTATATTTTGCTAAGTTTGCTGCCTTTCATATGTCTGTAAAGTTTTCAGCCAGAAGGCCGATTGGGACTTCATCCCTTCCACCATCAGCTACGAAGAGCTAGTTGCAGTAAAAGAACCCACCAGAGCCATCAAAAATCGATTGACTTTTGATAGTTCTGGTGGGTTCTTGTAACTGCAATTACTCTGCCATTAGTGGTCGCTCTAGTCTTAACGAAGAGCTTGGAAAGGGAAATAAGGCTTACTAGGCAAGATGAGGAGTGTGGTAGTTTGCCCTTGCTTTCCTCACTGAGCCAGAATGCTATAAGCAGAACAAGCCCACGTTGGTGAATCACAATGACTCTTCGAGTGACTCTTTTCGTAAAATTATATAACGGGAAACCTTAATTAAACTAGGTGAACCAAACTAGGTAAACCTTAATTACACATTAGGTTTTACCATTATTCTGCATAGCTCATACCACAGTAGCTTTCATATCATCACAGTTATGAACAAGACTGAGACAAAAGTATATAAAAGATACAGTTTTCTCCATCCCGTACGAAAAGAAAAATGATATTTGATTCTTCAAGATATGGTAGCAGGACCATTTTATATGTATATACGTACTAAGAATATTACGTCACACAGCGCAGTGTACTGCGTCACGCTAGTGTCACGGGTTCAAACTCCACTCATGCGGCTGTGGTATCCGTGAATTTTTCTGATACTGGGTTATAGGTACTCCGAAACAGCTCAGAATTCCGTATCACTTCTATAAAACGGGATACGCGTGAATGTGTGTCCTAAATTCCAAGGAGCGCTGGCGTTGGTACCTAACCTCACACACCACACTCGGGGGAGCGTCAGATCCGGGCAAACTTCCCAGAGAACGTACCTTCCACGAAAAGTTTTATTATTCGCCATAAAAAAATATCCGACTCTCCGTATCTACTCTTTCGTGCGTGGAATGAACGGGAGAAAAGACCTTCCCGGAGTCAGAAAACGCCCTCCCACTTTCAGAATTCCCTTTCGCACCCATATTTCTCACTCCTAAGCCTTCCCTACATCCTCCCCGTGTTCCTCTTACCCCACTTCCGACAAACGTGCGATCTCTTGACTGGTCCAGGACGGAGAGGGATCCGATCTCATCCTTCCGACTCTTGAATATCGATCCAGACCACTGAAAGTCCAGCCAGCGATTCATGCATTGAGTGCTGTTACGGAACCAAAGCGGACATGGGAACATACTGACATTGCCAGCTACTCTAAAATATATGCCATGGAAAATCTTTACCAATTATGTTCAAATTGGTTAACTGTAAACGAGGAATGAACTTTAATTCATTATCTTTCTATCCCACTCCAAAGGATTAATAAAACAAGTACCTATTTCTTAATAGGTATCCTAAAAATCTTTGCAATTAGTTGGGTTCCGGTAATCTATGAATGAATTCTACTTCATTATCGTTCTATCCGGATGGATCAATATACCGATGCTGGCAGCATTTCTAAAATAGGTGTTATGAAATATCTTTGTGACTAGGCTAAAATTGCTTTACTGATAATGTAGGAACGATTGTTAGAAAACCAACTTAAATCTTTTTGAAATTACTCATACGAACAAACAAATTTATGCACAACTCACATCGCTATCGCTACCGCTATCATAAATTTGGTAACTGCATATCTTAAGGAAATCCTCTATATCTGGCAAATATGGTTTGTTTGATGAAAATATAATGACGCAAATTTCCCCAATAGGTTTAATAACTTTTACTTCCTCCACACTTAACAAAACACGTTGTAAATAGTTTCGACGAGTGACCGTTGTCTTCGGGCTAGTGAAAACAAAGCAGTAGTACTTTCCAAATTTTTATTTTAGTTTACTTTGCTTAAAATTGAATCTTATCCGTTAAAACTAGTTGCATTTGCGTACGTAGAATAATTATAAGTTATTATAACTTTCAGTGAGATAAACGTTATTATTTTATCATAAAACAAACCATTAGTTATTATTAACAACTTAAAAGCCACGTAGGCTAAACTTCATCACATCCGAATTAACTTTAGTAACCTTACGTGAATCATAATTCTCACTCGAGAAATTTTCTTGGTGATACTTTTGTTGAAAATATTTGAATCGCACAAATTTTTCGCTCTAATGCCTATAACTCTGAGCATACGGGCATTAGCGAATGGCGATTGTCTTCTGTGAAACACTTTACTTGCTAGCAGTGAAAGATACTACTCGTAATAAATGCGCAAAGAAATTTCATTTCTGTCCTTTATACTACCACATAAATTCAGTAACTGCGTGTCTTGAAAAATCCTCTATATCAAAAATAAACTAAAAATATTTATAAAATAAGTATGCCAATATTGTATCATTATGAGAAAACCCTCAATTGAAGAATAATCAGAATCTAATTTCAGAAAATTGATCGTTTCATCATCCTACTGGAGGATGATTGTAGTTGCAAAGTACCGCAGGAAATGCTTTGGCAAAATTCAAGAGGATGTGGAACTCTGAGAGGGAAATATTCCTTGACTCCCAGCGAGCCACGAAAACCGAGCAAACGGACACGTGCATCTCGTGGGTAACCTTTGCGGTCATTTCTATCCTAGCTTATTTCAGTGGCGCCCTCATCTATTTCGGTATCTCCTCTTGAAATTGTGCCCCACTGCCCTCGAACAGTCAAGATTGTAATGATAATTAGGGGAAATTCAAAATAAGCATTCCTTGCTTCTACTTGAAAATGGTTATCAACACGAAAAACGAAATAAACCCTAAAGCTATACTCAAAAAGTTTATACGAGAGAAATAATCACTTATAGATGGAGAAAGGTCCGGCTTGATGAAAATATCCTTTCCAAAAATTCATTGCATAAAATGGACCATAAATTGGATTAAACCTCTTCTTGCATAGTGATGCCATTTTTTGTGGGGGAAAATAAAGTATACAAAATATGTTCAAGAGAGCGAAAAATGTACCCAAAAAGTGTTTAATATAAGAATAACGAGGACATTTTTGAATAGAAAGTAATACATTCTAATAGAAAGTATACATTTTCGAAAAACTATGGTAATTTCTATCAGAATGTTTACCAAAGGAATATCTTGAAATTACTTCAATGAAATACACTTTAACTAAATTTTAAGACTGATTTTTCTCAACTGCAAGCATTTTAACCGAGAAGAATATTAGTAAAATTACTAACTCATTCAATCATAAACGAAAGCGCAGCATAGATTAAGCAAACTTTAAGAAGAGTTCTCAATAATAAAGTACTGTCATCCGATATATAGTAATTACAGCATATTTATACATTCCGGAAGAATTCTTCCAAAAATGTTCAGAAATCAATAAAAGGGAAAAGGTAATTTAACGCGAGGCTGACTAGAATAAATGCTTCCTGTTTGGTCCAGATTCTTAAAGGATGGTTCTCGCTTCCATCCTAAAGAGAGGGGAATCAGCCAACGTCAACCTTCTGAGTGCGTTTTCCTTACCCCTGCTGCCGAGGATCCATTAACTAATTTATCAACTTTTTCCTCAGATTCCCCGTTCATTTTTTCATCCATCATTTACTAACTCATCAACATTTTTTACTTCATTTTTTTCCCCTGGTCATCCATTGTGCCTCGTCAAATCCATACCAAGTCATCACTCGGCGTTACCGAAAAAAGTTCTCTTTGGGAAGCATTTTCCATTTCCTAATCTGAAGAGGGCATTAACCAGAACCTTACAAATACATGTCCTGTCTCACGCTAGACTATCCTCTTCATCTTGAGTGATAACTGTTGTTTTATTTTTTTCTGCTCGCCAATCACCAGGTTAACTATTTCTCACCCTCTTAGAACAAAAATGAAGTTGATCTAAGGAGATTATCGCCATAATTTTGATTTAATTTCCACAACATTTTTGAAAAAAATGACTGAAATTCCCGGTGGGTATAAAATGACCTAAATTGTCGAAGCACTTTTAGAAATGTCTACTACTACTATGTACTACATTTCTACAAAATCTATACTGTATAGCAAAGAATCACGAACTTTGATCCAGAATTCAATGGAAATTTCGACGATTATTTTATCATATAGAGGATGAAATATGAAATTCTTAAAACAGCTCCTTCTAATGCATCCGTGGCTGTCACATAAGGCATTAATGATAACGAACTGGGGAAGTTATCAGAAGAAAACTTACCTGGCGTAGTTTTCCGTGTTTCGGTGCCAAATGGAAAATAAAATGGAGGGTTCTAAGACAGCATTGTGGTTTGTGTCCTTTTCATTCAAGATAAAATGAAAAAAAAGTAAATAAACGCAAGAGAGAATAATCTAAAATGGTACCTATAAGTACCCGACCCGAAACACTTGGTAAAATTTGGAACTTATTAAAATCGAGCAAATAATTATCACAAAAACGCAAATGGTTTATGACATCAAGCAACGACATAGTGTTAATAGCAGTTAATGTAATTTCTTCTTGAAAGACTTACCGCATCTGGAATATGCGGTGAGTTTATGGAATCCTGCAAGTATATGGGAAACCTGCATCCGCTAAATTGAGAAAGTGCAGCAAAAGGCTATAAAATTTGTCAAAAAACAACACACCACGTTAAAAAGCATACATTACAAAAATTCTCTCAGAAATAGGTTGGGAACCTTGAAAGAAAGGTGATTAGAAGCTAGACGACGATTGCTTGATAAATTCAGAAAAAGTACATTTGCGAATACGTAATCGGTATTAAACGATCCCTCTGCTACTTCGGCCAATCCGACGAGCGTAAAATAAGGGAAATGGATGCATATTTTTTCCGCAAACGATACGCGACAATAATAAGTTTAAGAGGTTCCTCGAACGCTCGATGTCTACCCCCTGCCAACGTGGAAAGGCGGCTTGCTGCACATTGATGTAGATGTAGGTGAAATTGCGAAATCTACCGTTGGTCGATAGAAAACATTACAAAATCGAAGGTTCGATCTTGAGCAGAAGAAAATTAAGAATAATTTTCAAACCATTGCAGCAGACTGCTGTACACTTGCTCCGATACTCGAGATGACGTGAGCAATTCATGCAAATGGAAGATATGGATTCCGTAGAAGCTCCACATTGAATTTAATGATAATTGGAGGAGTACTCCCTTTCCGTTACATCATCCGAGTGGTAGTACCATCTCTTTGCCTTCAATTGGGGGCTTTTAAATCCAATAGCGTACGCCAATGCGACTCCTTCCTGCTTCTACAGCTAAGTAGCGTCGGGTCTCTCTCACTCCGCAAGGAAATGGACGAAGAAGATGGGTCAGAGGGAGAGATGGCCCAAGATCATGTGCCATTTTTTCCCTTCCGCGCTGAGGTCCAATTTCCACGTTTACAGAGGCTTCCGGACCATTTGATTAAGCCTTTTTTCTCCCTTCCGATAAATGACGCTGGAGCAAAAAAGAGGCCTGATTCTCGCGCTCTTCGTGACATTTTTCTCGCTCCGCTTCATCTTCAAAACCTCGGGGTACTAGAAAGGAGATTTCACCCACAAATGTAGGCTGTTCCACACCGGTATCCAAGTTTTTTCCTAACTTCCAATGCAAACTATTTGGAATCAATTCTAGCCACACTTTTTACTGAAAATGACGGGTTTCCGACAATGCGAAAATAAAGCGACATTTCCTGACATTCGTATGGTTACTTATATAGCCTTTGATTTGAAAATGGGTGAAATCGATGGAAAAGCCATTGTGGGAGAAGTGAAACGAATTGCGGAAAATATTTCGTGAAAGTTTTCCATTTCTAATCAGGAATTACAGGTGGGCGATAGTTTCAATATGTCAACATATGTAAAATTGACACATTTCTGTTAAAATTATTTATAAAAAAACAACAGTCGATAAAGTTTTCAAGAACCAAAAACTAACACAAACGCTGAAATTAATATTTAATTAGTTAAAAATATGTTTAAGTGCAACTGATGCAGTGAAATTACGTTTGAACGTACTTTAAATTATCATATTTGAGGTAAGAATTAACTGAAACCGGCTTATTGGATATATAAAGGTAAATTTGACTAAAAATTTTAATTCCGGGAAATTCCCAAGATCGACTATTTTTTCATCCTGGTATCCCGAGATTGTTAAAAATCTGGGAAATGACAATCCCTAACCTTTACTACAGAGAGTAGATTACTCAGTATCTTTCTCAGGTCTCGTGTGTTTTAAACGTATTTGTACGTCTGTTCTCAATGTAACAGCTAATTTTAAATTACTCTACTCTTTGTTTTATTACTCTTTGAGAGCAGTGCAACTTACGTAAGGAATTGCCCTGTTGCGTAATTCAAGAGCTGTCTTTATAAGAACAACCATTACATTGATACTAATAATTTAATTAAATCTTTTCATGGTTACATACTTCCCTTATTTCAAGTGCATCCTATGTTGTAAACATACTGAGGGAAAAAATTTCCTTTTTTTATAGATGATTTTCCACCAAGTAACGTCTTCCACTACCTACTTTATAATTAGCTCTCTATACTTAATTCACATATATATATCCTGATGGAAGAATGACCGCATCTATCATTGTCTTTGTGCCAAATAAAATCTTTTAAGAGAAATTCAAATCTCCGTTACAGTTAAATTCTGCAGTTGATGCTCCTATAGCTGATGCAAAAAAACAAGGGAAAAACATTATATTTTCCAAATAAGATGTTTCTCCTTATAATCGGAACTATAAAAATTATGAAAATATTTCGGCATTTGATGAATGGAACGAAATTTTGGTAAATACACTCACATAAGATTATTTATTTTACTGTGTGCATTCGAACTACGATATCCCATTAGATCTTTAGCGATGCTACAAAATTCCGTTGTGCCTCGCACAAGTTCTTCTCGCTGGATTTTAAGCAAACCTTTCAAGTAATCGTAACCCCAACTGAACTGAAGAACATTTTCATAACCTCCACAAAAAAATTTCAATAGCTAAACTTCCACTACTGTTGGAACACTACCCTGTTTGGAAGTGTAACGTTCTCACTTTAAAAATCAAAGGATGTACCCAAAGAAATGGAACTCTCCTCCTTCAAAAGTTACCAACATTTCCGAAGGAATACGACATAACTTTCCCAATTTCTTTAGCTTATATTTGTCTCCCGTATTTATTTGTCTTCTATATTGACTTTCCATGCCACTTTTTCTCTTGCTTCCTTTATCATCTGCCTGACAAATCGCCCTCTCCTATTGTTCATTCTTTCTTTCTCCTCGTTTCTGACCGCATTTCTTTGATCATCACGCTAAGATATTTCTCACGCCCGCCAAATAGGACATGCCTTTCATCTCCCTTTTCCCGAGCGCATAGTGTGACATTTAGCTTCTCTCCCTTTCTCCACACTTTTTCATCCATCTTTCCCTTCCTTCTCATCACCGCAGGCATCTAACCCATCACATCTAGGAGCCCTTCTTTATGGATTCCATTCCGCTAGTCCCTTGCTCTGACCCATGTCAGCGGTGAACCTCTCAGCCCATCCTCTCATTCCCCCAATATTCTTTTCCCATGGTCCTATCTTTCTCCTTCCTGTATCAATCCTTCATCCCTCTTTCACCCCTCTGTTCTACTTCCGCAATTTTTCTCCACTTTCTTTTCCTCAATCTCTGCTCACATTTATAATCCGCGCCATCCACTATCCCTTCCTATACCCTTTCCTTTATGTCTAATTCAATAATGCTCTTCAATTGCCAAGCAAGTATAGTCGTAAAAAAATAGTTACATTATTAACTTTTCACGTTAAGGCGTGAACCTAGGAAATAAACCCAAGGAAAAACAGGCATGAAAAAAGTCTGATTATTGATTATTGAGCCAGAACAGTTCTGGGATCAGGAAAATTATTAATGCTGATGAAGTTTCGTAAATAAAAACACTATTTTCCTTATCACTGTGGGATTTTCAACAAAAGAAAACGAGTAATATTTATGATTAGGAAATGATTTTCTTTGTGTAAGAATACTGGAATGGTTTATCAGCAATATGCGTTAGATAACTGCAAACACCTTAATTTGGATCGAATCCAGAAACCAGTCTTCGAGGCGTATAGAGAATTCAAACAATAACGAATTCTTGGAAAAACACGTCGTATACGAGCAGTTTGTCGCCCCTTGATGAGTTTTTATTTGATTGCGACTGGTTTCTGAGAGGCCAGTGGGAACTAGGGAAAGATGTTGAATAATTCAAATGTCCCGACTTGTAACACATGAAAGTATAATTCAGTTAGGATGGGTGTATAGTTCTGTAAAGTCGATCCATATGCATATTTTAACTTGGGAATTTGAAGAAGAGACAAAGTCGACATCGCAATCGTAGCTCCCAAATTTCGTCTAACTAACAGTGAGTTGATTGCAGCTGAACACCGCTATTCACTGCGTTATTTGAAAATGGAAATGTAGACAAACACCGTGATATGTTAAAAAAACATAATTTAAAATTTTTGCGATTATGCTGGCGTGCAGCATGTGAAGTTACTAATTTGTATGTTAGCTAATAACGTAGAAAACTAAGCAACACATGTGGATAGCCTAATAGGTAGGGTTACTACAATTTAATGGTAATAAACAATTGCGTTTAAATGATTTTTATCAATGAAATCTTCGCGACTTGCATACTATTCTATCCCAGATTTTTCCATCGAACTGGGGAAATAAAAACCAAGAGAAAATTGGGATAAATTGACCGGAACTGTGCGTTAAGACCGGGACAGCCCCGGTTAAAACAGGAGGTATGGTAAGCCCAATAATAGAATACAATAGAAACGTATTTATTGCGAGCAATCATCAGTATCGAGCGAATATCAAGTACCCTCTTACATCTAACCCATTTAACTCGAATAAAATAAAAAGATAAGAGCAAGAGAAACGAGAAACAGGGAGAAACTATTTGCGGATTAAAATGAAACTATTTGCGGATTAAAAAAGGCTTAGAAAAAATTGATTATAATAGAATTTAGAAATATGGCATCACGTTAGAATATATTCATCGAAGTCAAGTCCTCGCCTATAATTATTTTTCAAACCTCGCCTAAATGAAGCCTAATTAATTACAAGAGACTACTTTATAATTACGAGTTTCGAATGAAATAAATTTTTTGAAATTCTTTTTGTAAAAAGACGTTAATACGTTAACGAAACCGGTCGCAAAAATATAGATATATATTGTGCAAGTTACCAAGTGTTTTATTTAAGATGGTTAGATCAACATTCCACGAAGTCAAGATTGATCATAGTAATTTTATTTTGTAAAAATCCTTAAATTTTACGCGTTTGCGTATTTAAATCCCAAAACTCCTCAAGTTATGAGTTACTTATTAACTTCCAAATCATCCTCAGTTCTTGTGAAGAGCTCTCCCCAGGGAACGCAAATGAAGTTCTTTCATATCTCTCTAAGAGATTATTTGAGCGCGCAGAAATTAAACATAAACAACGACCACAAAACGCAACTCTCCCGAAAACTCTTTAGAAAATTTGGGTGAAATTACTGCCAGAGTAAAAAACTATCTTGAGAGAAACGAACCTTGAATGAAAAATCTTGGACAAAAAGTCAGGGGTGTAATATCTCTGACCAAGAATTTGCATCGGCGAACAATAGTGGGCAAACCATTTGTTAGGTGAATTGTACAGTCACCGTCACAGCTTTTCAAAGGTGCTTCTTATATTCTTGCGAACCCCATCATCTGTAGTTAACTCCCGATAAGTAAAACCTTCCCGAGAACTAAAAAACCCTGGTTAAGGTCGTCTGAATGTACGAGTACCTTCTTCCCTATTCTCTTTCCCGCTTTATTCTGTTATTTTGGATCCCATTCTCTTCAAATCCCCTTGTGTCTGTCAAACCTTCCTCCCCTGTCACTCTGTTCTTATATTCGTCTCGTCCCATGATTTTTACGCAGCACACGCCTTAATCCATGTTTAGCCACCTCTACCGTTTACCATCCTGGACAATATAGAGGCTCCAATTGCGGTCTTTCCCTTCCTAAGCCAGCCAGCTTAAAGGGGATTTATTTATGCATTCGTTATGCCAGTTGGGTCAATTTACAGCGCCTTGGATGAGTCTCGTATGGGAGTTATTAAAAAATAACGACGGAAGACAAATAGTTTTCCCTTTGGGACAAAAAGCACTTCGCGCAAATCCTCAGTCGAGAGGTAGAATAAGGATTAATCTTTATTCACTTATTTCCCCGACAGTTTTTACTTTTTAATCGAGTTAATCCTTTTATTAGCGGGATTTTCTGATGTTTTTATTTTTAATTAGATTTCGTACTTTAAACTGAGAGATTTTAGCTTAATTCATATGAATAATCAAGTTTCGTGTTTAGAAGAGATAAAATAATTGTATTATGGAGGTCTTGATAGAATGGCACTTGATTAAAAATGTTAAATATAGCAATTTTTTATCAGAAGCACAAAGGTAAATACTCTCATTGGAAGAAATGGTGCCAAAAGTAAGAAAAACAATAAAACGATTAGATTCCAGAGTTTTCGTAGTTTACTGGTTCCATTAATAGATAAAAAAACAACTACGTTCACGAAACCAAATACAAAAAGAGCAGAAAATAAATAAGAAATGATGAACGTAATGAACCGATGATAGATATTAAAACGGTTTCAACCTAAGGGACAGTTAACGTTTAAATTATTCAGATGAGAAAGAGGTTTTAGTTCAAAGAATGCTGAATTCCAAAAATCTGAGGTAAACAGCGAAAGCAATTCAAATAAAGTTTGATACAAAATATAGGGAAACAAAGGTTACTTGAGGAAGAAGAGTAAACTTCTACTTCTAAACAGGTAATGAAACTGGATTGTCAGTAAGAATGGTTAGAGACTCGCTGTTTAAGGATCCTATGGAAAATAGATGATTAAAACTGATTGATTCCTTGCAAGGTATAGCAACAAGGCTGAACGAAATATTTAAAAGCCCAAATGCGGCCTGTAGGATGTGAATTAGACATCTATTTTATGATATCAATCTTTATTTTGAGAACTATCTTGCAAATACTTTCCATTAAAAAATTTGGCACTAATATTCACGCAAGACATGATAAAGAATTCAGTTAAAAAAAATTAGAATTTCCATAATTATTGCCAGTAATCCAGCTCTATATTGTTTTGAGGAAACTATCGCAAAAAAACCAAACCTATTCTCAAGGGCTTCCTGAAAATTACATGCAATATTTTTTTCACGAAGTTATTCTACCGCAGTATCATTTGCATTTCTTCTATAGGAAGTGTATATGAAACTTAACATCAAAATAAAGAGTTCTATTCGCGCGAAATCCACAATCGGTGAATTGAGTTGCCATTATCATACTTCAATTTCGGTCCAATTTGCACTCACTTTTACGTATTCCATTTCTGAGTGAATATGCTATGCTTTCATTCCCACGAGACTCGATCCAGTTTGCTTAGTTTTAATGAATGCAGTGCTGAGCTCAGAACGTTATTTAACCTGATTCTTGTTTGACTTCCATTGCCTTCTCTCTATGCATTAACTGTTGAATTCATTTGAAATAAAATTGAGAACGGTTTTTCATCTTACAAGGAGCTTGTTTTATTATTTGCTTGGATCAGTCAAACTTCTCCCTCTCCTATGAATCTAAATCCGACAAAGCTGTGAGCAGAATATTATACAAAATTAAGAAACGAGCCAGATGTGTTCTTCAGAAATCTTTACCACTAGTTTAACTGATTTATGCATTCAATTTCTTAGTAAAAAAAGAAAAATACAATTACTACTTTCTCATGAATTTCTGCTTCGAAAGTAATACCTTATATTTATCCCTGTTATTAACACTAACCAAACTGAGTTCTATATTTCAAATGGTAAACTAAAATGGCAGAAATTATGCGTACAAAATCCTGCGGAATAGCGACTGATCTAATTTTTCTTTCGAGCTAGGAATTAATTATCGATATGATAAGGAGGTGTTTTATTCGGTAGTGAAGAATTAAAAACTTTTACCCGTGTTTGCAATCAAAGATCCTGCTTGTACTTTTAACCTAAGCTCGTGTACCTAAAAGGAGCATCCATACAAGTAAATGAAACATATTTATCTTGTAGCACATTATCATGGTATGTAGTATAATGTCATATTGAAGAGTTAATTGAAGCATTCAAAATACCGAATGAAATACGGCGCATACAAATAACTAAGATATACTCATATTACCCGTCGAAATGATTAAAGTAGGAGAATTTTGCAAACAATCATAACAAGTATGCATCGGTGAGATAAATTTATTGTCATTATCGGGAGGCTATGACACATCTATTTTCAACAACCATATCATATCCGTTAAGCATTATATAAAGAATTGCCAGTAACTCATTTTATATTTCACCAAAATATATTCCTATGTAGCGCTATAAAACTACTTGTTACTTGAATCTTGCATAAGCTTTCACGATCTTCAATCTTCGTTTTTTAAATTCCTCGGCAGTCGGTTTAAAAATGAAGATCTTTAACACTATTTAAAACTTCCTCTCGTATGAGTTAGCTTTTCTCTTCTCAGAAAGATATTTAAAGTAACGTTGGGATGCATACCAGGAATACTTTGAGATACAAGTGAAAGCAAGTAAGTGAGAGTTCAGCTGCGATATAAGGAAATGCTAGAGTTAACTTAAAAGGAGTTCTGCATAAAATGAGAAAACTTTCCTAGCCCGCACGTTGCTAGAAAACCTTCCGTAGCTGGATTAAAGCTCACCAAAAGGATTACTCATTGGAGCAAGGACGCAGGCTGGCAGAATCCCCTCTACCTCCCTTTCGTCTTTTACGAGTGCTGAAATTTTAATTTTTGCTCGAATTTAAGTCCCTTCTCGAACGAGCAGCAGCGTTCCCTTTAAATTCGGCTTAGTGAAATTCGGCAACCTTTTCTCGTCACTCTGAAACGCTAATGGATAAATAGTTTTAAATTGAATTACGCTCGTAAAAACACGCGGAAATGAAATGAACGGAAAATTCATCAAGGCCACGGAAACAAGTCGGACCGTATATTTCATTATGACAAGACGTTCGGATGAAAAAATAGTAATTTTCAAACTCTAATCGGACGAAACGGCCCTTGATTAAAACTTCTAGATTTCCATTTAACATTTAAAAGTTTCACGCGATCGTGCCTTCCTGTATTTTTTCATCTTAAATCGTCCGAATCGCTTCGTTTGTACTGACCAAAATCTTTCCGGTAGGGTTATTAAAGAATGCGCTAGGAATTCTTATCACAAAGAATCGAAAGACCTCTTTGATGAAGAAAGGAGGAAGGTTCTGCTGGTTAGGCTTTGGTTGTTAAGTGCTTTAACGATAATGTGATGAGCGCCTGAAACAACGCTTCCCGGGGGACTTCGGAGATTTGCGGGTGTCATAAGCGACTGGGATAGATGAGATCAAAGCGCGCACATTCGAACGAACATGAAAAGGGAAAAGATAGATGAAAAAAAGGATTGGAAATTGAACTAGAAATAATCGATCGGGGATTAAAGCATTTTCATGTGTAGAAATTACGAACACGGAAATGGTCCTTTGATGAAATCATGAAAGCTTCACATCTTGAAAGACAATTACGATAGTGGGAATGGTAAACGTTTAACTTAAAGATTAAAAACATTTTTACACATTGAATTTAATAGATACGTTTCACTTTCTCAGGTGCAAGATAATTTTAAAGCAAAGTATACAACAAATTTCAACTTCAAAGAAATCCGACAGCACTGAAATAATTAAACTGTAAACTACAGTATCTATTTATTTAGTATTTTTATTGAAGAGGTATTAAGCAATAGTCGGAAACTTTTTTTACACAGCAGAGGTTATCTTCCAATTAGTGTCGATTCACACCAGTTATGCGTAAGAAAAAGTCAATATTTTGAAAATTATCTTCACTGCGCCGTCAAATACATTCTGCTAAACTACGTATCGAAGCATAATATCAACATGATCACGAAAATGAAACTGGATATAGGACTCTCCGTCAGAGAACTATGGGCAGTACTCAATGATATTAGTTTCAACGTAGTTAAAGCGACCTCTGGCGTCCCGCGTGGTGGTTTACTCAGACTGCTAATGTTCCTAGCATACATCAACGACTCAAAAAATCACATTGATAACCAAGTTTGGATATTTGCAGTCGACACGGTAATTTACAAGTAGACAGGCTGCAGAGAGGATAGATAAACGAATGAATGTCGAATGATTTTCATAGATTTATAGAGTGGTGAGATAATTGGAAAATCAGATCTCAATGTAGACAAGTATTCGGTAATTAACTACCTCGACAGAATCATATTGCTTATCATTATATTATTATTCGTAAAGTAGTCGTGGGATGGATTAATAAACAAAACAATCGGTGAAATATCTAGGAGTACCCTCACGAATTACCACATGGAATACCCTCATCCATAATATAAGTGGAAAATCACTTAAGAAACTCGGCTTCGTTAAGAGAATAGTCGTTTGGAAAAAGTTTGCGAGATATGTTATTTCGCGTTAGTTAGGCCCGATAAGTGTTGTATTTGGGAATTAGAAAATGTGCAGCGAAAGGATACATTTTGTGTAAAATTGCTTCGTTAAATCAGTGAGCTTCACTCGGATGCTTCAGGATGCAAAATGGGAATTTAGAATAGCATGGGAAAAGTTAGAAGATTTCAACAAAGGATAAATTTAGTAGAAAATTTAGAGAAAGCACGTACAGAGATAATGTAGCCGATATATTGCGTCCACCATGTTACATAGGCCGTTCTGATACTGCGAGAAAGTCTATGTCCCTATGTCAGGGACAAAGACGCTTGAACTAATCGATTCAAGAACTCATTTTTTCCGCAATGATACGCGAAAGTAATTATAAGTAATAATTTCCCTAATCGATAAGGGAAGTAGAGTCATGGTGTATGTAACCCCGCCAGCTTGCTTGCAGCCCGGCGGCTTGCAGGGTACATATGTAGATGTAAACTGTTAAATATTTGTAACTAAAGCACTACATTCGAAACAAAGGAAAGACTGGAAGAGAGCATTTTTATGCCCTTAAAATCTCTAAATTCCTGATAATTAAACTGCGTGTTTCCGAGAGTTTGTTTGCACGTACATCCGAATGTGGTATGAATTTCATCTTCCTTCTCAAATAAGGAGGAAGGTTGTTGAAACCAGGATTGTCTCCCTTAATTCTCATTCTAAGTATTCGGATATTTATTTATTCAAGACATTACGAAGAAAGGCTGAAAGACGAAATATTAAGCAGCCATGATCTGAGTATGTGAATGTGGAAGGAAAAGGAACGATTGAAGTGGAAAGTCTATTTGGAAGAGGTTTGATAAGTTAAGAAGAGAGCAAATAAGGAAGAACGAGATTGGTGAAGTCGACAGAGAGAGGAAAACAAAGGAAAAGGAATCTTATGTCAGAGCTCAAAGTAGATAGGAAAACCACTGGAGATAAAGTGCGTGAGAAAGCTCAGCAAAGGAAGAGAAAATGGAATTTACAGAATATCATCAATGTATTCCTTAAAGCCGATGCGTAACTTTCCGCCACTTACCGAAACAAATTGCTCTTATACACTAAAAACTAATACTCATGAGAAATCTAGAAATATATTCCTTAGGATAGAATGCCCTAACAAAATAATTATTTTCCATAGCTTACAACCTCAGAAGACATACATGTTGGCGGTGGATTTTTTTTCATAACTTTTTTTACTAATAAAGCTAGCAATGACTCGATAGGGTACGATAGTAAATCATAGTAAAAGATGAAAATAATATTGAGAAATAAAAGTAATAGTAAGAGATAAAAATAATAAGAAAATGAATATTTCATACAAGAAGTTATAAGGGTATAACTAATATTTGTTTTGTGGTAAAACTCTTAACAACAGTTGATATATTTAACATCACTGCTAATATTTTTAAACAGCTATCTTATTTGAGAGAAAAAGGCCATAAGTCCTTTCAAAGAATCTACTTTTAAGTTTGCCATTTTACAGTTTAACGAGAGGGTTATTTATTGGAGATTCATGGCTGGCATCTACCATTAAGAAAGTTATTAACCTTTCCACAGACGAATAGAAAATGCTGTCAAAATAACTTTTATAGCCCTGGTCGCATATATACGGTTTGTTCGTTAACCAAAGTTAATTAAAGAAAGTCGTAGCAGTTTGATTGCGGTCTCCGTCAAATAAATTTTTAAAAGATCTT
Organism: Ladona fulva; assembly: GCA_000376725.2. NCBI lineage: Eukaryota > Metazoa > Arthropoda > Insecta > Odonata > Libellulidae > Ladona > Ladona fulva. Next base: position 272,084 of record KZ308423.1, on the reverse strand, counting down.
TAACCCATCCAACGACCTCAATAGAAATTTTATCGTTTAAGTAGTCATCAACATCAGCAATTAGGGAAGTGTCAAACCTGCTTAACAGAAGCAAATTGCAGTAGTGTCTCCCATATATGCCCCGAATTTGATACTTAAACAAGTAATTAAGAGAAAACTTAGCGTAAGTGAATGTAATGGTGGCTTGGATGGGAACTTTCTCTGCTATCTCAATAGTTATTTTATGCACGTCCAAGCAGGTTGAGGCTGGAAAGAGCCAAATTGTTTATTATGGGATCAGCGGCGACTTTTACCACTACTCCTTTCATAGACTATAAAATTTTAACTTTTTTAAACGTTTCTTGAAGTAACAATATTATTTAATACAAAAATTAGATATCTCCATAGATTCATCTCTCCGTCTATTTTCTCATTCATATTTTTATACTATTATTTAATCAAAAACGGTACATACATACGGTAATTGTGTAGTGAGATTTAAAATCTGATGCATAATACTATAGACAAACTCGATTATTAGATCAACAGAGAAGGAAATATAAGATCTCGGGAAGATTAAATTAAATATATAAACAAATAACGAGTTTACGAAAGGGTAGAAAAGTTATGATCATATCAAGGACTCCATTGGTTGTTGCGGTTACCTCAATGAGATAAGTACTTAACATTTAAAACAGATTAATATTTATTTTATTATATTTGCTTTTCACTTGAAGAATGTAATATCCTGAAAGATTCTCCTTTCAGATTCTTTGTCCAATCAACGGTAACTGCCGCATGTCAGAATGTTCTGCCTCGATAGTTAAATAGACAAAGCAACCACCCTGGAAGCGGAAGATTCGGGGTTCGAATACCAGTCCTGTCGGACATGAATTTTTCCTAGGCGTACGCATTTACGTAAAAAATTTTTACCCTTTCCCTTGAGTGTTGCTAAAATACGTAAGGCTTGAAGTTTAGATGACTTCGAAAGATAACTCAAGTAAGACAGGCTGTCGAATAGCTAAGTGGACAACGTGTTCGACTTCGGTAAAAGGTGTCCCGGGCTCCATTCCTGGTGGAGACTTACGTGCGAAATGACCTGAGCTGTCGGAAACTTTAACATAACTACAACTACTCAAGAAAGACTTACGTCTGTTAAGATCGCCATAATAGTTCAGCTTTCATCTTACAAGAGAAACTTGTGGTGATAATTTATCAGTATTTGAAGGCATGAAAACGAAAAACAAATTACATGAAATAGCTATCAATACTTCAAACATAACTTTAATGACTTAAAGGTACCTTTTACTAGCAAAATAAAAAGAAATCTCAAAAGCTTTAATCTGTGATGAAAATTTCTAATTTCAGTTTTTCACCCAGGAAACGCCGGATATTTATGCACGTAACAAATACAATGTGAAAATAAGTTCAGCAGCTAGAGACTCGGATGAAAGAGCGACAATCACAGTATAGAAATCTCAAATTCTGTTCTCACACTAGTCAGAGATCCAATGAATTCGGAAGAAGATCATGTAAAGAAGCTCTGTAATAAAAGTAAGTTAAAACTGGAGTTGGAAGAAAAATAAAGGAAGGGCGATTGAAATAAATCTGTTCTACGAGGAGAATGTACTAAAGAGGTTAGAAAAGGCTTTCCAGGAAAGAAAGTGGATTGCTTCTTGGGAGAAAAATACCGGTCATAGGTTAAAGTAGGAAAAATCAAGAAAAATACGAGGATAAGTCACCAGAGACACCATGGTAAATGGGAAAAACCTTTAAAGAAAATGTAAATGGAGATTGAAGAGATAGTACCAGAAAGTAAATAGGTAGTATCGTAATTATTGTAAATATGGTAGAGTTGATACTCAACTCGAGCTAAGGACGACCTCTTCTGTAAAGTAGAAAACAAAAATTTTCATGGATATTCACGCATTTGATTGCATTTGTAGAGCGAAATTTTTAAAACACTAACCGAAACCAATCGCAAAGAACCAATTAGTAGTTACGAGAAATATAAAGAGCTAATAAAAAAATTGTTGTTAATTGTTGTTGATAATTCCAATTATCACAGCAGTAAAGGATTTCAAATAAAAGTCTTCCGCATATGAGGGATATTTATCGTAAATTTGCAACAAAAACCACACCTTAACTTGAAAGTCACGGTCATTTAATAGTCAATCTTATTGTTTAAAATCGTAGTCTATCATTTCTAATTCATATTTCTATTTTGCATTGCCTGTAAAGTTGAAAACAACTTCTACGTGGGCTTTTTTATACAAGGAATACTTATTAAGACAAATCATAATAGAGATAGTACAGGTAAAATAATTTCTACAAGGATATTCTAGTAATAAACAAAGCATTTAATGGTAGTTGCTATGGTTAAATGTAGCATGCTTACCGTCAAATATGCTAAAAGATGAGTAATAACGTTCTCAACCAACGTTTTCAAACAGGTTTTTTTGCTTCCAAACTACGAGGGTCGCCACGGTGAACATTTTTAACCCATAAAAAAAAATGTAATATCAAATCCATTGAGAAGTATAAATTAAATCAAGATATTTAAGAAAGTGGCTTAAACTTGGAGAATGTAAGATGTAATTATCAGCAAAGCGAAAGTTTTCTGAGCTAGGAAATTACGTCGCGAAAATGTCATTTTGCATAGGGTGGGTTAAAGTAGTCATCTGCAACGAGGCGAGGTGTGTTTGGCCTCTCTAACACGTAAGTTGACGCTGTTTCCGTGCAGGGAGAGGGTATAAAGACCCCTTTCGCTGAAAACAACTCATTTTCTCGACGAGAAGGCAAATATTTGGCCTCTCTTTCAGTGTGCCTACCGTCTATCGCTCTTTTCCTGTTCCACCTCCATCTTCACTCCCAACCTCTCCACATACCATCATGTATTCGCAGAAGGTCATGGAAATATTCGCAAGAATCGCAATTCTTTCTCGTAAATCCTTCACTACCACACGTAAGACAAGTGTTTTACATTTTAATTATATTTGACACTCGCCCAACTTCTCATTGTTTCTCAACGAGGTATTTAAAATTGATCAATTCCACACGAATTGCTTATTAATTACTTACTGGATTTTCGAGAACAAATTAAATAGTTCATGTTACTACTGAGGTGGAAAAATAGCTATTTACTCAATGAATAGCATATTTTTTCGCTTCATAGATAGTGAGATCACGTCGAAGGACAAACTTTCACTTTTGAAAGTACATGAGGAATATAAAAATGAATAACTTAAACGGAGAGTAGGAAACAAAAATGCAGAAATTGACCAAATGATGTTCTAAAAGAGAATATAAATGTACAAGGACCATAGAGTTAAAAAATAACAACATTAACTTTCTATGTCTCATTTTTGGGAAATTCATCTCCTTAAATCCTCGAAAAGGTTTCTTTATTCTGTGTCTGAGCTGATGAATATCTAATTTTCTCGCCTCCTTCATCGTGACAAAGCAACAGATAACTGTTACCAGTGTAATATGCAAAATCGAGACGATTAGGAAACATTCCTAATTGGTCGTAAATTTGACTCAGCGATTTGTCATCGTAAGCGCAAAATGTTTAAATTGCCTTTCTTCATGCAGTTTATCACTGATTCTTATCACTACAATGAAATTTGCCTAAATTCCTCGTTTATTCTTTTTAGAAAATTCATGAGCTCGGATTCGACGATAGCCTTGGTCTTCAGGTTGACCGAATGTTAAGAATCCCAAAATTTCACAAAATGTTCGTTTATTTTTCGAAATTCCACGAACAAAATGAGAACTTCTTTCTTTAGTTTCATGATCATGAAATAATTTCTGTTATATTTAAGTTTCACTGTAATATATAACTGTATTTTTATCATGAAATATACAAGAATTTACTATTACGATTTTTGGGGGAGAAGCGTTACCTACTCTTCTCTCCCGAAGATGGCAACATAGTTACCGAAATACGTAACGATAACAATACTTGCAAAGCGTAATTATTACAAAGATAGTAATTATAGCACTAAAATCGCCAAAATAATTCCACCGAAGCAATATATATAACTTTGTAAATAAATTCCAAAAATCCATAAAATTAAAAGTAAAATCATAGGGTTACGTTTTTGTAATATTCCGTACCAGGCTGACCTTTAAGGCATGTTTACCTGACCACTTCAATATAATTTCAGTCCTTTGATCCTCGTTTATTGGTAAAGATGTATTCAACCATATTATTTTTCCATTTCTATAAAGAATAATTAATTTGCCCTGCTCTCAAAGAAATTCCTCAGCATTTTGTCCAATCCTATTTGCAGAAGTGCTACTTCCTTTGAACGTACAACAAAATTGTTTGTTTTCTTCCCCTTTGATCTTTAATTCGGAAAGATTACACCGTATATTTTTTGATACGATTCATACGATTCACTTTAAATAAGCTAGGAATGAATGTAATTTGGTAAAAAATTGACATATGACTTCACAAAACGCCAAACAAGGATCAGGACTTCCTATTATATAAGATAAAATTTATGTAAACATGCTGGAAACTCACAAACTGAGAAAATAAGGTCCATCAAATTCTTACATAAATTTTGCCTATAGTACAAGTCATCAATTATTTAATCTAATCAAACTTCGAAGCCGAAATCTACAGTCAAGGATAGGAATGTGAATCTTTATGGAATTTCGTTCGTATGAAACTTGTCTCGAGTTAATGTGGAAGTTAGCAAAGCTTTCAACATCTGAGTCTAATCGTAAAATTAATCGTAAAATGTCCAGAGTCCGAATTGATAGACAAAAAGTTACTCATTCATCTCCATTAATTCATTACGGTGCTACGTATGTTTTTTGCCCCTGCAATTCGTCACTACAAATTGTTCGTGACTGTAATAGTTAAAATCTCAATAATTTCCTCTTCATATCGTCATTCATATTTCTTTTAAATGGGCCTAAACACACATGTATTCTTATGGGAAAATGCATGAACTCAGAATCAACAATCGCATTGGTCGTCAGGGGGACGGCTTGTTTACAACCTCAAAATTTTACAAAATATTCGTATACTATATCTAAATTCTCGCAACTTCGAATCGAAAGCGATATTCCACGACCTTAATAAGAATCTGTATTAAATTTCCCTTCTTTTGGTACTTATTTAGATTTTATACGACTATTTCTTCCAATTTAATTTAGCAAAAGAAATAAAGTCTGTACCCGATAAAATCGAACTTTACGTGTATTTCTTATGGGAATCTATCTGAACGATCTTGGTTCAAACCCAGCAAATTTTGCGAATGAAAATTGACAGTACTTCCTTCCGGCTCACGGAGAATACGTGCGCAAAGTTTGTTGCAAATCGGACAAACGGTGTGGACTCCAATCCCGGACAAACAAACACGCAAACACACAGAATTTCTGCTTTATATATATAGATAGATAGATATATCAATGATAGTTATTTTTCAAAATGAGTGTATTGCAGCACAAATTGAAGATTAATTAAATTCGCTTCCCGATTACACGTAAAATTTATGATGCCGTAAGACAATGGCCAATTAAAAATTGTTAATCCATTAACTTGTAGTATTCCGAGCTCGATTTCAGAGGATTTAAAAACACTTATGTATGAGATGCGTTCGCGCAAACTTAATTTTATACATAGTTTGCAACCCTCTTTCCTGTCGTGAAGGCCAAATTATACAGGAAATACAGCTTGAGATTTAGAGCATTGTCGCTGAACATCTTTTTAAATTATGACTTCCCAAACCCTTCCCCCCTCGTTACCCTAACCAAGAACCTTTTCCCTTCCCCACCCTCTCCCCCCCACTCCTCCCATACAGCTAAAAACCATGGACATGTTTAAAAATGGCTTACTTTCTGTAAAATTTACCTTGAGGATGGCCGAGCTTAGGCCAAAACCGGTTGTACAACAAAAATATTTTGTGGAAGTTACAAAGAACGGTGTATTTATTGAACATAGCATATTNATGTTCTTAAAATGTAATTATCGAATATTTCTTCGACGCGAATTCGCAATTAGCTAACATTCTTATAAAGCTTCCTGTTCACATGATCGAATAATCTATCCAATATGAAATGGCGATAATCTCAACAAAATTGATTTTTCGCAACATTTTACGATTTTGATAACACTTTACTTTGTACTCAAAGAAGAACTTCAACCCGGGACCTCATTTATGCAAACATAGCACTCTTGCGTATCGTACCACTTAAGTTAGTATCTGACACAACTTAAGATAAAGAATGCATATGACAACACTTGGTACATTACACTTGGTACGGTAAAAGCGACACGATTCTTATCACACAATAAATTTCTTCCGTACAAACTCCCACTCGACCCAACCTTTCTCTGCGCATTCTTCCCTTTTAATCTCTTCCTCTTCATAAATTTCCACCCCCGTCCACCTCTTCCATTTCTCTATCGATGCTTCTCACCGATTCCAGCCTTTTTCACGTCCTGTCCAGACGTAACTTCCCATGCAACCACTCCATTTTTATTATTTTTTTTACCACACCGAAAATCCTTTAAAACCGTTCGTGGTCTGATCATTACAAACCGAATTACCAATAAACCAAGCGAGAATTCGTTATCAGTGCGATGAATTATATCGTTCTGACATGTTGATTTGTAAACGGAAAGCCTCGGGTGTGGACACTTTCGTTTCCGAGAGCCCCTTGGCATTTTTTACTCGCGTCTGATGAATAGATCGAAAAATAAGTAATCGTTTCGCTTTCTTTTCTTCGTTTCGATATAATCTTGCGCAATGTAAATCCAAAACGATATCTATATCAAATGTGTACATTTTCACAGAGATAAACGCGTATCATTCAATAATGCTATAGAAAGAAGTTATTTGTATGATTTGTCTGTTTTTTCGATTTTGAAAATGCTTTCGATAGAGTTTAACGGCCAAATCTAATGGGAATTTCAAAAGAAAATTGGTTTGGATGGGAAAGAAAGGCGTTTCGTGCAAAACGTGTACTGAAATCAAACAGCACGAGTTAGAAGAGCTGATGGGGAATCAGAATGGGCAGAGTTGGGAAGAGGATTAAGACAAGGTTGCCCACTATCACCCTCGCTTTTCAATATATATGCAGAGGAAATGGTGAATGAAGCTTGGAAGAAATAGACAAGGGAGTGAAAGTTGGAGGTGAAGTAGCCACGTCAGTAAGATATGCTGTAGAGATGATGAAAAACCAGAAAAGGTAGATGGTGAAAAACTAGAATAGGTAGATAATATCTCTTACTTGGGAGGTGTTCTTTCTTGGGATGGAAGGTGTACATATGAGATTCAAAAAAGAATAGCATTGGCCAAGGAAACTTTCGTGAAACAAAGGAACCGATGATTAGAGGTCTTGATAAAGGAATCAGGAAAAGATCGGTAAAATCCTTGGTATGGAGTGTTTTTCTAAATGGGTGTGAAACATGGACCTTACGAACGGAGGACATCAATAGAAAGCGAAAATATCGCTATATTTACAGAAGTGAAAAAAACCGAACCGAAAAAACTGATATTCTTAAACTCGAACCAAAACATAAAACCGTTCCGATATTCGGTTCCCACCAATGCGCACTTACGAAAGTGTAATCGAAGAAAGTTTTGCAAAACATTTGTAACTACGACTTGCAAACAGCTTTTACTAAGTATCTTTCTAAAATTTAGCGTAATGTAACGTAAATGATGAAAGTCAAATATGAAAAAAAGGAATTTCAGAAGGATATTTCATTTAAATGGTCCGAGCGAACCAATCAGTACGAGCCTGTTGGAAACGGTTCTAAGTTGGCATATGGAGCAAAACCGGAACTGAACCGGCAGAAGTTTGTTTTTTTTTCACTGAACTGGAGTGAAAATTGGAACGACAAATATTAGGGTTCGATGCCCTGGACGGAAGTGATCATTAATTGCAACTTTACCACTCCGTAAATATTCTTAAAAATCAGGAAATAAAAATGTCTAAGTAGCGGAAGGAACCTAGATTTTCACGTAATAAGTTCTACATCTTCTAAATATTATTCAATTGCAATAAAAACAAGCATTAAAAAGATATTACTTAATTGAATTAAAGTTTTTTCGAAGCTCCTTTATAAGGTTATTTTTCAGTGACGAATTAAAAACTCCTCATTACGAATTAAAACTCCTTAAGAATCATTTTAACTATACGTTAAAACTGAGGTGAAGAGATGACTTATCGCTATCTACGATGAAAAAGCCACTCTACTTAGTATGTACAGTTGTACCAAGAGCTTGAGGTCCACATAGGTGGAGATAGAGTAAGGCGTTATTAGACTAAGCTGACGTATCCTTTTTAAATGTCTTTCCCCTACACAATTTCAAAACGATCTAAAAACACAATTGGCGGAAGGCCTATTTCAATGGAGTGTTGTTTCTACATCTATTTAATCTTATGTCCCAAACTTCCCCTGGAAAAATTATCTCACTGTACTTACGGAAAAGGTACTTATCAATATTTTTTTGTAAATATCCGCTATACCTTAGTTATTTTCATAAATTGACACGTTTATTTCATCGATATTGATTTTAGCTGCAAATTTGAGCTTAACTAGTGTTGATGGCGCTGCAGAACGCATTCCAGGAAGACATCGTGTTAACATATTTAATGATTCGTTTCAGTGCATACGTTTTCCACATCATTGTTTGTGTCTACAATTATGAAACGTGCTCAGTTGCAGAATGTGTGAAATCATTTGTAAGACTTTTGGTTAGCTCGGTCGCGGCACTCATGGGCCAAACAATGAAACTCTTGTTTGCTAAGCACTGCTCCCAGTTAGGGTAAGGTGGAGGATCTGCGGCTGTATATTTTGGGAGTTGGAGAGACCGAAGAGAGTAAAGAAATGTTGCAGTGGTCGAATGAAGACCGCTGGTGGTAGGAATGGCTAAGCCGCGAATGAGGTTTCAAAAAAGTGAAAGTTGTTTTCATATCTCACATAGTTACGGCTCGGCTCTTAACCCCCAGTTCACTCCACATCTGAAATAGTTTACCCTACAATAGGCCTTTCTATTTTCGTTGAACCAATATTGCGGTGGCCGTTATGATGGCTAGACTCATATTGAAGAGCGAGTGAAAGTGGAATTGAAATTTTAATGGTTGATATAAAACCTAATGTACTCGATCGAATAAATTTAGACGCAAGGAAATGGGTGAAACGTAACTTTGCACATTAAGGTGTGGGCATAGGAATATTCCCAAAGGGAAACGGACATGAAAAATGTCCGACAGAACCGGGACTCGTAACCCCGATCTTCCATTTTCCGGATGGCTGCTCTAGCCAATTGAGCCATCGTGCCCGTTTCTGCCTGTTTAGAGTAGTCAACCGGAAAATTGAAGTTTTAGGTTCGAATCCTGGTCCTGTCAGACCTTTTTCTTGTACGTTTGGAAATTTAGATGCCTTTATCATATGTGAAGACAATATTTTAAGAGTCTTCGGTAAGAAGACTGTCGTTCATTTGGATGCCTAATAAAATTATATTACAAACCATTTTTAAAATGAATTAATAGCTAAAGTCTCTGAAACATAGTTTAAAAGAAATGTTTCGGAAATGCAAACCGCTTACTGTCTTTTGGCCAGATCAGGGAGGACCTACAATCCAGCAATTTAATATGCGTTTTTGTGTTAAATTTTATCTGCAACGGGTGGAAGTGTTTTTATATCTGTCCTCAAGTAAACTTTAGCAATAACTCAAGGTATTATTGTGCTACAACTAAGAACAACAAAATGTATTCGATTAAAAGCCACTTTGAATAAACTAAAATAGGTAGCAGGAGACATCAAAATCTACCAAAACGTTGAAGGTGCCCAATAGAAATGAGCTCTTAAGTACCTCTAGTTCTGAAAAACGTATTAATTTGGCACATAGAATCACATTAGAGGAAAGTGGTCAGTCAGATATTGAGAGGAGGAGAATTTCTAAAGAAAGTCATTGGAGGTAGGATGGAAAGGAATCAACAGACTGGAAAATAAAGTCAAAAGACGTTGGATGACATACAGCGAGGGATGAGATATTTAGAAATAAAGAACGGGACCTTAGGTAGGAAATTTTAAGGCCCATGGACTTACAATAAGTTAAACCACTGATGATAATTGAACGTATGCAAATTTAACAGAAAATATCAAATTAATGACAGTAATTCATAATCATATCTAACTCTCTAGGGTATTTCAATTCAATCCTACGATCCTACTTATTTCCTTTGATCTTTAAAACTCAATGTAACATAAAGATTCATCGCGCTAAATTAATCGACTTTCGAAGCCGCACCCGGATCCGAGATTTCTCCAGCAATTTAAATATCAGTTAATATAAGAGCAATGATTAAAGTCTACTAAACAATATTTATTAGCACTAAAAAGATATTGTTAAATCCCACTTCTGTGAGGGACTTACAGCAATCCTGTCACATTTCCATCATGCCACGATGCTCCAAAATCATGTAAGACAACTATGTATTTAGATTTTCGGAGGAGAGGAAATCGTTAATTACATTTCCAACAAGAAACAAAACAAGCGTCTCCATAGACATACGACTCGTACTATATAAGGCATACAATCAGCGTGTGCGTATGCAGAGAGTTGGATTTCAGCGGTCTGGTTTACACATCGGCCTCTAGGGGGTTTACTGAGAGCTGGGACACTTCACAAGTGTAATTGTTAAAGCGAGACAGCCCCCTATCAAATTATGCGCGTTGGATTAGAAGGAACAACAGATTTACGATCCTCTTCGTAGGAAATTTACCCATCTCTGCTAAATTGGACAAGCGAAGCGGGAAAATAGTTGACTGAGTTGAATAGCTTAAGATTTTATTCCCATAATTGTATCATAATATGTCATGGATACGTAGTTTCTAATATATCAGAGTACAATGCATTTTCGATACCACCAATTTTTCGTTAATATACCTATAAAAATGGGAATATATGCAGTAATTTTAATCTATTTCCGTAGGACCTTCGCTAATGTTCGTAAAGCTTACCTAATGATAGCAGATACGTATAAAAAATAAATAACATCTTTATTTTCGGCAAATTGAGACTTAAAAGTCTACAATGAGATATTATATTGGCTTAATATTAAATTGTACTTATATTACTTAAAACATATATAAATAGTATATAAAGATATACACATCTTTTATTTTGGCCTAAACAAATGCTGACGAGATTCTGAGATACAATTTTAACAGAATTGTGTCTGCAAAGCACTCAAGTCACAATAGCCCTCATTCCTCAACCATTAGCTTCAAATGGCTTTTTAGAGGGAATGAGACCGATAGGCAAGATGAAAAGTGGAGTGGTTTTTCTTTACTATCCTCACTGAACTGAATGCCGTAAGTGAGAAACGTCCGAGTATATTCGACGCAATGACCCAACCAATCACTTTCCAGGGCGGTTCATCCGGAGAGATTTAATTGAATAACATCATTTAGCACTCGTATATCAGTTGCTTTTATATTATGGAAGCCAAAAACATGACCCAAACAAAGTAAATTCAAGGTCCATTTCCTCTCTTCCCGATCAAAAGCGATCCTTATTGCATTCCTTTCATCAGCATATGATATAAGGAACATCAAAAGAGTACAGTTATCTAAAATCAACTAAAAAATTATATCACTGACAAGAATCCATATCATTAAAGTCACTTCCGTAGGCATGTAAAAGTTTAAAGATGAGATCTATCAAAGAAAGTTAAAGGCGGAAGAGGCAATTCATCGGCTTCAATTAAATGCGAAAAGGAAAAATAACGAAGGGAAGCCCGCCAGGAAGGCTGTCGACGGATGATGTGGTATACAAAGAGAGGTTGATTTCCGCAGTCAAAAGAGAGGGAAACCGAGGCTGAGAAGGATCTCATTTAATTTACTAAATTCCATTTCCCGAATCCATTTTTCGGCTTCCCATTCATCGAAGTTTTCATTTCCTGATTTTTCGTTCTGTCAAAATTTCGTATTTTTGAATTTAGCCTTTTAAAGTGCCGGTTTTTAAACTATTATTTCCTTAAAAAATGATCAAAGAAGACCATGTAATGCTTTTAAAGCGAGAGAAAAAAATGTTGAAGAGAATCTAAACTTGTAAAAGTTATGCGACTCTAAGTTTATGGCCGCTATGTGAGCATCAATATTGTATTTTCTGCGAGACGTATTTCATCTGATATTTTCTTAGGCTGGATAACATTTCAAGTAAAAAATAAAGTGAGTCGTAGAGTTGTCAGATGTCGTAAGCTATCGGATTTTATGAAAACGACAAGGAGCTCCTCCCCAAATCTTGCGCTGCGGTGTGTATATTTAGATTTACATTTCGGTACTTAAATGCAGACATAGCATAGGTCGACCGCAATACAACAATAGATTACTCCATCAATAGGTAAATCGTGAGTTGCTTCCCAGCAATAGAAAAATGTTTAATAAATACCAGTAAGCACCACCGTCAAGCATGACGTAACTTCACTTATTTTTTATACAATCAATGTGCGAAGGCGTGACTTTGTGGAAAGCCATGTGAATAAGCTAAAAAACTTGCTATTTTCCACAAGATTTATTAATACGACCGGTTTCTCTTCCGTGGAAGCATCATCAGGTAACAACAAGAATTATTCGGTGGTTTATATAGTTCTGGAAAGGATATGAAGGAGGGGTGGGGAAAGAGAAGGTGGAGAGGGGTAGCGGGAGGAGATATTAAGGAAAGAGTTTAACTGATGATGCTTCCACGGAAGTGAAACCGGTCGTATTAATAAATCTTGTGGAAAATACAAAGTTTTTTTAGCTTATTCACTTATTTTAATGATATATCTGTTATAGTACACATCCCTTCAACCAGGAAATGTCAATTGTAAGTCTAAAATGATTTACTATATTTGTTACCGGTACCTATATGGTTTGATTGATAAGGGATAAGTTTCGTATATATTCCCTCATAATTAAGGGGTGGACTGTTTTGATCATTGTCGTTATGAAATCAAAATTCGTACATATTTGTATATTTCAACTTTTAGCCATAAAATTAGAACGAAAAACACTATCATCTTCTAACCATTAATTCCAATCGTATTCTTGTAGAATAAAAAAGTTACCTCAGGATCGAAAATAGGGTTTGGTGAACACTCCATCAAACATGATGGAATTATTATGGCTGAATACGCAACCTATTCACATCACAATTTTTTATGAATACTAATCGGGATAGATTTTCGGTTAAGAATATTAGCAGAGTTGCGAAACAATAAATACTCGATTTTGTTGAAGATGAAGATTATGCAGTTCGTGAAATTTACTCAAGCTCACAGCTTTAAAACCTTTTTTGCGATAAAATTACGTTTTACTCCAAAAAAATCTTCCTCTCTTCACCTCAACGATTCTACTTTATCTAGGTCACAACAGAGCAAAATGTGAATGTTCATTGGAAATGCGGGTAAATAAGAATCACTCCTATTACTATATGTTTGTCCCTGCGATTTCTACATCGTACTACGCAGATGGCGGAATCTCAGAAAATGCCTACTCTTCCTAAGGTCGGTAATTATTTCCTAACATTAACTCTACATGGATAATTGCTTTTTATGTATATAATTCATTTTCAAATATGTGGCTGAGCGATGGAGTTGATCAGAGATTTACAAAGCTTAAAAATTCAAAGTAACGCACGAAAAAACGGAGGAACGATTTTAGGAAATTTTTAAAACCCAATTACAAGTAACCCATACTTACAAAGTAACGTAATAAGAACAAAAATTAGCAATTATGAGATAGAACGCAGATGACTGCCTTGATTAATATACGGACTACAGAGATTTGAAGCTTAAAAATAGTTGGCCTGCGATAAAAATGATTTACCATTGGATTACCGTTAAAAAAAGGAATCGATTAACAGAAAACATTTTTTCGGTCTCAATATTGTGGTAGCTCTTCATGATGAGAGAAAATAAAACGACTTTTTCTCAGGTTACCTGATGATGAAGCCATGCGTGTAAGCCTAGATCGTGGAAGATTAAAATTCTGTGGTAACGAGCAAAAAGGTTGTTCCAATTCCCCATTAGGAATCGATTCTTAGCTCTCCTACAACGTTCAAGAAAAACGACTCGAGATCACGATCCAACTTTTGGGGTCAAGACCTTTCATGAACTAAATATGTCTAAACTTTTTATGAAAGATAGGGTATAAACCTTTCGTCTAATTTCATTCGACATTCATTTTTTTTATTGCTGTGCTATTCGGAATCCTCACTAAGTATGATTAGTTTCCGATCAGGAGACGGTACTTCGTAAAGCAGCTAGTTCTGTTTAATGAAATTTCAGGTTCCCCGGCAGTGTTTCGGCTAGCAAAGAGTCCCTAGGATGGGATTCGCTTAAGGATAGAAGACTATTTTACCGACGGCAGCTATTCTAGGGAAAAAATTCATCAACATAGAAATAGTTGACGGGATGTTTCATCTTTTTTTCCAGTTAACAGAACTCGCGAGCTAGAAGAAGGAACGACGGGACCTTACGTCGAAACAATCGCCAGATAGGATAGTCGCTTATGGCCGTTTTTCCGCGGGACATTAGAGAAGCTAATAGCAGTAGGTTTATTACAGATATAAGTATTCTTACAAACCTACCTCTGACGGCTTGCATGGGCGACGTGTAAATGTAAAATAACTAGGAAAAACCGGAATTACGCAATCAAAAGGAAAATTCATCGAGATGCTATTTTAGGGGATCTATTTTCTCATATGAAAGGTAAAACTTGTTTTACTTAAGTACTTCTGCGTATAGTTAGGAGATGATGAGACATTTGTAAAACGATCATTTGGAAGATGCCGTATAGGAGCGGAATTCAACGAGGGGACGGGAGGGGGCGATAGGAAGGAAATGAGGAAAGATGGGAAGAATACACACTGGAACGGTGCTGGGGAGATACGCAATTACCGGACGGGGGTCAGAGAAAAGGCGTACCGTTCCCAGTTGTTTGGCGGCGCTGATGAGATGAGCTATTTGGCGATCGGGAGTCGCTTAATGGGAACGAAGGAGGAAAAGGCAGAAGAAACGCTGGGTGTAGTAAAAAAGGGGCTAAATGGGAAAAAGCGGGGATTAATGGGTAGTGAAGGAAATGTTGGGAAGACGAAGACAATGGATATCGGAAGAGGGTGCGGATAATGGGAACGAAGGAGGAAACGGAATTAGGTGAAGTATGAAAGTACAAGAGGTGCGAAAAGAAAGAGGATTGAATGAGAAATTCGACAACGCAAGATGGAAATTGTGGCCTCGATGGGAAGAGGAAGTAAAAGGCATGAAAATAAGGCGGATAAGTGGATGCTAAAGAATGGAACAGAGAACAAACAAGTTGGAGATTAAAGTGGAAAAACTCAAAAAGAGAAAATCAACTAAGCCTGAATATATTTCGATAACCATATCCTAGAAATGAACAAAAAGGTTTCGTGATTTTTCCACTGTTTGGATAATAATACCAAGCGATTATACATAATCAGCGGTTTCCAGTGAATGAAACGTATACTCGCGAACTTGAGGAAAAACAGAGCAAGACGATAAGTTTTATTATAAAGTGCTACGATAGAAAAGCAAGTTCAACGCAAATTCTCTCCGACGCTGATTGAGAATACTTGAAAGAAAGGAGATGTATCCATTACCCATGAACCTCTCTAGTGAATAATTTCTTTTTAATTATAAATGAGGAATATATTAAAGTTTTATAGACCAACAGTACACGCGTTCTAGCTTAGAAGGATCACGAATTAAATAGTAAATACACACTCTACAAGTCCTGTCATTTTTGACGGGATAATTCTCTAGTTCTAGATACAATATATATAAACATATAAAAAAGTATTACTTCAGAATTTATTTATCTGTCTTTATCTTTTCTAAAACTTTTGCCAATAAGGTTATATATATATTTTTGGCTACGTGAAACCAATTGCACTGTGAACTATTTCAAAAGTAGAAAAAACCCGTGATGAGCATGGCGCTATGTTCCATCAAATAAAAAGTGGCATTTCATACTCTACTGGTGTACCTAACTGCAACGAGATATTTCATTATAATGACGCTTAATTAATCAGGATAGAAAATAAGCTATTGTCTTCCTCAAAAAAGAGAATATAATTGCTATTTGTTGGCTAACAGCAATACAAAGAAGATTTTTCCTTTAAAAAGGTCTCTGGGATAAGTGAGTATCCATAAATCCATTATCATCGCGAATAAACCCTTGAGTAAACTTCGATGTGTCAGACCGTGGGCGGCGCTTGTCCCTTTACTTCGTCCTTAGATCCAAAGGAGGTTGTATAACCCCCTAAAATGCAATTACGGCGTATGTTTTAGCGTGCCTGCTTTTCTTCTCGTGTTGTGACTGTGAGTCACCGTGAAGGTTTCGCCGACAGGATGAGCATCCGGTCTCAGAAGATGTGCCAGAAATTCTTCAGGAATAATTTCCACGCTTATTACCCACGGAGATTAAAAATATTTAGTATAAAAGAGTAAACGTAGCTCACATTCACTCTCTGACTTATGCGTGAAAGCGCAAGGAAAAATTACACTGGCAAATAACATTTAGATTTTCAGAGGGTTTTAGCTTCAGCAGATGTACAGGAGTCTGTATGTAAGCGATGCTATCTTGGGTGGTCTGTTCGTAAACGAAAATTTACGAGAATTAAAGATACGAAATTCTATTCCAGTAATGAATGATAATGGCGAATTTAATAGGCAACGATTTATATTATGGCCTTCGCTTTCTTTTTCACTATCAATTACTACATTAATGAGTTTTAAGAGAGGTAAGATCTCGGAAACATTTAAATTCTTCAAAAGAAGTCGAAAGGTCTAAAGGAACCAAGTTAATCGAAGTGATCATCTAAGGCGTTCGATTCGGAAAACTGATCCTGATAAGATCACTAATGATGAGTGATAAATTAATTAATCTACCATAAACCATCCTAATTCCAGCTGCCTTGAGAAACTAAACCATATAAATCGCTAATCGTCTTCTGCATTAAATAATTCGTGTATTTTTCGGAATTAGTGCATTGAATTTGTTAACGACGCCTACCAACCCAAATATCAACCCATAAATTTTACATTAACATATTTTTTATGGATCTTAATTGGTTACATAAGCATTGAGTTATGATAAAAATGTTTAATCAATATGTAATTCGCTTCAAATTGCCTACTCTATAATTCATCCAAGCAGAAATATTCCGATGCAATGAATAATAAGCAAAGAAGTTAATTCTCAAAGCACCTGTGAATAGTATATATAATGAGTCGATTGAATAAAATGGGAGCATATGAGTTATTAATCGTTTTTATCACTGCCAACAATAAATTTAAGGAGATAAAAGTTTTCAGTTGGAACCTAAACACAAAAAATGACTAAAATACAATCAAACGTTATCAGCAATATGAAAATGTATCTTTAAAACTAGGAACATCTATGATTTATGAATGATCCTTTCTTTTTATTAAATGTATGATTTAAAATGTATGAACTAAGAAAAATGTTTATTTTTTGACAAGAATTTTGCAGCCTATTAAAATGGTTTACTTCGTAATTGGAAAGATATCATGCTATAATAATAAATTATAATAAATATTTTTGATATAATGAAAAATAATAATGAAAAACAATAATAAAACTAATAATAATGCAAATGTATGGAAAAATACCTTAGTAACGTAAAACTTATGTTATTTGAATTTTATATAAGATATTTGTTATGGCAATTATATCTCTTAATTTGACCCATACACATAAGACACAAACCATAGCTTACAATTAGAGGAACAGCAAATTTAATACCTCACTATAAATTCCGTTCTTCCCTAAAACAATTAAAATAATTTTCAATATTTATCGACAAAGTTTCCATAGTTTTGAAAATCTCATCGACCAAAATACCCTTCTTTAAAACATAGAAGAGCGCTACTCTTTTTGAAAAAATATACTCTGGCATATACACACACGTATGACGCACACAATCCTCATACAGAGTAATTTCATCGTATGCCTCATTTATTCACAATACTCCTCAATTACCATTTTCTAAGCTGAGAATGGCAAACCTACCGCAGGTGTTACAAAGTTGCACGCGAAAGAATTTTACGGGCCAATGGAGCTCTACAGGCACTATCTTTGTTGTATATTCTTCAGTGAAAACATAAATTCCCATGTAAATAACTGTGGATTTTGTTGGTAAATAATTTAAATCTATAAATGATTCAGCCAATAGCAAGATCTACTCGTATAGTCTATCTACATCTATAGCTGCAAAATGAGCTAATATCAAAGATCACCAACCCACGCCACGATTAGGCATAACCTTAGCATGGAAATTGTATTTCATAAAATACGTATGGCACTCTTCCGAAAAAGGTTCGTCATCCTCTTGTTTATTCTAAACTAGCTCTAATTCTAACTACGTCTGTTCTATTCGGCAGCTTGCTCATGACATTTCAACCAGCTTACACTCGATCTTCCTCTCCATTTACAAGCACGAACACTCCTTCTTCTTAAACAGCAATCTAATCATTCTCGTGCCATTTATCATCCAAATCAATATACATTATCAATATCAAACAGGTCACGTAGCCTTTCTTTTAATTCCACATTCATTACCCTGTCACAACTGACTCCGTTTTTCCTATACTCTCCACAACTTTCTATAAAACACTTTCCAAATGCAGTCAGCATAACACTATATTTATATTACAAAGAGAAATATTTAAACCAATGCCAATCTCTTTCTTCTACATATTACGATAGAAATTTATATAATGGCGCATGCTTTCTTTTTCATTTTCCTAACTGTAGCAACAAGAAAATCACAAATTTTCTTCACCTCCTTAATCCGAGCAAGATTCTCTCCCATAACCCACGACATTTAATAAAAAAGCGAAATCAAAAGTGTTTAATAGAAAACCATGAACAAAAGTTATCTGGCAGGAAGTGAAATGTATTCGTCGTCTTCTTATTTTGTCTCTATTGGATGATTGCATTGAATGATCTCATCTGATGAACATTTATAATGATGTTTTAATAAGTAATGTGTTCTTGTTTTGCTGTAACCTAACATCGTATGCATTAGGGTTAGAGGGGACTCAAAAGTTCAACCTCGCCTTGGTAAAGACAATTTTTAATATATCCACGTTTCTCCTGGAATATCCAACTTTTTCCGCCGTATGACGTACTCTGACAAAATGGCAAAGAATTATATTTCGGAAAAATTTTTAAATAGATGTAAAATTAAACGCTAAGAGCGATTTGGAAAGTTATCACGCTCTCGTTCCATGCACTTTCGTGAAAATTATCACAGGAGAGAAGCACCCCGAAAATGGTGTGAAAGCTTTGAAAGTACGGCGAGGCTTTTGGGGCCTAAAAGTGAAGATGAATCATAGTAAGCGAGATGCGAATCCACACGTGCCGATGGAAAAAGAGTGAATGAGGGCGCGGGGTACAAAAGAGACTGAAGTTGAAACGTAAAGTATTCAGGACCGTGAAGAGGGAATTCACGTGAGCAATGAGGGGAGGAAGGTGGGAGGATTGTGCGACAGAATGATTAGACCCACTAGGTGAGAGTGCTGGCTTCAAGGGTCAAAGGTCACGTCCCTCTGATCAAATCCACATCTAGGCAACCAGAGATCAGCACATGTGTCTAATGAGGAGCGTGTTCTTACGGCCGATCAGCCCCTCGTAAAATCTCTATGTCGATAGAGACGCTACATTTCCTTTATTCACGAGTGTTAACGAAAATAGGAGGACATTGTGTCGTGTATAACAGAGGACTGTTGTCATCCCTAATGAAACCAGTAGGGATCTGGACTATTCCCAGGTGCGCAACTTCTTGATCACGTTATTTCATGGGTACTACGCAAACAGAATTTAATAATCCGCAAGGGATCAGTAATACCTTTGGAATTGCAGCGATGAATATAGAAAAAGTGGATTCCGGCTGATTATATTCGTATTATTGAAAACAACAACGCTAAATTAAAATAAATTAGCGATACTGTTTACAGGAAAAACTTAAATAATCGGGAATAAAAATTATAAATCTCAAAAGTAAAAATTTCTTTTCGAAAAATATAATGATTTAGCCAATAATCATATATATCATTAATGCACTAAATACGAAGAATAGAGTATACATAAATTTCCATACCAGCACCACATTCGTCAACGTTTCCGCAACTTGAGTTAAGTCGGAATTTCCCAGCAATTTATCGAAGTCATTTCATGGCAATTACATTTTAAATATTTCATTATTTAAGATTAATTAAACTTTGCAAATTGAGCCCCTTACTAACAACTTATACTTGGATAAGAAGATTGTTCTCTTGAGTGAAAAATTACATCTAGTAATGGATGAAGTCAGCCTTAATGTTGACATAAAATCAAAATATAGCCAATCACATTCATTTAAAAAACCCACATCATTATAAAAATATTCGCAACCGAGTATTATATTTCTCAAGACTTCTCAATTATACAAACACTGCAATTCTACAAAAAGATGATACTTATCAAAACTTAAAGCAACCTATATCTAAATAAGTATACGCTCACTGAACAGCCTTAATGAGAATTTTATGTCACCTTCTATTCAAGGAGAACATTTTTAATTTTTCATTACATCTCACGTTATCAGCAAACGCTACAATATAAAAACAACTTCTGCGTGATCGATATCTCCTGTTACCGCCGTAAAACAATGATTGAATGTAGGCAACGGACCACAATTTCAAACGGCGCTACATGCCAACTTCGCATTCCGGACTGCTGAAAATTCTCCATGGAAATTTTTTTCGCCGCCCAAACTCCCAGATCATCGAAGTCGTTAAAAACATCCCAAAATGGTTATTGGTTTCCGAATCACTTTATCCCCACTCAACCCCGCTAAAGCTTTCATGTTCTTTATCACCGCAGTCAGTCAACCAAAGGTATCTCTTTAAACTATGCATCACTTTTGATGGCATTTTTTGAATTTTGGATAAGAAAAATGGCGACCAAATTTCACTTTTATTTCAAACCACGAAAACTCTTCCATTGAATAGAAATTTAAAAACAGCAGCGAAGGGATATGAGAGGTTCCAATATTGTAAATATTACTTCACTAATTCACTATTTTTTCAAACTTTTCCATGTATATCAATAGCAGGAAAAATTACGGTCCACAGAATTCACCATTGGAATGGGTCTTCGGATACAAAAAACGATAATCACAACCGTAAGTCACAAAATTCAAAGATAAAATTTGAGACAAATATTTTCAGCTCTGAAAAATGTCTTTCTCTTGAATTGTGGAATTTTAATGAATAAATGAAGTGTAATAGCGAACGTTACGACAAGAAAAGCATCAGTTATTACTAACGTAAAACGGAATTACGATAGGGTACCTCAAAATCAAAATATACAATTTTTCAAATCCAAAATACAGAACATTTTTCACGAGTTGTGAAACAGATCAGAGTTATTTCATAACGCAAAGCTGTTCGCAACAAAAGACGCAGGAGTCAGTCTTTAATTTCAATTCATCGTACACAGATGGTCAATAATCTAAATTCTCAAGAATTCAAATCCAATATTATACACATTTTTCACATATTTTCAAAGAGTGATTTAAAGGCACCAGATATTTAAAAATCTTTAGCAAACGTTTCTATCGTGCAAAGAAAATTTTGAATGTGTACTCCAGTAAATATTTTATTTTTGATTTGACCAGTGCTGCAGACAAAGAAATCATAATTAGGATAAAGCAGATGAAAAGAAAGCCAAAAATAATTTTTCGCTATCTAGGGTAGCTGAATATATTATACTTAGGCTCACAAAACGTGATGAGCAACAAAGCAACTCCCTACTGAAGGAAATCCTCGAATTGTGTACACTTTGAACTTCCTCTAGTCCAAAAACTTGCTTTTCTGCCCAACCGGTTAAATCCCTCACAATGAAATGTTAATCAAATCACCGCTGAAAGCTCTATCATACCCTAGGATCCAAAGAGCATCTGAAGCACGGCTCTTTGAACATTAATCCCCAGCTTTGAGTACTTAGGATTGCAATTGCCGTTTGGATATTTCCACGAAGCATATCCTGCTTCAATGAGAACCAGTCGATTTAGAAAATCCTAAGGGATACTTGTTGACGCGGCGGATTACGGCATTGCCGTATGAAACGCCTGCATCAACCAACAGTATTTTGATCTTGGGTTCATGAATTTCGAGACGAAAGTCATTTTACGATCGTTGGGTTCCTGATTCATTCCTTTTATTTATCCAATTCTTTATATTATCGCACAAAACTGTTAGCCACATCCTAAACTCAGAAAATGCTCAAAATTGTCACTTGATTAACATTAGCTAATTTATTTAATTGCCTGTGCTGTACCAGTGCTATCGGCCTATCAGCATATTGCTGCTATATTTAACTTATAGAACCAATTATTAGCGCAAAGTGCAGTACATTTTACTGCTAACTGCTTTTACTGTCATAACTTAATTTACTTTCCTTACAATAAATTTCCTATCGGCCTAGAATTAATTTACTCATAAATAGATGTAAGCATCATATGATCGAAAGTATAAACTCCTCGTGTTCTGGCCTATAAATATCTAAAAATAATTCCAAAACATTCTTCTCCACAAATTTATTTAACAAGACCGGTTTCGACCAAGATGATTACCTGAGGATGACCGTCATTGTAAAATCCGGTCGTATTTAAATAAATTTGTGGAAATTACTAAGTACTTTTCGGAATTATTTTTATCGAAAATAAATTTAGAATATTATCCTCGTAAACCGTATTAATTACCAATTCCTCCTCTTTTTCAGCACCAGTTTACTTCTTTAGTAACTTTTACTAAACAGTTTACTTCTTCAGTACTTTAGTAAGGTTTTGGTAACTTCTTCATTTCGATTCGTCAAAATAGTTCCTCATACTCGTATATCATTGAATAAAGAATAACTTATAAAAATGAAGAATAATTTAAGAATGAAGCTTATTGTTTCCTTTTCTTAAACTCGATGGGCATAAAGGGAATTCCCTCATTTCCGCAGCTGAAGAATTAAGTTTTAAAATACCCGTTAATTCTCCAAAAATCTTCTGTGTGACAGATCCCTGAGAATTGTTATTAACACCCTTCATAAAAAATGCCTCTCAAGGAGATTTTAAGCGAAGAATCCCATTGAAATTTTATGAGCTGACTCGCGTCGAGAGCAGTTAAAAATTGCACCAAGCTCTCGAGAATCCGAAAACCACTGCATTGTTTTCTCATGGGAGGGAGTTAAAAGCAATCAACGTATCACTATTTTAATGCGCGGCGAAAGGACACTCAGCTTTCTGATCGTTATTAATCTTGGAAAAGGCTATATACAGCTGTGATAGATAAACAGCTATATGTCAAAATCAATGACAAACTCTGTCTAAAACTTCGAGAAAAATAGTTAAAATAATAGAAATAATTCGATAAGTAGATAGCCATTATATCTATACACGGAGCATGACGCATAAAGTACACAAAGTTATGCTAAACAGATCAACTAAATATTTCACCATAAGCCTTAAAAAGCGTATAGCTTGCAATTATTAAATTAAGCAGCAGAAATTGCCCCAACTCACGCATCCGTTAGAACGGTAGAACCTTTGTGATGGGAAGGTGATTTGCGTCCTAGATAAAGAAGAGGAATAAAATAATAATATTAATGCGGCTTCATTCGGACGAGATGAGTGAGAGAAAGGGAGAATATCAAGTTCCTTCTTATATCCAACCCTTACAGAATACAGCTCATTCCATTCCTAGAATCAATGGAGACCATCAACTGGCCAATCAGTCGCTCTTAAAAATCATCTCTCAATCGTCTACTTTCTATAAAGCTCAAAAATGGGCAATGACAAATAAAAGTTCGAATAACTACCGTAATTTTCAGGAATGGGTCCATGTGGGAATCATATTCTTATCGCATTCTTCTACGATTTATCGAGTAAAGGAAGTCATCAGATCTTTCGTAAATCAAAGCGTAAAACGATCATAAAGGTATATAAAATACAAAGGTACATGTCCGAATCCATCAGTATATAATTCTGTTAAAAATTAATGATATTTATGAATAGAGGAAATTAAACATCAGCTACACAGAGAATCATCGGGAATAAATTCTTTAAATATGGTTTATAGGTGCATGCAATTGAAGATGCTTTCTAAGGTAGTAAGTGCGTTCCTACTTCATTCAATGCAAACACATCGATATCTAGCTCCTAAACTCAACAAATTGAATATGTTTACAAATTATTTCACGGCAAATAAAAAGGATATGTGAGACAATAACACTCTACTAAATGAAGGCAGCATTAGTGGAAATTACTTAATAAAATTATTAATTCTTTCAACAGAATTTAAAGAAAATTGCATCGCAGGTTTCAATACTCTATCAATGTTAATTCTTCTTAGTAATCTCAGATGTTTTTCATTTTATTAGTTGAACTACTGATTAATCAAAAATAATAATAAAGCCCCCTGTGTGGTGGTCTTAGTAACTGCGATAAATTAGTATAATGAGTTAACATTTCACCTTATGTAACAGTCTTATTACCGAGTATAACGAAGAGAATTTGATTCGATAAGAAAATGAGAATAAGCCCTTTTTCCTCTCATATACGTGTATAGGACCGTTAATGCGTGGGGCCTTTCATATGTATCGATCTTGACTGTGCACATTGAGGCACCTGGAAATTTCGTCCCAAATTGCGCAAATGGGAAAGTAATCAAGTGTTAGATTTGGCGGAAAAATTGAATGAGTACGAATTTTGAGAGAAAATGGGGAAGAGATCTCCAAATGGGACGCCAGTTTAAGTTGATGGGCACATCGTAATTGATTTTCCACGTTTTGCTTTGACGTGACGGCATTGCAAAAGCGCAGAACGTCAGGATTCGAAAGAAGTAAGAGAGAATTCAAATTTCTCCGAGGGCCAAAGACATTTCCATTTGTGATACCGATCACCAACCACTCAGCGATAGAAGAAAACTTTTATTATTTTGAGAAGACTTCGCTAATGTGACAAGCAACGGTCGGAAATAAAAGGAGCAAAAGTATTCGGAAAATAAGGAGAAATCGGCAAGAGATCTTGCCTGTGCGAAACTACGTGTTTTCCGAGACTTCGAATATTAGTACTCAATTGGGAATAAGGGAAGGTAATACCCTTTAAATAGACCCGTGCGGCTTAAAACCTAAGGATAAATAAGCGTGACAGGGGCTCGAACCCAGGTCTAATACTTTATGGGCAGATTTTCTAACCGTAAATTACCACGAATGGTAGCAGGTTAGAATACCTGCCTGGAAAGAGGAATATTTGGGTTCGAATCCCAGTCATTACGATAATTTTCGCCTCTGTTTCTCCTAGGTTCTCCATTCCTTAATCGCATTTAGCTTCAAAGTAAACGATTAAGTTAACGGAGAAAACAGTGATGAAATACGAAAATTCGAATGTTGCTAAAGCGAATACTAGCAAATAATCAAATCTATCGTAAAATCGAGACATCGAATCGTGGATCGTGAACCTTATACGGTCCTAGAGCATATTCAGGGCAGTTTCCTACCATCTAATATGAGTCTTAAATTCAGAGATAGACTTAGATACATTTATTTATTTGTATTATTCAGCGTTCATCTTTTCAAAACTATGCCTTTTATTATGTCGGAATTAATTTTAAAATGTCTGAAAAAAGCTGGATTTTTAAAATAGTGTGATACTGCTCCAGATATAAAAAGTTTCTAAAGATATGTCGCCCAAAGTGGTAACCGGTTTTGTCAACTATCACAACGGTCCGCTCTATGTGCGATCTGGGAAGCCAACCGTGGCTTTGCATTATGGGGGGGAGGGGGCAAATCTGATGTTTCATTCATACTTAGAAACGCGAGTAATTATTTAACTGTCCACCAAAGTGGGGGTTAATTAAAGCGCAAGAAAAACTCGCAACGCCTTACATGAAAGGCGTCCTGGAAAAACTTTGTTTATTCGTCTTTCGGACACTAAGGTATGACGTCTCTTTAAAGATATGTAGTTCTATTATCCACAAATAATTTAAAGAGTGAAACTCAGTAATATATATTAACTTTGTTAAAGGTTATAGGATAGGTTAAAGATACGTAAAGCTTATAACGACACATCTTTAAGCTAACAATTAAGATATAGTCTTTAAAAACAAGGTCAACATGCATCGTCTATTACGAATATCTGGGAAATAATATATTTTCTGCTGATATTTAATTATGATTTCTCCATTTCTAATATTAAAAAAATAACACGATTAAAATGCCTAATGCGTTACCCTTATCGTCAATTTAATTCTATACAATCTCCTAAATGCCTACGATAGGCGCGACATGACAAATACATCTACAAGGAAATAAACTTCCGGAGATCATTGATTGCCATTAAAAATTGATGAATAATTAATTGATCATAATTGATTGATAAAATCTTTAGTAACGGTACACATAGTAAGTATAAAGCACAGCACGTTGCAGATATGTATGATAAAAAGGTGAAACCAACCAACGTACATTTATCAATTCCTGACCACGAGCAACAAAAATTGAGTCCCAGGGATACGCAATCCCCACCCGCAAGAGTTGCGATGATTTGCGCAAGAAGGTAAATTTCGCCTTCGGTTTTAAAAAGATTGGCGACAGGGAAAATTCTTGGGCAAACCAATTTCATCTTCGAGAGCAAACGAATAAAAAACGGGAGTACTTTTTCGCCGCAAATCCTCTTAGAGATAAGGAGAAATCCCGAAAGAGACGGAACCCGGAACTGGAAGGTGCATAAACAGCAAATCGCGCAAGCCGCGATGGAATTGAATGACTCTGAGAGGAAATCAAGTCCGAGCAATGAAAAACTACTTCCTGAGAAAGGATATGGAAACGCGTCTAAAAATACTGAACCTAACCGACCTCATGAATGCTAGGGAACTGGGAAACTTGGCCGATAAAATTTCTGTAGGAATATCAGTGAACTTCGGTTTGCCTGAGCGTAAATCTTTTGCTTAAAACTTCAGTAAAACTAAATGAATGAGTGAAAAGTATAGCAAATATCAAAATAGACATACAAGTGTATCGATCAACCCTGGATAAGCCACAACCATTTCCGACAAAAATTTGCTGAAGAAAAAGTAATTTAGCGGAAAACTACATCAAGTAAATAAAATTGGGGAGTCTATAATTTTCAGTGAAAAAATGATTCCATTAAGTTCTTGAGATCGATAGCCAAAGATAAAAAGAGAAATTTATAAATCATAAAAAACTTTTATATTTCAATTTTATGATGATAAATTATAACATGATGATGGACATGAATCTAATATGTTCAAGGAGTAAGGCCGGAGTTAAGGCCTCTTCATTGGAATCTGTATTCTGTTAAAAAAATCTCAGAACACCTGAACAGATAGAGAGGAAGAAGGATGTATAGAGACCAAATGAAGAAGAATAATGGGTTATAAAACACGGCAGCTGAATCATTTTACTTAATCAAGGGTAGGTTATATTGAACCCATCACGTTTTTACGTAGTTGAAACTATGACGAAATATAACCAAAAAAGGAAGGAAAATATCAATTTTTATCATTAAAGGTTATGATTTTTCTCCAAGCCCAGGTGGCAAGAATTAGCATCAACAGATGACTAAATGATCAAACCGCCAAAAATGTATATGATCACAAAAGTAACGTAGACAAACAGCAAAAAATCACAGGTGAGAGGAAAAGTTTTCTTCTGATTAGTAACCCTCTACATCTAATTATTTTTCAATGACAGTGATTATTACATTATTTTTTAAATGAAGTACTCGTTCCACAGAGCTGATTTCTTGTTACCTATTTTTCCTCAATTTGGAGCTGGATTTGGGAGTCTACTTCACTAACTCATCTGATATCTTTGTTAAGTTTTAGAAAATAGTAACATGCCAACTTTGACCCGTTGGGAACGTCAAATTCTGCTTAAAGTATAAATGGTTGCTTATCAATAGGATTTTATTTTGCACTTATACTTGAACTAAAACCACCCAAAAAATACACTATTTCGGCCTCAACTTTATGGTAGCTCTTCATGATTAAAGAGGAATAAGAACGACTTATGAACGTTACCACAGGATTTAATACGTACGAGCTAGGTTTCGACGCGCGGCGTCATCACAAGGTGAACGGTGATGCTACGCGTCAAAAGCTGGGTCGTATGAATTAAACCCTGTGGTAACGTTCATAAGTTGTTCTTATTCTTCTTTCATCACCCAAAAATACTGCATACATAATTTTACTCGGCCGAATATCTCATTCCTCTAATAAAACGACAAAGAAATGCGAGTCGAGTTGCAAAATCACTAGAAATAAGAGGGTGAAAGGTTTCGAGAGATATTCGGCGAGAAGTAAACGGACGGAAAAATGAAACATCGGATACAATTCCACTAGAAGAAAACAAAACGTGGCTCCATTAGTCTTTCTCCGCGACCAATCGAACTCCATTAAGGATCGCTCAATGAAGAGGTGACCTTTCACTAGCCCTCAATAATTAAAGGGCAAGATTCTCTGAGAAAGACTAACGCACAATGTTCGAAAGAGCTTCATTCCTTTAGATTCATTCACTTGCCTTTGTGATACAAATGCCTACTATAATGATCCACCTCAAAATAAAAGATCACCAAATGAATTATGCGCAAACAAGATTAATCAGGCATATTGCCTGTAATTCCCTCTTAGCGAGGAAATGGTTCATGGGAATGGCGCTTTATTCCGAGTTTAATAATATGGTTCCTATGGAGAGACCAGGGGCGGCTCGGAAAGGATTAAGTCTCACAATGCCCCTCAAACACTGAAAGCATTTCAGGCAGTTTGCTTTTCCACGTATTCGCGAGGGATTCCGCGAAGTTCTTATAATTCCCGGGGAAATATCCGTTCTGGTTTGTTTGCCCGTATAAATTTCATTCGCTGCATCTAAACACTTCATGCGTGTCTTACTCGACGCCATCCACCTTACGGCGAAGCAACAGGGTTTACCTCTTCGGTAAGGATAAAGCAAACATAATTAACCCTGGACTACACGTATGGAATTAAGATATCCCCGGACTATGTACTTTTTGAAAAATCGAAAAATGAGTAATATCGCTCGCGAACTTTTTCTTTCTCCGACCGATTATTCTCTTAACGAAGCCGTATTGCATGAGTGCTTTACCGCATATATTATGGAAAAGGGTACTCCATGTTAAATTATCCGTGATATTTAACCGATTCTACAGTTAATAAATGTATAGCACGGAGACAGTACGGATAATCTTTAATAATAATTCTTTCAAAGAAGTTAACTACTGAAAATTTGTATACACATAGCTCTAATTGCCAATCATCGCACACTTTTATAATTTTATCTAAATCATTTGATAGGGTTAATCTATCCTCTTTACTCTCTATTTCCCTGTAAATTACCGTGCCGTCTGCAAATATCCTAACTTTACTATCAATGAGATTATAAAGGTTGTTGATGTATACGAAAAATAGTAACGGTCCGGTTACGCTACCCTGCATGTTTAGCCTATGTCTTATGCCAACAATAAGATAGCTACGAAATTCATCAATGGAAAGAAAGCTAAGTTAACAATCAAGGTTTACGGGGAAAACCAGGAGAGATGAATAAATTCCCCTATTTGGGTAACATTCTTTCCTAGCATTGAAATTGCACATAGGAAGTCAGGAGTACACAGAATTACAGTATTTAAGGAAGCTCTCATTAAAAAAGACAACGAATGGCAAGGAAATGGTAAGGGAATCAGTACAAGTTGGACGTGAAACGCAGACCCTAAGGCGGACAGAAAGCGGCCGGACGTCTTTGAGATGTAGGTGGCGTAAAAGGAAAAACGTAAGTTGTGTTCATAGAAAAACGATCACGGAAGAGACTGTGAGAAAATAAAGGGTTTTCATTAAGAAGAAATTAAGCGACGGTGAAGGAAATAGGTGAATCAAATTTTAATAGGATTGTTAAAGAACATATTTGAAGGCATAATGCAAGCGAAAAGTGTGTGGAGGAGACAAAGATAAAAGATGTTTGACTATATAAAGGGAGAAAAAAAAGAAAACGGCGATCTTTTTTTTCTCCCTTTTCTTCTCCGAAAACGGAACGAAGATATGAACGTAAACCGAAACTTAGAATACAAAAGAAGATGATGACGTCAAATAACGTTATTCAAACCTATACAGAAACTACGCAGACTTCATAAGTAACAAAATTCATAATTGAATTTCATTATTCACTGTTAAGCTATACATCAATTTCAAGCACGGTATCCCTTTTGAAGACAATGCTGGTGAGCAAAGCAGTTTAAATTTCTCCTTCCTTTAACCTCCCCTCAGAGGCAACTGCTTTGCTCACTAAATTGATCATCCTTCCTTTCCAGTCCAACAATGTATCCATTCCTGAGCGGAAGATATGCTACGATGCATTCCTCGGATTATTTGTAATGAATTATTAGAGAGGTATGCTCGTATCGTAGTGAAATGAGGTGATTTTGTAAACTGTAAGGCTGAATTGGTTCATTCGTGTCTCAGCTTGAATTCTAGGAAAGGAAATTAATCTTCGTGTACTTAAAACGAAAAATTGTAGGATAAAGAATATTCCTTGTACTTTTTCCGCAAACATTTTTATGAAATCACACTACCAGGTTTCAACGAATATTCGTCATCATTAGGAAAAAGTAGATGTTGTTCTCTTTGTTCTTTATGATGGATTTCCACAATGCATCGTCTATTACTGTGAATCTAAACGGTAATGAATCGATTTCGGAAAAAATTATCTTTTATTTTACTACCAACGAAGAATTTTTGTATCTACCTTTATTCATATTTGCACTCTTTTGCGAGTAGCTGTTCCGGTATGTATTTTTTATCAATTAACTAAGCATGTTAATTATTAATTTTTGTTAAGTTTAATCGAATTCTCTCAATTCTCTCTCTCTCTCAAACCTCTCTACGGGAGGTTTTTGGAGGGTTTTTCCTCCCGCCCTAGGGCGAATGCCAGGCAATCCTATTTTTCCATGTAATGTTCCCCCTCCAACGCTGCCACCTGGTCAGAAGGCCAAATTGCAGTGTAAATTTAAATAAATAAATAAAGTACTAGGAAGAACACCGATCAAATCGTGTATATTCTCACATCGAAAAAAAAATTACAATTCCACACTGAATTCGTCTAAAAATTAAACATTCTTGATAAATTTTCTACAATGGTTACATGTAGGAATTTATGATGCGTAAAATATTTTTTGTATGAGCCATACATTAAGTTTCGAGGCCTTATTTTCTGCATCACGAAGATACATAATTATCAATCGATCTTTTCTCGATGATCGGTAAGAATTACAATTACATGGGATATAAACAATCATATCCAATTTTCAGCGTCACTGAATGAGTATTTAATGATTAACGCGCATAATTTCAAGTTGAGAGGAACTCGCTAATAATATTTTAACATCCAAAACAATGAAGGACGTTTTCAACGGATCAGGTAGGAAGCTTAACGTCTTCCTCAAATTTTCTAACAAAACGATGTGTTCTTGAATTCTTTCCTTAAATGATTTGAAATATATAAATAATTTGGAAAATTCGATGAAAAAACTGTCTAAGAGCAATGTATCATAAATACGCATAAACTTCATGCACTAAAGCATCTCTAGTATTAATGAGCCTGCGTAACGAATTGGGTAACTCATTAAAATAATTTGTTGAGCTGCTTTCCGTCTTAACATTAAGCTAGCGGTAACACTACACTTCAATAATAATTTAATATCCTTTCGGCACTATATTTGATACGTTGTAAAATTCACATTCTCGAAAATATTGAAAATGTATAGAACTATGGAGATACTCACTGCTTAAGCATGCTTTATTCCGCTCTAATTCAACTTCGGAAATGGTTATGCCAGGCAAGAAAGAGATTTACTCACCTGAAACAGAAGAGAAAAATATTAGTAAACAGAAAATTCGATAAAATCGCAATAATTCTAGTGTGGCAATATTAATTCGAGTGAATGGTGTTCCCAATGATATTAAAAATTACAATGAATACTAAAAAAATATTAAGATTTCACATGGGATGGAAAGAATAACAGACGAAAAAGAAAAATGAACTAAATTGATAGAGAATGCTGCAAAATCGGCTGATTGCAATTCTTTGGTATGTTTTGGTATTGAAATATTTCGAGTAACAATAAATAGAGTGGTCATTGCATTCAGATTATAGAGAATTATAGTTGTAAGACATGGTAATAAAATTATGA
>KZ308423.1:117424-239764 GCA_000376725.2 Ladona fulva | reverse complement strand
TAAAGTATCCCTTAGAACAATATATCATTAGTTATAATATATTAGGTTTAAGATTGTTATTTATAATTACAAAAATTTATTCTAGATAAAAAATCTATTTAATGGAAAATAAGCGTATACTTGTTATTAATTAAATCTACTTATTACATAAATATATTTGTTGTTTTATATTTATCTTATCAATTAAAGTGAATTCCATTCCAATATAAAATATATATTCCATTTACTAACTTATATTTACCTTATTCTCGAATACTCTATACTGATTATATATCTGAGCAGTTCTACAGCTGATTTTATTTTCATTCAGATTTCGTTATTATAGATTTGTTTTTGAAGAAAAGGCACATTTGACAAACAATGTATACATACTCATTTTTTTATTTCTTTCTTAGACTTGCCAGACTATCTATTAAATAGCCCATTTCCAACCCTTCAATATTTTTCCTCTGACTTATCCGTAGCATCAGAATTGAGTACCGTAATGAATCAACCTTTCGTTGCCTTATCTTCGAGTCAATTCCGCCGAAAGTTTTTTCTCCGTGATCTCCGTAACTCTTTTTTAACTGATCGAATCCTAGATGATCACTAAATTAAGCTGGGCTATTACAGCCAGGATCTCACCGAATGAAGGCTTAATCCAACTATATTTAAGCTTTCAATTTTATCTCTCGACCTCTCTTTCGCGTCCACCTCTTTCTCCAAGTTTGGTTTATAATCTCCAAAACTTCGATCCTCTAATCCTTACGTCTCTTCCAATCCTCCGGCATTTTTCGCTCCGCTGGACTTAAATCCCTATCCTTCCCCTCAGCATCTGAGCATCCCTTTTTATTGGCTAATTACAATGTTAAATATATTAGTCACTATCGATGAAGCTCAATTTTGATGAAACATGACAGAAAAAATTAGGAGTGCAGTCGTGATAATCTCTGTAAACACGTTCAGTATTTGGAGAGTGGGGGGAAGCTTGATTGGCCATGAATTGCATCATAAGTTATATTACCCGAGTTACAGATAGTACACATTCCTATCTGTTGGTACGTAGAAACAGGGGGTAAGTAGTTGTAGTAGTAGAATTTAATAAAGTGCTTTGTCAGCTGAGATGATGGAGATGGGTTAGGTGGAAGAGAAAAATGTTCGGCCTCAACCCGCCCAAATAAATTAGTTTTATTATTATTAGTTTTCGCACGTATAGCTCACTACGGGGAGTCGAACCCGGGACCACTCTCCCTCAAAGGCGGATGCGCTACCTACTTGACTATCCGCACGCCCTGGTGAGTAATGAGAATTCAATTAACAGTTTATAAAATGGTTTTCGGGAAACTATCGTAAATAATCAAAAAGAAACTTGGCCGTAGTTACCATATATAAATGTTTCCTCAAAAATTTAGGAGTGCTCTCAAAGTTAAGAAATACGACAGTTATTGAGACATTATATTGAAGAAGTGCTTTTGTAAACAATATTATTAAATTAATTGCTGTACTAACCTAAATTTTACTAACTAACTACAAAATTTTAGTTAACTGTAACAAGACAAAACAACATATTCGTAAGAAATATGATTTTAAGATGTATCTTTTTTTAATATTGCTGATATTACATGCACAACCAT
Source organism: Ladona fulva (assembly GCA_000376725.2). NCBI lineage: Eukaryota > Metazoa > Arthropoda > Insecta > Odonata > Libellulidae > Ladona > Ladona fulva. Next base: position 238,151 of record KZ308423.1, on the reverse strand, counting down.
AACTACCTTAGTTAATTCTAGGTAAATGTTAAGTCCCTACGATGTGAAGAGATTATGATATTTCATTGTATGATAGCGATAAAAATCTGCCGAAAAACAGCTAACTGCTACTTATAACTGAATAATGTTACGAAAGAAACCAATAGCTTACGCCTACTCTGTATCACGTGCAGTAAGACATTAAAGGAAAATTGCGGAGAAAACCAAAAATTTATAAATCATCATGTTCCATTTGTCATTAGTAACTCTATAAAATGAATCAGAATAGTTTGAATTCAAATACAAACTCTCGCAAAAAAATGAAGAAACATAACGCACGAGTAAATTAAAGAATTTTATTGTAAATTTGAAAATAAAATCGTTACTTTCGAACGTTCGAAAACCAATTACCTAATCAATGTAAATGAAAAGCGGAAATTGATTCTCTGATACGATCACATTGCGAAATTTGTAGAGAGCATAGCAAACGTGCAGTCTCGAAGGATTTGAACCACCATCAACAGGACGGGTAATGCACAGTTATCCATGTCCGAGTAATCCTCACCTGTGCTCCCGGTCAACGAGGGCTGAGATTCCAGGGCTTGTTTCCGAAAGACAATTTTATCTAGAGGGTAAACAGTTCGCTGGAGCGTAACACCCGGGCATAAAGCAATGTCAGTAGATCGACCTTAGTTTTTCAGAGAGAAAACAATTTTCCGACTATTTGAATAAAGAAATATATAGGCAGAAAATTCACAAGTAACCCATCCATGAATATGATTACGCTCACTGAGAAATAAAATATGGTAAAAATTTTACAAAAGAAATGTGGTGTATGCGTAAATGTACTTGGATTTACGCATTTTTGCGATGACACAGAATATACGTAAAATGTCCACTACAGATATGTAAATGCAATCACGGATACGAAATATTAGAAAATTCCAAGAAATTATCTCTTTTAAATCGTTGGTAAAAATTTAAATTAACCAGACGACTAAAATTAGCTGAAGTTCAAGTTAACTCAATCCGTTAAAAATTTCGCTAAAAATGCTTATGAGTAAATAATCCATTAATTTTTATATGTGTCTAAATATGAATGTTCTTATTTGATGCATTCAAAGTTTTAAAAAAAGAATACTTCGTAATTTCCACAGAAAAATTTTACTTACTTAGTCTGCATTCTTGATCTATCGTAATACATAAATAACATGAGAAATCTGTCTCCTCTAATAAGATGGTCCTTGCTTTTGAACCTAATTTTTGTGAAACAATGGTTTTTACGAGGGTAACTCCATCATTAGCCTTTAGACTTCGAGGTAAATCAAACGGAAGATAATTTTATTTCTAGCTCAAATGTCGTTCATTAAGACCTCCAGCCGGCCCCTCCGAGTGACAATGCAACAAAGAGACAAGCGACTCTTACAAAACTACATTATATCTCTCCCAATGTTCCAAATGATACCTCCATTGTCAAATTTGAATTACCTTCTAATCAAATGTCAACGGCATTGTCTTTCTATCCTCAACGATTTCCAACGTGGCTCCCTTCTGCTCACGAACGGATTTTGTTAGCTATCGAGCTCGTCGTATCAATTCTATTGAGTCTCTGGGATGCATAAAGCACGCTTGGACGCGTGCTTTATGCATCCCCGGACACGGCTTTGTTTCACATCGCAATGCCCTGACACTACAAGTGGGGGATACCCTATGAAGAAAGAATAGGCATCGTGATGATCACTTCGCATCGTGTCGTGTTTGCTTTGTCCCGCGTGCATTTTCAAAGAGACATTGGACGAATTAATCATTCCGGAGCGGGATTATGCGGGTACGTTCATGCGGGATTGAAAGGAGCACGGCGGAGGGAAGGGAATGTCCCCCGAAAACCATGTGTGACAACGATGGAAATCTGGAACGTAGAAAAGGAGAAAATAGAAAGATTGCGACTAAAGTATCCCTTAGAACAAATCTGTATAGAAAAGTTTGGAAGCTAATCAGGGAAAATTTACGTATTTTGTTTTTTATATATTTCAAAATTAATCTATGAACTGCACGAGGCCTTTAAAAGGCATTAGAAACGGGAAAAATATAAAGCAAATAATTCAGACAACAAACTATAAGATTAAAATACAAGAATAATAAAATAAAAAGCATAAAACTTCAAACTTACATAATAATAATAGACATTGAAATAAATCATAACCAAATACAATAAAGTTATAAAACGTTATATAAATGGATATGAAGAACGAAAAAAGCTGCTATTGCAGGAATCAGCAAGTCGGTAGTTTAAATTTCGACGATGGAAAGTTAAGGTGTAGCTTCAATCAACATAAAAATTATCATTCTGTTTGAGTAACAAGTGTGAAAAATAGCGACACGTAAATGGCGTTCAGATTTAGTTTAAAAATTTGCATATTATATAATAAACAACTGAGTTTTTTAAATTAAATCTTTCGAGGCCACTGCTTAAAATATTATTCATATTATAAAAGTAAAATTGTAACAATATTCTGTATAAGGTATGTTAAATACTCATAACTAAGAAACTCAAACCGAATGTTAGCATGTTAGCAACATGTTAGCGATGAGTCTGACATGAAATTAGGTAAACGCGAAATGCATATTTTGGTTTCCTACATTTCTTGTTAACCGATTTATACTGAGTCCCTGTCCAAACTTACTAATTTTGCGTTTGTTACTGCTCATATTCACTTCATACCCAGTCGACACTGACTTTTTCTCCTTTTCCTTTAACACTACGATCCGTTTGAACTTCTATATCCAGAAATGTTCCTCGTTACTTTGATCGGTGATTTTTGCTTCAGTTAATCTACGGCCGATTGCCTACGATTGGATACTGAGTTATACTTCTGTGTAATTAATTTATTTGGGTTCGTTGCTCGTATACGCACTCAACTTCAGACGCAATAATCCATATTTTGTTACACTTCCTTTCACTTACAAGAACTCATTTGTCTCTCATCTCGAGGATTTTATCCTTAGAATATATTGGCCTTCCACCCCATCACTGATAATAGCTTCCCATAAGAGCTTATTTTTTATTGTATCGTCTTGCGTGTTCAACGGTTGATACGCATGTAAACGAGCCCTTCCCTACCGGTCATTTGAAGCTTTCTTTCAGAACACCCTCGTTATCCTGTCTTACTGATTCAGATAGGCGGCCTAATTATTTTCTCTTTTATGTCAGTTTTAAATGACTGTGTTATGCTGCCTACTAATCTTTCTCTTCTTCAACACTTTTTCTGCGTCGGTAAATCAAAAGGGGAATTTCCGAGCCCAGAAATATAGCCGTAGTCGGTTTGAAATGAAACGGACCATAATGATTAGCAACGAGGTTCCAGCACCCCTATTTCCAGGAATATAATTCAAAACCACCTCTCCCTTACTTTACCTCAATCCCCCTTTTGACCCTATAATTCTATCTCTATTTTACCCTTCTCTACTCCCCAGGGTTCCTCTTATTTCTGCTACCTCTAACGCATCATCCCCTCTACGGCTTACTTCAACCCTTTTCCCAACCTGGGATTCCTCATATCCATATTTGATACGCCTGAGATTCATAATTAACTGTTTTAATGTTTAATTTGGGATACTATTTTTCATTTGCAAAACGCTTTGTTTCTATAATTTTCTACATATGCTTGCCACATTTCTATCTATATTGCTTAACAAATCCAGAGATGATACGTCCTGAGAATGCATAGTAGATATACTATATCCACTCTGTCTTATACACCGATCATACACTGCAAGAAAAAAATAAGTAATGAGTTGATAGCACTAAGTGCCTCAGAGACTCATTTTTTCCACCGGCGGTGCGCTACAATCACAGATTTAAGAAATAGAAAAATAATGCATTAACCACCTACGTAGGGTTGTCCTTAAGGTACACATCTACACATAAAATAGCATCAATACACCTAAAATAGAGCATATGTAACATATGTTTTCTTTCATGCTCGCCACATTCTATTACATACAGTATGCCTATATACGCTTTATTACAGTTGCAATGGTTTTATAATGGTCTTAAGAGAATCTCTCCTTTTTATTTTAGGTATGGCCATTTGTAGATTTAGTAGAGTTTTCACACTCTCTTTGTTTTTGCAAACAGAGGTATTGTTAAAACATAATGTACATTACGCAAAATAGAAATAATAGAAGATTGAAAGGTAAGAGTATTTGAGGTAACAAACAGGAATGGAGAAAAGGTAGAACATGTAGCATAAAGTGTCATTTTAAGAGGTGAAGTATGAATATATAAATGGATGACTTAGATTAGAGGTAAGCACAAAAGAAATGACGAGACTACCACTTCCTTCATTTCAATTGGGAATGCTTGGAAGCTGTTGCATGAAATTTCTCAACAGTAATTTAATCAAAAATTACCTTACGTGATCGCACACACTGATAAATTTGCCAAACGTCGTGAAAATAACTGTGAGCGTTTTCATGCAGAGAAAGAACTGTGTAAAAGAAAATAGGGCACCGCATAGTTGAGTTTGTTCGTAATATATTCAACTCTGTAGCTATATGCAAAGGCATACAAATATGTGCAGAGCATTTTTCATGACAGGGACAAATATTATCCAAGCTTTCTTCCTCAGCAAGTTTTCTCTATGAAACTATGTATCCAAACACAAGGATGATTGCCAGCTCATACTGTTTCAAAATTGAAGCGATTCGTGTAACCCAGTCGGGATTGAACATGCGGAATCAACAATCACATATTGCTGGATGAATCTACTTTTTTCTAAAAAAACATATTGTAATTACATCACTGGTTACATAGCTGAGGCATAAATTATTGCATAGGATCCAAGGATATCATACACAGTTCATAGGTAAAGAGGTGTAAAAATTATCACGCGATACATAGTGTACCGTTTTCTTTGGCAGAGCAAGAAGATTAACGACCAATCGTTCCATAAAAATGCCTGTGAATGGTGCGGAATTGAGTCATATAAAAACTGTATTCATAACGTCAAAGCATTTACTCAGACTATACTCAGCGATCTTCGAAAATACCTTGCGATCCGATGCAACTGAGAACGGATGTGGCACTAAAACTCATACCTCGGATCAATAAATGACGTCGTTATTTGTAACATCAAATGCATCTGGTAATATGAAGACCTGATTGTGAACGAAAGACAATTGGAAAGGATTCCCATAAAAGATGTCATAGGAAAATCGTCCTTTCGACCTGGATGAAACGTTTTTAAAATGACAAGACGCAGTAAAATGGCAGAAAAATGTTATTATTACATTTTACTTTACTTCCAAATTTTCTTCCAAATTTTTCTTATTAAATATGCTAATATAACACTTTAATATGTTATTGAAAATATAAGCTGTTTTCTTCAATGTCACTTTGTTGTAGACTCGATTCTTTCGGAAATGCTTATTAAAACACGTATATTTAATTTTTAATCCGAAGATATTCATTTTTGTTCCGAAAGTTACCGGATGATAGGCACTTTATTCCGATTTTTGACCGTAATTGTTGCCACCGAAAACAATTAGAATTAACGAAAGAGTGGAATAACTCAGATTTTCCTTTTCCTACCTTTTCCTCATTTCTTTGTTGTTATTTGCCTATTTCCGACATAAAAAAGTCTGACAGGACCAGAGCTGGAACCTTAAATCTTCCAATTTCCGGGTGACTGCTTTAACCGATTAAGCTGTCGAGCCAGAACATCCTTTCAAGCAGTTCTGGAGATTTTGTAGGCAATGGCCGCGGACGTTGTCACATAGTCGGACGAAACCACTTCTCCCTTCCTTACATAGTCTCCCAAACGACCCGAGAGAATGTTTGTGCTCGACAACTTGATTAGTTAAGTCATCCGTCCGAAAATTGGAAGACTTCAGGTTCGATTTCTTGTCCTGTCAGGATTTTCTCATGTCAGTTTTACTTTGAGAAACATTTTTCAGTTAGCCATTCTCATTTAACTAGAAAGAGAAGGTTTACAACTAAAAGGCACCATACAAAAGGGTAACATATTACGAACTGTTTGTTAAGACAATGGGGAATGGCGCCCCATAGCATTATTATGACTGGAATACGAGAAAAAGAGGAATAGGACAGATATCAGTTACAACTTTGGAAAAATAAGGCTCCGGGAGAGACTGTGAGGCGGATCAAAACTGACAAACTAGAAGGAGAAGATTTGGTTGAAAGCGTTTTGATATACCAGAAGGGAGTATTCCTGACTCTTATTTGGCTGAAGGTTTCGTAGCGCAAATGAACACCGAATAAACAGAGTATAAAAATTCCATCTATTGAACCGAAGTGGAGCACGGTGTAAAAGTTTTCAACGTGATTTTTGGGAATAAGGACGGCTTGCTACTGCAATGTTCCACAGTTATGCCAAATTTTCCTCGATTACGATAATTTGATTGAAGGATTACAGATAAAAGAGTTGACTATTAATATGAATTATTGATTGAGTTACTGAATACTGTCCTAAATTGCGGAAAACATAATATATTAAATTAAGGTACCCTTTCGCGCATGAGACGAACACATTTTTACCTCTGGCCGCATTACCTCCAATCAATAGACTTAACGGTAATACATTACATTTATTCCTAGACTTTGATATCCATCAAAAATCATTGGTTTCATTCAGAGGCGTAGATATGGGGTGCCTTTGGGGGTTCAAACCCCCCATGAGAACAGAGCGATTAATAAAATGAGAGAGGATGGCCTCAAGCTTATGCCATACAAACAGAGATTTACAGAGAATATATGTTGAAATAAATTGCTTTATAATTTCATAAAATTTTGGGTGGAAGTATTCATATCCCATGATTATAAGCAATTCAGTGTTTATTCTATGGCTCTGAACCCCCACCCAATCGGCAAATCCTGACTACCCCCTGGTATCACTGTTTTCTATAAGGAAATTAAAGAAATATATTAATAAAAAATCTCATCTCAAATACTTCTTAACAGCTATTTCAATAATAATAATCCGTCTACTTAAATAGTACAGCTCTTTGACTTGTTCGAAAATCTATTATATTACGGATTGACACGGAGAGTTCTCATAAGAGCTTAAGGATATTAAACTGCAAATACTCATGATCATATTTTTAGCGAAGATATCCAGCCAAACTAGATTTACGTACGTTCAATTAATCTTCAGCTATTCACCAATTCTCATCCTTAACTTTCATCAAAAACTCGCATGAAAACTGTGGACATTTATTATCTTAAAATTAAATTATTGAAATTTTTCCTTTATCCCAATATTTTCTAAGAGACGTTACCCAATTAGGATGAAACTGCCGGTACTTAAACTGACCGAAAATCGAATAATATTTACTTAACGGCGCCCAAACCTTACACCCCAATTACCTCTAAAAGATATCTAATTAGCGGGAAAGTGCCTTATAACGAACCAAGCGCGCATAATTTACAGCACGCTCTATTCCGTGATAATGAATGATTAGTAGCCAAGAAAATGAAACCCTTCTAAAGCACTATCACAGTCGGACGGCAATTTTTTATCGCCCGTTACCCGAGTCGTAAAACACGATTTTAAGGCGGGATAAAACCGAGGCATCCCTACATAAATAGATATTATATACGTACGCCCGAAGCATTGAATTTTTTTCTCTTCGGCGATTTAGCGCCCCCTTAACGAGTGAGAAATACGGATGCCGTGTTCGCGATTCCAGATCCTCCGAACCCCACTTTAATCGGGGATATGTCTCGTAAAACTTAAACGATCAAAATATTCTTCGGGGAGAAAATTGCCAGAACATCTTTTACGTTTACAACCTTTTCTATGGCGTCATTTTGCAACACCATTATCCATCTCCGGCGCGCCAGGCGGTTTCGCCGAATGTTGAAAACGGCCGGGTCCCTACAACTAATAACCAAATGTTGCCGCTTTCCCTTCTTTTTCAAAACGTCCCTCTCTCGAATTTCCCGATTTTCCAGTCATTTCGCGTCACACTCGCTGTCGTTATTCGGCAAATCCGTCTCGTTATGGCCTCATCCAAATCACTGAACATGAACGCTATATATATATAGGAAGATGAGAAACGGCAGCAAATATCGGAAGAGTCTCTGATTACATAAACGTGGCAAGATTTACAAATTTCCCCGAGAACTACCATAATTTGTCGGTATCTCTGGCTACGGTTATCAATAATTTCATATTCATGGAATATGCATCAATATTCATGGATAACGCCACGTAAATTTCAGAACTGCCTGCTGCCAGTTCTCGATGAATTGGATATTTTCCACACACATACAGTTTTCTCATCCTGGTAATTGTTAATATTAAACATAAGAAGAAAGGCGAACTGAACCACAATAAATGTACGTACATGCAACGCATGAACATAGTTTCGTAGCAGGTGACTCGAGTTTGTATCACCAGCGGTTTAGTAAAGGTTTCATAAGCGAATGTCTTTCGTTCGTCTTTTGGAGCAAGAATATTCTATCTTTCGATACTTCTCCATCAGTCCAGTTCATGTCAGTGATAAAGATACTAAAGTAGAGTAAAATCAAGTTTATCCCTGTATTTACTGAAATAATCTATTATCCTGGAAGATGGTATTCTTTTCGGTCTCTCATTAAAAAAATGCTATGAAAGTTAATAAAAGTCAAACGAAAAATATCGACGTGGACTTCCACTACAATAGAGCACCAGGATTTAAGTTCTAGACACTCCGATATTTTTCGTTTCTGTCTATCCTTGGGTTTTCAAGCACGGGCCTATTTGCGCAAACTATTTTCTTTTCCTTTATTCTTGTCACGACAGTAGGGTCATACGATCCTTGCAGCCGGAAATTACGTGGAATTCGACTCATAGAATTCTGGCTCAGTTATGAAAGTAAGTGCTTACTAACTTACTCCTCATTTTGCCAAGTATGCCTCATTCCCTCTCTATGGATTTTGGTAGCTAACGGTGGAAGGTCTGATGTTCAAAACGGGCTTTGGGGTGAGTACTTAACAGCAAGAACATCGACACCAATCCCGAAAACAAGGGCTTACCGAAAATATTTTATACCAACATGCCTCAGCCATAATGGCTCAGTGAGTGTAACTGAAAAATGGGCCACCTTCAGAAATGAACGCGCAAATTCGTAGCAATCAGTCCGTCTTTGCATCTCCGTCCCTTTCTCTCACTTTCTTGAGCTCCTCTTTTACACTCCATCGCCTTCTGCTTCGACTTTTCTCTTTCATCCTTCGCTGGATTTTCTTCTGCAGAATCTTTGCGTGATAGCTTTAACCTTTCCTTAATTTCCATTGTTCGTCGCTTCACCTCATCGCTAACTTGTTAAGAGCTCATGGTTATGTGACCGTGAAAGATTACTTTAAATGTCCTCAGGCATTCCAACGGCCCTTTTCCACCTCATATTCGGACCCTTCACATTTGTCCGCTGTTTTCACAGTCATCACCTCTTTTTACTCGCCTCTTTTCTTTCAGCCTTCGCTTCTTCTCCGTCTTCTGCCTTGCCGCGCCGCTCCAACCCAAACTTTTACCTTACCGGACGACCTTCCCGTCTATTCCATTCTTTCCAAGCTCTTTACTCCCAGTGGCATTTCCCTGCGGTCTGCGTAACCCCAATATTTTCAATCTTATCCCAACTCCACCTCACTTTACGTCTTTCCAAACAGAACCTTTCCCTCGCACGAATTCCTGCCCCCCCCCCGAAATTTCTTCATTCCTTTCCTTTCATTTCACCTTCATTTCTTTCTTACGGGACTTCTTATTGCGACGCGTCCTTTTTTACTTTAATAAATAACGTAAATGCTGAAGAGAGGCAATTTATTGCTTGGTTTGCACTTCGGCACCAATTTAGGCAATGACTTGGCAAATAATGGAAAGGCTCACAAGGATGTTTTTATATGCAGTAAAAGGTCTTTTCCAGGAAAAGGGTAAAGGTGACTTTGCACGTAAAGCCCTGCACTTAGAAAAATCCCAAAGGAAAACGGGCATAAGAAAGTCTGAGAAGAACGGTGATCCCGGAGTCTTCGGTTTTTCAGCCAGGTACTTTAACCTATTAAAGTATCGAACCAGGGCCTCTTAACATTCTGTTTTGGAAGACTTTTTTGGCAAGGATGAAGTGGTTCGTCCGATTCTGCAGTGCCGAACGGTATGCCAGAATGTTCTGGCTCGATACCTTCACTGGATAAAGCATCCGCACGAAAGCAGATTCCAGGTTCGATTCCGGTCCAGTTAGACCTATTAAATGTACCTTTTTCCTTGGAAAAAACGTTCTCGTTTTTTCTATTCAATTTTTAATAGAATACACGTAATTACAATTACCATAATATTGTGATTTTCGATTATTATAAATAACATTAGTAAGCTAATTAAAAGAGTTTAATGTGTCTTAGGAATAGAAATAAAAATTCTCATTACTATTATTTTAAACGAAGTTATTTGAACAGACTCCGTGGAAGGACATTAAGATAGGGGTAAATTTAGCAACTACAATTCTGCCAAGAAGATGAAAATTGGTTGTAAGAAAAGACCGGAACTGAAATCACAAAGGTTGCGATAATTTTTAACACAAAATATATTTTCGGAAATTGGATGGTGATATGACAGTCGATAGAGATTTATGTTGTACGATAAGTTGATGGAACTTTGATTTCGTTGGATTTCAGTCGCAATGATAAGGGAAACGTGAGAACAACTAAATAAAGTTACAAAAGCTCCATTATGTTCAAATAATACATAAATATACAAATTTAAATTCAGTAAGTGTAGAAAAGCCAGATGAACAAATAAGAATGGTTTCTATAGAAATTAAAAGCTATTTTCGTAAGTGTGACAAATTTTCAACTTACGCTGTAGATTGTTACAGATCTCTATTACCAATTAAAAACGCGATAATTATAAAACGCAAAGAATGTTATAAGGATACATTTGAAAATAAATGTGGCAGAACTTGATTTTTGAAAAGGAAAATATAAAGATCAAACAACTACGCCAAAGATAATTCGAAAGGCAGTATCCCTTACTAGCCTTTACTTAAATATCGGTAACTATTTACTTCCGTTAGGTATCTTAGGATTGATTTAATCTCCAAGCCTATCTGTCCTGAGATTGGATACGATCACTTTGATTCCTTCTTCATTCTAAACCTTAACGCTGTTACCTGTCTCTCATAACCTTCGTCTTCCACTCTAATTCTTTCCATCCAATACCACCTTGGTAAACTGATCGTGCCTGATTGAGTTTTCTTTTTATCAATGTTTCATAGAGACTTCCTTCGTTAGCTCTTCTAAGGGACTTTGTAAATTGTCCATCTTGACCATAATATTTTTATGGTTCCACTACAGCACCACATTCCTATTAAGTTTGATCTTCTCTTCCCGGATTAAACTACAGTAAATGCTTCACAGCCATTTAAACTGTAATCCATAAATAGTTCTCTCCGAACCGTTTCTTAATATCCTCATATGGTTTTTTGTTAATGTCATCATACCTCACCTCTCTGTAAACTCTAGGGTGAATGTATAATAGCAATGAGAGCCCATCCACAGTTTCTAAAACTGAGTGTATCCACGCCATGAAACTTTTCCAATATTCTTATATCTCATTACCGTGCCATTCTTCTTATCTCACCTACCCTCTCTCCATAACAATACAAGGTAAAAATGTCGACTTGAACCAGGGCTGAAAAGGATGGCCCGGCACATTCTTGCCCGACCATAGAAAGAATGGGAAAATGCGCTTAATTAAGCGACAGAAGGGACAGGAAGAAAATCAAGTTGATGGACGGGAGAAAGTGAGTTCAAGGGAAGGGAAATGATAATGTAAAGTTGAGGGAGGGAATTAGTTGGAGAAGTCTGCGCCCAAGAAAGGAAAGGAGGTTAATAGAAATTCAAAAGAAAAAATGCGAAAAAACGCCTACTTTCGTGGAACAGCATCGGCTATAGATAAAAGTATTATAGGGGTTTTCTCTCAGGAATTTTTTCTGCCTAAACATTTGAAGTAAGATCATTTCAGGACTGTCCATATAATCTTAAGTAAATTTTTAACTAAAACGGTCGTTATCCACCCACGTATGGTGATGATAAAAGCATGATCCTAATTTGAACCGATAAAGCTAAAAGGTATTAACTTAAGATCTGTTGTGCGAGAAATCAATAGGAAGAAGATAAATATCAACATTACAATGAAAATACTTCGTGTTAGAATCCAATCGATATGTATAAAAATTTAGATGCATAAAATATGTAACTTTAACTCCATTTTAAGGACAACTTTGTAAGCAAACATACAGTGAAATTGCTCTGCGTGTTAGCTCGATTGGTGTATACCATTCTCCAGGAAAGTGGAGATCGAGTTCACGTCCAGTTTGAATTTTCAATGTCCATTTATATTTCGGGTTATTTTGTAGGCGCAAGACGTTCTGAACAGTTATTACTAATTTTTTTTCTTAATAAAAACATTTTAACTGGAATTATCAAACATAAAAATTACGAAATTCAATGATAGAAAATAGGAACCATAATTACTCCATATACTACGTTCCGGTTTTTTGGTCAGTACGAAATGTTAAAATTACGGTTGAAATCTTCGAATTTAAACTATGTTTCCCCATTTTATTCGTCAGATCGTAAAATTCCGAGTAAAGGTGACTTAGAATGAGGCTATTTTCGCTGAAGAGATACATGGGATCTAATTTTTATGTATGCCTTCGTTACTGACAAGAAAAATTTGAACGCACTATAGTAGATAGGAGGTATTTTCTTAGTAATAATGAAAGGAGAACTGATAGAGTCGAGTTTGGTGCCACTGACTGAAAAATTCAGAAACTTAGTCGCCACTCTGACATTTAACGGAAGAATAACACGAATAGTCTAACTTTCCATGCGAAATCGGTTCCACTCCCCTTAAACGTCTCAGTGGACTCCAATCGTTGTGAAACGAACACCAACTCTTTCCGTAAATGACGTAAAATGTAACATTTTACAGAAAAAAAGGACCTTTTAGGACTTCTTTGAAGAACGTACAGAGATTTTTCCTGGTTGTGCACCATCTTGCGCAAAATCACCCTTACCCGTTTTCCTGTGTGTACAGAAGAATATTGCAAAATATACTCTCTATGCAAACACACGTGCAGCCAATAACATGATTCTGGAGAATAAGAAGTAAAACTTGATATGTATCTCCTGCTAAATAAAAAGGGGATGTAACATAGTGCGCACGAGGTAAACCAAGTATTAGGACTCTGTTTTCCTATCTCCAAAAATGTCAACAAAAATGCTCAAAGCATATATTAGTAGTGTTTGTCGACTCTCATTTTAACTGATCTCGAAAAAATTCATACATAACGAGAAAAGAAAAAAATTAAAACTAAAGAAATGAAGAAGCTGGCAATTAGAACAGAGAGATATATGCAGACGAGAGTTGACCATAAAGAACGTAAAGGGCAGTGAAACGTTTATTTCATTAAAAAGAGAATGAAGTTTAAAATGAATGAAGAGAAGAGGGTAACAAGTAGCATTACTCATACCTCAGTAGATTTTATATTATCGCAGCCATAAACAAAACTGAGACAAAAGTAAATGAAAGATACACTCTTCTCCTACCTGTACAAAAAGAAATCAAATGCAAAATATTCAATTCCATCCAGAACTAATGTTTGATTATGGTGAAAAGGAAAATGTCTAATTATTATGCGAATCATAAGCTAACTCTAAAATTAATCGTTATCGAATAGGACAGAAGAAGGAAGTACACTTAAACATTTCTTTCATTAAGTAAATGAGTTGATTGATTTAGATGGTGAAATACCCCGTGCATCACTGGTTCAAAGTCGTACCCTAGAAAAAGAAGTCCCATCTTGCCATTTTTTCCAGTATACAGGCCCTGCATAACAACTTTATCTTAGGCTTTTGATACTTAAATATCGAATTAAAAACACACCCTAAGACTTAAATTATCAAGGCAGCCTCATGGAGGTAAATTTCGGTGGAAGTAAAGAGCGATCCATAACTTTCCCTAACTTGAGTCTTCACTTCATCTCATAAATATAAAGTAGATGTCGGATGGAATTAAAATAAATGTATCTGAGGACAGGAATAACCTCGAGAGAATTATTATTGTCCCTCAAAGGCATCCATCCCTCTCCACTTCTTTTTCGTCAAGGCTCCATCCCGAGTCGATAAATCAAGGGGCGTGGAGAGACTGAAGAAGCTGCAGGTTCAGAGATTAAAGTGCGTCTCCAATAACTTACAGAGGGTGTCTTCGTGAATAACGCAGAAAGAAATGTTTAAGAAAAAGTTGAGAATGCCACACATTTTGCAAGGGGAGAAAATAAGATACATAAATTTTACGTCAAAATTTCCATAATCATGATGTGTTTATTTTCCAGGGGAAAATGCTATCATATAGACTTTTCACTACTAATACATACTTTAAGCTAAGAAGAGAAGGGGTAGAGTGAGGTTCAAAATTTGAGTTCTAATCAAGAAAGACCGAAATGAGATGGAAGAATGACAGAGGTCATTAAACTAAGTTCCCTTGATGAAGATACACTTCAGTAAGCATACAGAAAATGGAAGATCAATTATTTATGATACATCTACATATACACCCTGCAAGCCGCCTTTGTGTGTAGCAGGGGGTGCATACTCCATAAATCTACTTCTCTAATCGATTACTTTCGCGTATCGTTCGCGGAAAAAAATAATTTTTGAATCGATCCTTCCTAGCGTCTATCTCTCTGATTTTCCTATCAGAATCAGAACGGGCAATGTAAAACGGAAGATGCATAATATCGGCTACATCTTCCCCGAAAGTACCTTCTCTGAAATTATTTAGTAAATTTATCCTTTGTTTAAATCTTCTATCTTCTAAAGATTCCCATCCTGCGTCCTAAAGCATCTAAGTAACAATTGTTTACGAAACGTATCGCCTTTCGCTGAGTTTTTTCTAACTCTCGAATACAACACTTTCCTGCAGGATCCCATACACTACACGTATATTCCAGGTGAGACCTGACCAACGCAACGTGACATCGCTCACGGACTATTTCTTTGCTCCGAGCGATTATTCTCTTAACGAATCCGAGTTTCTTAAGAGCTCGTATATTATGAATGTGAGTAACTCATGTTATTTGTGAGGGTTACTCCAAGATATTTCACTTATTCTACTGTTGATAAAGTTTTCCCTTGCTGCAAGAATAATCATCGGCATTTTTCTTTTCGGAGAAGTTAATTACCGAACATTTGTCAATATCGATTGCCTCTCTAATTGCGTCAATAATAACAAAGTCAATGAATATATCTTACTCTAAATATCCGAACTGAAATAGGAATAGCTGAAGGAAAACTTCTATCGATAATTAAGGAACTCGGGAGCTTCTGGTATTACTGGAAAGAATAAGGTGAGAAAAAATTATGTACATGATGATCAACAACGATTTCTACAAAGTGAAGCTGTAAGTAAAATTCAAAAATGTCTGCGCGGATACCCAAATAGTTGTAAAAGTATATTCAATATAGATAAACAGTGTCACCAAAATTTTTCGTTTTGCACTTTCGTTGGAAGCGTTAAATATAAAAATGTATATTGTACGAAAAACTAAGTTTAACGGAATATTACATCAAGAAAAACTATAATGGAAACGTAAAACAATTGTAATTGCCACCTCTAACACTTTTCTAGATAGGTTGACTGCTATTATTTCAATTCTTCATAAAAGATATATGTATAGATGAGGAGGAAACCTGAAATCTATGAGGTTAGTTTCGTCTTTCTTCGGAAAAAAATCCAAATCAAACCTGGAAAAGGATCAAACTTGACGGAAAATAACAATTGAACAATAATGATTCAGCAAAGCACTATTGAAAATGTGACTCTCCTTTCTTTCTATAATTTGTATGAAATAAGTAGATTTTCTGGAGTCATTTAAAAACTATGTCTTTTGCTTTACGAGAGTCAACTTCCTCAAACTGTAAAGCAGAAGTTCTTTGAATATAAAGGTATGAAGTTTGCGAAACAAATCAGAACGAACTTTATAAAGTCAATGGGCGTTTATCTATCTTGTATGAAGTTTGGGAAACAAATCAGAACGACCTTTATAATGTCAATGGGCGTTTATCTATCTTATTTGTTCCATATCCTATATGGTATGCTTAGAATGTGGATTCAAAGCAGTCTTTTCCTTGCCTTGATAAATTTTTCTGTCTGCAAACCATCTTCATTTTCCGAAAAAACTTCCCGTTCTCAAGCTTCCGTAATTCCCAACCCTCCTCTTCTACCCGCCTTGAAATACAGATCGACACCGTGTTTTCTACCGATCTTTAAGGTACGTACGCACAGGCATTCCACCTTCTCCATTAAAATTTGCATAATGGGATCTCTCTTCCCAGTTTCTCAACAGATATGTAGTTTAGTTTCCGCCCCAATAATCCATCCACGCGGAATTCTCTTCCCTTTTTACCTTTCCTCGGATGAAAACTGTGCCTCGGGATTTCCTTGCAAATTCGTGAATATAATTGCCTCCCAATGCGACTGCTCATTCCATATCTTCGAACTATTCCTTTCTTGCAAGTTTTAATATTCGCAGATACTACGGTTAGCGGCTCGAATAAGGAGAAAGAATGATGTTTCAAATCAATGAGTGCTCTTAATTCCTTTGGAACATTTTTCGTGCATCCATTCACGCTCCTCTTTGAACTGAATTTATGCGGAAAATTCCGAGAAAGATAGTGCATCCGTGCTGTAATTCGCATTCAAATGTTGGAGGAAGTAGCAGCGTAGTTAGGTTACTTAGCTAGAGACCCAAAGTTATTCGCATCCAGGAAGAGAAAATGCAGTCAGCTGGAAAATATCACGCAGCCTTTTACGTAATTTGTGCTACAGTCGCTCCCAAGTAGTTGATTAAAACATTTTCTTATCAGAATTGCAAGCATTTACATCAAATTTTAATCCTCCGTGTAAGTCCGATAAAATCTGATTCTTTTCGATAGTTGAAATTCGAATATCAAAATCTTCTGTTATCATCTTTTTTTAACGATTTTACAATCAGCAGCTGTATACGTTGTCAGAAAATGATACAGGCACGGCTTCAACGCATATCCACTGACTTAATATTATTTTATAATATGCTATACATCAAATTTGAACNAAGATGGAGTTTATGACGTAATCTTCAACTGATTGGTTGAATCCAAAAGCCAGTCGCGGCAAAATTTCCAATTTGTAGCCAAAGTCGAAGTGACTGCCTCATAAACATCAAGAATGTGTCAGCCCTTCGGCTTTTATGTGTTATTTCCTTAATTTCTGTATACGTTGTCAGAAAATGATACAGGCACGGCTTCAACGCATATCCACTGACTTAATATTATTTTATAATATGCTATACATCAAATTTGAACGTTTAATAAGAAAAGAAAACAATATGTGTATATAAACTCTTGCGAGTAACTTTGTGGTATTCCATAACCAAGAAGAAGAAAAGACAAGAGAAACTTTTCTCAAGAAACTAAATCCTGTATTTATTAACTAAGCAACTTAAGCAAATTTAATAACTAAACAAGCAACATGCCGTGTGCCATTTATGTGTGCCTCTTCTGTGGTTTTTTGCTTACTTAATAAATACAGGATTTAATTTCTTGAGAAAAGTTTCTCCTGTTTTTTCTTCTTGGATATGTTATGTAGTTGAACATAGACATATATAGACTTTACTCGCAATTCCGTAGTTGGTGTAAAATTCCCGGAACCGTTTAACCAAATAGTGTATATTTCCAGTCAAAATGCACAAGCAATTTCTTCTTGTTATATTTGACGTCAATGGAATCCACCAAATTTCTTTCGAAATTTCGAAATATAACAGCACCGGATTTTCATTAAAGTACGGGAAGTATCATGTACTTTTGATTTGTGACCAAAATACATTCCAGTCGCGTCTTTTTATTTTAGAGAAAATAGATTCATTGGTTGTATTCGTAATTCACCTCACAAAATCAAAGAGAAAATCATATCTAATATTTTATTCTGATTCAAATAACAATCTTATATTTTGAATAACTCATAGAAATATTTCCGGGCTCAGACGACCGTTCCCAAAATAATCGTTCAACGGAAAACATTAGAAAATTGGAAAAAAATCAATATACCGAAATGGTGCTTATCATCGCAATTAATATTTTGTCCTGATCTATCCAATGATTTAAACGTGATAATTTATTATAAAATAAATTAAAACTTCTAAAGAAAATTTACCATCTTCAGGATAATTATTCGACCATTAAAACGAAAAGCACTTCGCTCTACTAAGCATCCACTGCAACTCATGATAACTACCGTAATTACAGTTCAAAACTTCTTTTCCTCATGAAAAATTGAGGGTTAATGCGACACTGTTACGTGATTGGAACCTAACTCGATGGAGTACTTTACCACAAACAATCCTAAAATGGAACAAAATCTCACTGCTTCCAATGGAAAGGGGAAACGAGAACGAAGTTCAAAGAGGACTGTGAAAAAAATGGTTGGAGGTTCCTAGAAGTTCCGCATTCTATCCAACCAGAAACTAACTCCGACCGATTGGAAAGGTTTATTTCGTGCTTTTTCACAAACCTTAACCCTTTCATTGTTTCCCAAAAGCGAAAGCGAAAAGCAAAATAAAACTCTTCGGCTCTTTTGTGTCTTTCCGTTGGTTAGTCAGCCGTTGCTTCGCTCGACCGAGTTTTTTTCCTATTACTCCATCTATTCTCTTCTCAGATATACACATGCCAACTCTGAAAAAGTTGATTGCAAAGTTTCATATGCCTGTCCTTTCAAAGTACTAGGAAGCGACTACAGGAATATCATTAAATTGGCGTTTGTTTCTAACACTTTTCATTTAATAATTTGGCACCTGTTTGCATCTAAGAGAGTTAACATCCCTAGAGAGATACTCTTTCAGAGATTAGAGATATTTTCATATATTATAATAAGTACTATCCCGAAGTCAGGTTGGGATGCGCAACAAAACGATCGCAAATGGGCGTTTATCTATCTTATTTGTTCCATATCNGTTGGTTGGTATTTATTCATTTTCGAGCTTTACTGCGATAAGGACATAAATAAGGACGTAATTCTGGGAATAGCAAGGAATGTTTTTGAGTCGATTTACGCTATGAATTACAGTTTGTATGACTATTATGATTTACTGCTATGAATATGCAATTTATGAATTAAAATATTCATACAGCAACATTACGATCCTAATATAACTTTCCTTGTTAATGAAATTAAATTTAAAAAAAGAAGTTTCAATAACTCCATACTACAGATAATTCCATTTTGGTATTCAAAATTAGTTAATAAATATACGCCTCAATCTTACGCGTAAATATCTTGTTTGTGCGATCATTTGAACGAGCTCCAATTTCTTTAAAAGTTCGGAAGGGAAAAACATCGTCTTAGATTCATGCAAATGCGGTATGTTGAACTGAATTAGGTACTACTGATTGGTTTATAATTTTACTTGATATATGTACTTAACGCTGAATCATATTCTTCATTTTTTCTTCCGTCCGAGCATGGGTATATCAGAACGTCTCTCTGGTGAAAAAGTAGCACAAGAAAGGCTGCGTAGCCCTTCGCTAGGTCATAGGCTGGGAGAGGGAACGTACGGCGATCTCACGACCGAGGCCTATGCCTTGCAATCCCGTAATGAAAGTTTGAAAGTTTCCACAATAGAAGCGAGGATGAATTCGTAATAAAAAAAGAAATCCGCCCGCACGGATACTGTTTACCTTTTTTCTCCCAAACTTCGTCTGTTTACCCTTTTCCAACGCCGGACCTGATACCTGAGCGCTGTTTGCAAAGGCTACACAGATGGTGGAATCGATTCCAATAACGCCCTCTCCCACTTCGGATAAAAAGCATTCCAATTTTCCTTAATGACCTCCCACTCCCGTAAGCCTTTTTCTTTTTTTTTAGCGGAGAAAATATCGATATTTTGATCTCCGGCGTAATCCGATAAGCGGATAACTTAGACGAAAGCTTCCGTCGAAAGGTGCCAAATCATGATATTTCGCGTATCATAATAAAGAAACTTCCGGCGTCCATTCTAGCGATAGCTCTCTGAGGGAAACGGTCATGTTGGAAGACTTAAGGAAGTAGACAATTAAGAGCCTACGATTAAATGCATAGTAACAAGGTAGTTACCGGTAATAGAGTCACAAACATTCTCTTCATTAAGGTTTTTTATCATTCCACGAGGCAGCACTCGTAAATCATCAATGAAACCACTAATAGTAAGGAAAATAAAACTTAGCAAAGATGGAGTTTATGACGTAATCTTCAACTGATTGGTTGAATCCAAAAGCCAGTCGCGGCAAAATTTCCAATTTGTAGCCAAAGTCGAAGTGACTGCCTCATAAACATCAAGAATGTGTCAACCCTTCGGCTTTTATGTGTTATTTCCTTAATTTCGTCTCAAATGGATAATTGGCTTTAAATAAGATATTCCTACTTTAAGTGGCCTTAATAACAGGAATGCCGACGTTCACACGCCTTCGAAAGTGCCAATCAATTGCTATTTATTTTATTTCCTTTGACGTCAAAGAAACATTTGCCTCCCCATTTTGTTGGCATTATAACTCCATTGATCATGAACGGAAAAAATATTTGTTTCTTTAACGTGTTCATTTATAAATAATGCACGGCTCTTTTAGGTATTTACAATACATGTATATACCTTCCGTCTTGAAAATATAATGATTTCTTTCACCATAGCCTTATATTTTAGGGTATTTAGAGAGACTTCGAACTTGATGACATGAAATGTTAAATCCCAAGTACATTAGTCTACATAGCTTCTCACCCGTCTACACCATCATACACGGTCAACGCATCAGTACCACCCCCAATACGCCATTTCCTGGACCACATTGTTTACATCTTAATTAAGGTAGCTGCTCAAATTCCTCACGGTCGATACCTCATAAGCTCCCACTGGGAATCAATCTCGGTGCCGCAACCGTCCATGCGAAAACGCAAGCAGACTACCTAATCCGAAGCCCTGGCCAAAATACTTTATGGCGTTGAATTATTTCATGGTGAAATCAGGATGAATACGAAAATCAACAAGCATTCATTTAACGTAGAATTTATTAATCGAAAAGCGATCAAATGCACTGATTACAAACGTGTGCTTAGTTCACCATTGGTTACATTACTACGTGTATTACTTTTGTTAATTTTTGATAGCTTCAAACAAATCACGAAATGAATGTAAACATTTGACTTATTGAGTTGAGTCGCATTACCTTCTTGGGTAAGACAGAAAATTAATCAAATTAGATTACTGTATGCATGCCTATCTATAAATGTAGAAATTTACATGTTCGTTTGTATCCTAAAGTTTCTATTTAATCCTTATTTAATGTTTCTAAATAAATGTCTTGAAATTTTTAGTAAATGCGAGGTCAATATATACATACGTCAGATATGGCGCAATTTAACAACGCCAAGTAACATACAGAAAGCACACACAACATACTAAGGATTTATGTATATATAAGCTACGGATACGGAATTTTACAAGATGATTTAAATGGCACATTTATTGAAATATGAATTCTCCCGTATGTTGGGTTACGGTTATGCTTGTCGCCAACAACACTTCTTGATTGCCTATTCACTTTTGCTAAGGAGCTTCCAAAGTTTTCAGATACGATTCTTTTTAGATCTCTTCACGCCTGGGAATAATTTAAATACTGCGGAACAGGTATCAGGGTTGTCTTTGCTATCGATTAATTGATTACGAAAGTGATCAATCATGTTACCATACATGTAGAACGAAAAGGAAAAGTATGCTGGTAATTATATACGTGAGTATATCACCGTGAATTATCGCTTTAAGACCTCATTGGTCAATTCTAAATCTGATTTGCATCCAAACCGAGTTTTTTGATTCGATATTTTTTTAGAAAATATCAGTGATTTTGTAGACCTAAACGATTAAATGAAATATACATGCTTTTTTGTGCTAACAGATTCTATTACTATAGATATTTCTCCAAGTATTCGTCCTCGCGTACTTCCTCTCTAGTACGTCTTTCTTCATATTTTATTTTACACCCCTTCCTTTCAGTGTCGTTCCTTCAGGATTCTATCATAATAATCAAGTAGCTTTTTCTGGGTCGTACACTTCCTTTAGTTTCAATCAATATCCCTTCATAGACCACTTCTATCATTCCGTTTACATCCATGTACTCCTCTTTAATAACAGGTGGGAAACCGTTCTGTATCACAAGACAACATTTTTACTTAGCATATCTATTAGTACAAACATGAAATGCAAATTTCAAATATTTTACAGGTTTGGAAGTACTTAAGTATGTTTTAATTTCCTTACTGCTATGCGTGCCATAAGACATGTAAAATACTGTTTAAACTGTTTAAAATATTATATGTATAAGTTAAAAATTAAATTTGAAGATGATTTCTTATGGTCAGAAATAAAAGTGAAGCATTTCGCAGAGTGGTATAATCTCCATGATGTTATCCTACATAGAATGCATTTGAAATAGAATAAAAGTTAGCAGTAAAAGGTTAAATTGTCTGAATGTGTCATTTTTTCTTAAAAACAAAAATTTAATCCCCAAATTAACTTTATGAGAGATACTGAAGGCAGAAAGCCGCAGTAATAAAATGAAACAATATCGGTCGAAACTGATACTTTGAAATAAACATGATAAAATCATAATTTACTTTCAATTTCCTTCCCTCTGGAAACTCCATGAAGGCAGTGTTACATTTGAATGGAGAATAGTGTGCGAACTATTATAAACATAACTTTTTACTCGGATTTCAAGAATTCATAACTAACATAAGAAGAGATTAGAGATTTCTGCTCATTTAAAAATAAATTTAACTTTAAAACCCTCAGAACTTTTCACATATACTGGGCTGTCCGGAAATTCGTACCACTTTTTAAGAAAACTGTGAAAACAATTCCTTCATATTCATATTGATTTAATTTTTTGAGGCATTTTGATCCTCCGTTTTCGACACAACAAGCAAATCTTATCCTTTCAGAACTTCTAATTTTCATGCTTTAAATCCGAAAATCGGAACGAAAATCCCGGATAACTTAATATCACAGAAATACAAAGCAATATTCTATGTTAAAAACTCAATCAGTGGATAAAATGCCAGATTTAGCGCCGTAGTTTCTTCAACCTTTTTCTAAACCAACGTAGCCCCTTTCAAATTGGTCTCCCAGGCCTTATTAGCTCAATTTCATTCGTTACTCTCCCTAACCCCCTTACTACCAGTTTCAATGCAAAAACTACCTACGAAATCAACATCGCCTTCTCTCTTTTCATTAAATAAGCCAAAAATCCATTTCCTCCCTTTGAGACACTTTCAAATTGAATTTCCCGCTCATCTCGAAGAGCTTCGTCATCCAATTGCGACAAGGAATGAATAAAATTATACGACCTCCGGGATCCACAAAAACAAAACCAATTCCCTCCGAATGAAAGGCCGTAAAATCAGCGACGCGGGAGCAAGAAACGAAAGAAAGCCTCCGGATCAAAGGAATGGGAAAAGAGAGGAGGAATTCTAGAAAATTTTCTCCAAGGAATTCCGAAACGCCACGAGGAGCTGGTGGCAGTGACCCCATCAGTCATCCTAAAACACATTAACCTCTTTTAAATTTCCTCTGGCTCCACACCCTAATCTCCTTTTCTCTTCGCCGAACATGGCACTGCCACCTCGTGTACGCACACGCGCCCCATCCCCGCCCCTTGAGCCTCCCCGGCCAACGACACGACAGCGATGATAATGAGGAAGCATTGCTCCTTCCGCCCACTTCCCCACACACGAACTTCTTTTCCATCTCGAGTCGCCCTCCACAAAAATCGGCCAAGAGTCACAAATCGCGTAGCCTCGAATATTATTGATTTGAACCGCTCTTTTTCGACCCTCTTTGCATCCCCTCCTCTACAATCCTCCCACGCTTTCGTTGGGGTCCTCTCAAAATGAAAGGAGGATTTTTTTTTTGAGTTGGCCTGCGACGGATTTGGTTCTCACGGATTTTTCACATTTCTCTGTCGCTATTAACCTCCTTTTCCTTCCTCTGCCTCGATTACATTTGCCGGCCGATTCCATCCTCTCACATTTTCCTCTTCTTGTTTCCAAGAATACAGGTACATATAATCGAGTATTGTAGGGCTAAATCGAGAGTTAAAAGACACGTCTTACATTTAGCCAAATTTCAAAGCCAAGTTGAATAGTTCTAATCCAAAACCGCTGGTATTTAGGCTTTCCAGAATATTGATTTTTCCGTATTATGGAGTGCAGAATACGGTGAAGTTAACGAAAAATGAGTAAATTCTGAACATTTTTAGAAGGAAATATTTTTGCTTTAAGTAAAAACATAAATAAACAAGAAAAGGTAAATAAAAAGCATATAATGTTTATTATATAACTAATATATTTAATTTATTTTTCATATTGAGAGAGCAAATAAGGTTCAACTGCGAATGAAAGATTTCGTATGGTGTTAACCTTACAAATATTTCTTCTAGTGTCATTTACGTCTTTACCGAAGGTTATCGTATCATGATTCTGTCTTTCACCTTAAGTAGTACCATCATTGCTTATTCTGTAATTAATTCTTACAACTCCAGTCCTGTTTTAGACTACGGGCTTTAAAATATTTCAATATTTCGGATTTGTGATTTTCAACTTGTGGTACGATAACAATGTAATATTCACAACAGAGGACGGTGAGAATAGATATAAAAAATTTACTTTAAAAGAAAATAAAAGATAAAGCACGTAGAAAACAGCTTAAGTCCAGGTATTAATTATTTATACTTAATAACAATTAATAGTTAGTGTATACTTGAAATGAACTTTAGCTATGACCATTTTAGGGGCAGGTATTATAATGATTCGTTAAAGTTAAGACTACAATTAATATTCATTCTAATCTTTATATATATAGGAGATTGACTATGATATTAACTTCAACTGTAACAAACCGTTATAATGCCGGGCGTTAAAGTGAACGTTACTCAAGGTACACTTTAAGTTTGGATTATAATATCAGGCCTAAGTTTTATGAATTAGAAAACGTGGGATATTCTTCCACAAAATATTCATCCTCTCCAATAAAGCATCCGTGAATGGAAACATTGAATATAATCGATAGGAAACTAAAGAACAACAATTTAAGTGTATAGTAAGACTGCACACCTTTTAGTAGTTTTACTACTGGAATTAGTAGATATGCAGTGGTGGGACACTCATTTCTCGTAAATATTTTTTTCCGATGATTTCTATTTGTTATTGAATCTTAAGCAAAATCTGCAGCCTATGATGTTACTATCCTTTCGTTTCGAACTAATTTCTTTACAAATATATTTTGTATCGTGAACTATAATATATTAGACCAAAATCCTTTCCTTTCTCAAATCTGCAGATTTTACGAAAATACTCATAAAAAAGAATTCAGAGAAAGAAGAAGGTCAATCTCTTTGGCCAAAGAAGCCAAATTCCTAGTATTTGATATTTTTGGAGATGATGCGCTAAATATTTCTATATCTGCTACGGATTTGCCTATAACCTGGAGGGACGGAGAAAATAAGCTCCCGTTAGATCAAGTTTATTCTCCGGCTTTGCTGTTTTTCAGCCAAATCTTGTAATACGATTGTTCATTCTAAGTATTATCCAGAAAAACGCATAATACTACTCATATTAACGTAGAAATGCATACTTTGATAACTCTTCCGGGATCTTCATGAAGTAGAGTCGTAGAGATGGTTCAACGGGAAGCTCTGTTTGTTTGCAGAGATTTCAGGTTTGACAGCAGTGTTTCTGTCGGGGTCGGAGATTTAGGGTGCAGGAAAGCATATGAGAATACAGACGGAAGGTTTTCAGCACCTCATCTATACCTACAGAACGATTCGACATATTAGATGACTCTAATAATAACGAGGGCGAACTCCGTGAGATAAGGGTAAGCGTAACAAGAGAATAATTGCTAAGATATATAGCTACTCCAAGTATCTTTTCTGTAGAGATTTATAGAAAATAACATACCTAATAAGTAGATAGAGATATTTTTGTTCATAAACCATCTGTCGTACACCAATTGTGGCTTACGGTGCGAAGAATTACAATTAAAAGTAAAATTCGTTAGTGAAAGAAGTGGAACATATACCTAATTTTTCGTAATATTTTTCAGCGAACCTCTATTAACAAAGTCTCTTAAAAAATTCACCGTTAAAAAGTAGCAAAATCAAAAGGAAATTATACTTAAATTACATCCAAAGAGTGAATGCCTGCTTAAAGCTTGGATGAATAGCAAGTTCTTCCGTAAAACGAGCATATGAATACGAAGTATAAAAGTAACCCCTCGGCTCCAGGAGAAATTCAGTGCATTCGTCCTTATTCTTCCCTTTTTCTCTTTCCTTTTTCTTCCGGGTTCCTTCTTTTATTCGATGAACCACCTAAGGTTTCCGCCCAAATTTCATCTGTTTTCCCACTTGTCTTCTTCCTTCCTTATCCTCTTCCGCCTGATTCTCCACCGCCTTTCCTTCCCCTTTGTTGATTCCCTCTCGCACCAACATATTTCCAAACAACTCGCTCAAAATAAACAGCATAGGTAAACCCTGCGTCCATTAAAAGTGCCGATAAAACAGGACGAGCATTCCTTCTAAGGTTGCCTCGAGGCCGTCTTTGAGTCGCCGAACCGTACATTACCTCCGAATGATCTTATTTGGACGTTGAGAAAGCAATTTATTCTCCTGGTTCCGAAAAGGTGCATCTTTAGGTGACAAGGATACCTTTGCATAGACCTGAAATCTATGTTTTGAACGGGCGTTTGATTTTTTTTCGAATAAACAGTGGGAAATGAAAGGTAACTTATTTCCCTATACACCCTCTTGCATGGATGTAAATTATGGATTTTCATTTTTTAAGAATATTTATTAAGGATAATGATACAAAACTAGACTAATTAAAAGACTAATAATTAGTCTTGTTTTGTATCGTAATCTTTAATAAATTATGGGGATGTTCCACCAAATGTAGCTTGATACGTTTCGTTTCGGATTATAATATTTTCCCTGACTTAAAATACAAGATGGTAACCATCCAACTTAGCTCGTTACTGAATATTCTCAATCTAACGATGACAATGCGACAACTTTTAATCTTTCTCCAAAACGCATCAAATTTGCTCATATAAATTCTAGGAGTACATTATAACTTATTAGAGGTTTAAAAACAATCCGTAAGCCGTATTTCGGCAAAGGATCTCCGCAAAGGAAATGAAGAGGGACTTCGCAGAAATCGGTAATCCGGAGCTTCCCGTTTGTCTTTTATCGCAAGTTCCGCTTTCCGAAATACGGCTTACGGAGTGTTTTTAAACCTCTAATTCATTAACAGCCGTGTTCCAACTTTATTTTTCTTTCAGTACATTCTAACGTCAAAGCAAATTTAATTCGAGACAAGAATTTCGTATTTAACCCGGGAAATGTCAGTTTTTCTGTTTGTACATCATAAAATTAGTCTTCTGGTCAACCCGTTACTTCGATATTTCTTCCACAAATGCAATTTAAACATGAGATGCGTTAGGCCTGCCTGGTTATTCTTCCACGTACCTGTCTAGCTGATAACTATGTCACCACCCTTCTTGCGTACATAAAAGCGTGCATCTGTTTGTGAGAAGGGACTCCTCTGTTTGACTCCGACGTGATTTATAGTCAAATCCTCACAAGCAAGAGGCTGTGCTTTAACGATCTGTTTGCTATAATAACGCAAACAAACGTTAGGATACCTTTAACCCATTTTTTAATTATTACGGAGAATGACTTCGAAGAAGTTATTTTCCAGCCCGCAATGTTTGCAAAATATTTTCTATCGTATCTTTAGTCGCATGGAATATTTATCAAGTATTTACCCGATGGGATATCAGTTCAATGAGTTTTTAAGATTCTTATACTAACTGAGAAGAAAATTTTATTAGAGATCGAGAATTTTCAGAAAATAAACATGTAGAAAAGACTGATTTTTGTTTTCAAGATTTTAATGTAGAATGAGCAAATTTTGTAATTGCATTGGCTATTATCATGGAAGTTTCTTCGGTGTAAACAATCTATCACCCTATGCATTCTTTTCTTAAATATAAATCAAAAGATAAATCTGAAATCTATTAGCTCTACGAGGCGAAATATGCTTTTGAAAGATGCATTCTATAAGTCTATCCGATAGGCTAGAGCTATAGGGGTCATATAATTAGGGTTTCCTCATTAGGAATATAAAAATATATCCTGATAAGGCGGAGTTTCGATTATAAGATATTCGCAATTCCTAAACATCAAGATATTTTAATTTAGAGAAAGACGTATTGCCAGTAAATAAACCAGCACTCCTTTAAGGTTAAAACTAGGGTACAAGGACCCATTACTTTCCATGCAAAGTCATATCTCTAAATGTAATCGATGGTGGAAGACGATACTTAGAGGGACGACAGCATAAGAGACAATTGCATCTCATATCTCTAAAGCTGCACATAGCGATTTCCGAAAGATCTGAGTTAAATACTTTCTTTTGATCAAAAGGCAACCTAGATCATAAGTCTACATTATCATTATTTACGGTACATCTAAATCTAAAACTGCTCCCTGAGAATCGCCTTTTAAAGGCCAGATCTATGACCGCTGAGACAACTTTATCATTGGGAAGCCGAATCAGTTTTTTAACATTAATCGAAAAGAATACTTCTCTTTGAATCGATCTCATCGTTGAAGCCAAATGGAAACTCTGATATGCACGGTCACTCTGTAACTAACATGCAGATAAGCGAAAGAATTCACCGAGAATTGTAATGTAAACCTAAGCAAGAATATCATTAACAACGCGAGAATAATAAATCCAAAACAAATTAATGGCAGTAGGAAAACACAGAGGACTTTAATGCTTCCTTAACCTCCTGCCCAAGTTCTAGGAAGCAGCATCAATGTTGAATAATCCAAACGCGATTCCTCATAAAGCAAACACTCGAGTTTCGGCTTGGCGAAACCATAGGGGTATAAATTCCGTTTGTGAAATTATTAGTACACACAGTGTATTAGTGTACTCAGTAAGGTATACGCAGCTTTCTTGGGTATGTTGGTTGGTATTTATTCATTTTCGAGCTTTACTGCGATAAGGACATAAATAAGGACGTAATTCTGGGAATAGCAAGGAATGTTTTTGAGTCGATTTACGCTATGAATTACAGTTTGTATGACTATTATGATTTACTGCTATGAATATGCAATTTATGAATTAAAATATTCATACAGCAACATTACGATCCTCATATAACTTTCCTTATTAATGAAATTAAATTTGAAACGATAATGGCAATATTCACTTCTAAATTATTACAATGACTTCTTTTATTTGGGTAAAATTAAGAAACAAAATTTGACTACTTTCAAAAAAAATCTCAAGATATCGGGTGAAGAATAAGATCTCATCATTAGGTAACCGGAGAAAATTCAGGACAGTAATTATAAACAAATGAAGAAGGAGACTCTATATATACAGCCAAACGTTTTTCTTGATGATGAGATTGTATTCTCGAAAGCGGTCGCTTGCGTTTTCTTTTTTGCGGATTATATCAATTTTGCTTAGATCGAATAAAGTTAGGAAAAAGATCCATCATATGTCGCTGGAGTTGATTCGTTTAACAACGAGTTTGTTAAAATAATCGATTTACCGTCCAGATTGTGCTGCAGATACGAAATGTAATTTAGAGCAGTGTTTTTTAACCGAAGGGACGCACACAACTAATGGAATTTGAAATTCTGATCCCGAAGATTGCCATTGCTTAAATAAATTTTCTGTTTATTTTCATTAATTTATTAAACTCACACCTTGAAATATGTCACTCTCGTATGTAATCTAACAATGGTCATAGCGACTAATACTACAAAAATAAGATGAGTTATAAAATATCTACCTTTTCTATGTGCATTGGCGTGACTTATATTTTCTGGGAAACGGAATTCTGGATTCAACCCCAAAAGGGCTGCTTATCATTGTCTTTGAGAATTTTACTGATTGCATCTCAGAAAATTGAGTTAGCCGTCCTACGACATTCAAACTTTCCTCTATAAGTTTAACTCAAAGTAAGTTCATCTGAAACTGATTCACTGAGTCTCTCATCAACTTTTACTCCATTAGCATTGGTTTTTGTTTTGTTTCCATATTTTCATTTAGATTTACATGGTTTCCTTTTCTTTGAAAGGGACGTTTTTAAGATATTAACTTATAAATGACAACCGACAACATAAATGACAATTTTAGAATATGAAAGGTGCTTGCTAATAATTTTTAAAAGTGAACAAATGAATGCAATCAAGTCAAAATTCTTATATTATTAAGACGATTAGAATCAAAGAATTGTAAAAGTAAAATTAAAGATTATGTTTTTACGCAAAGACAATTTTAATTTAGCTATACTTATTCGGAGACGGGATCTGCTTCAGTATTTTCTATTACCAAAAGAAAATAGACTTTAACCACTAGTTGTAACACGGCAGACGCAAAAACCGATACTCTCAAATTAAGCCCCTAATTTAACGGCTCCCGGGATTATTCCCGCCATCTCTTTCGTTCTTAAGGTTCTTAAAGTCACCTGGTCGGAGACCTCTGACCTAGTTTATCGATTACTCGTAATTATTACGCTTATCTCCGGAAGACGTAACGAGAGACTCCACTTGTTTGAAACTCGTTTTTAGGTTAACTGAACTATCCTTAAACGTCTCACTTTGAGGGAAGACAAGATCAAGCTGCCGTTTGCTACATAAAAATGAACCCTCAACAACGAGGTTACAGTTGTCATAATCCTTGATCTATCTCTGAAAAGATTACAGGAATGACATTTTTGAGTCGTCCTGCGTCTGGAAAGAAACCCAAAGAACGAACGGGAAAGTCATATGTGACTGGGAATCGAATCTTCAACTTTTCGGGTAGAATATCTAAACCAGGGGCGAGAAACCTGCAGCCTTCTCGCAATATCTGACCTCTTCGTTTCTTCCTCATGCAAATGTATCTACTTGATAATTTGTTTCCCAATCTCGTTTTTTCACAAGGTAAAAATAAAAATAAAAGCATTCTGGAGTTCCTTAGGGATTTAACTCGGTTTTTAAAGATCAATTTCGTTGATAACCCCACACCAACGGCGTTGTTACGTTGTTCCGATCCATCTACATCTACATCATTTCTTCTGAATGGCCGTCGTCGGTATGAGATACCGATGCCGGCATTGCTAAATCAGATTCATGCTTGAGGAAAGATAAATTACTAATCGCGGCAGAGCCGCGCAGCTGAATCCCAAGGAATAAAAAGTGTGAAAAATAGCAAAATGACTGAAACTCGAACCCAGGTCTCCCACTTACCGGAGACCTGTCACTTTTTCGTAATTTTAACTTCGGTTGTATCACAGATGTTTAAAGTCCGATAGTACAGAATTGGTGCAAAAATGAATGAACCAGCGAGTGATGGAGAGATTCGGCATTCTCATGTGAGAGGTTAAACTATTTTAATGTAAGCAATGTAGCCTTCCATTGCGGCCTGATTTATTAATAGTTGGCCTAATGCTTTCTTATTCGGTTGAATATTATATGCGGCCCTCCGATGAAATATTTCTCCTCCCTCACTCCAAACCAATTAAGCTGTCACGCTGAGAAGCCTCACTTCGTTTTTAGGCAAGATTTGTTGGCAAAGCGACCGGTGGCTCCGCTTAACGTCACCCGCCGTCGCAACGATCCCCGTACAGGAAGCCAACCTACTAACCGGTGTTGCGGAGATTCCCCTTGGAATTAAATGACTGCTGCCGTAGTTTCCCTCTAAACCGATTATTTCAATTATCCCCCTAATGAATTTCAAATGAATTTCTGCACCCTTCTAAGCGCTACATGTTAGCGACAATTTACCTTCCTAGGAATCAATCAAGTCTCAATCTCGTCCTTAAATAAAGACGTTTTATTATGACTTACTTCGTTCTCACTACAAAGTGACGGTGTCATGGGAACGGACTGATCCATAACGGGAAGTTCCATACAATTACAAAGAATATTAGTCTTCATTTAAAAATGTTGTAATTACGTGGCAGGTATACAGGCTTAGTGAGTTTTAAATTAAATATAAGTTAATTTCAACGTTTAATTTCTCCAAACAGGCTGCCAGTGTTTTGTTACTACTCCTGTTGTTTATACAATTATGGTAACCATCGTTACATTTTATAAATTCTCATCGATTTTTTATTTCTGTTGTTAACTCCGAGTACTTGGTATTTTTCTTGAGTAAGCTCTTTGAAGATTAGAGTTAAAAGTTACTGCAATGTCAGTTATTATACCTTCCTAATTATTTTTATCAAAGAGAAATTAGGTAACCGGAGAAAATTCAGGACAGTAATTATAAACAAATGAAGAAGGAGACTCTATATATACAGCCAAACGTTTTTCTTGATGATGAGATTGTATTCTCGAAAGCGGTCGCTTGCGTT
The DNA here is from genome assembly GCA_000376725.2 of Ladona fulva. Lineage (NCBI taxonomy): Eukaryota > Metazoa > Arthropoda > Insecta > Odonata > Libellulidae > Ladona > Ladona fulva. The sequence goes on along the minus strand of KZ308423.1, from coordinate 205,640 downwards.
TTCTTTTTTGCGGATTATATCAATTTTGCTTAGATCGAATAAAGTTAGGAAAAAGATCCATCATATGTCGCTGGAGTTGATTCGTTTAACAACGAGTTTTTTAAAATAATCGATTTACCGTCCAGATTGTGCTGCAGATACGAAATGTAATTTAGAGCAGTGTTTTTTAACCGAAGGGACGCACACAACTAATGGAATTTGAAATTCTGATCCCGAAGATTGCCATTGCTTAAATAAATTTTCTGTTTATTTTCATTAATTTATTAAACTCACACCTTGAAATATGTCACTCTCGTATGTAATCTAACAATGGTCATAGCGACTAATACTACAAAAATAAGATGAGTTATAAAATATCTACCTTTTCTATGTGCATTGGCGTGACTTATATTTTCTGGGANTAGGATTTTTGTACTGATTAAATTCGTTTATTTTAGAAGGATATATTCGAAATATTGGAACGTCGATAGATATGTATCAAAGTAACCGTTAAAAATGAAAGCAATATTATATTATAATTAATTAGTAAAGAAAAGGTGCAGCGAAAGGCGATACGTTTTGTGAATAATTGTTACGATAAAGCAGTGCGCACTACTCAAATGTTTCAGGACGCAAGATGGGAATCTTTAGAAGTTAGAATATTTCAACAAAGGATTAATATACTGGATAAATTTAGAGAAAGTACGTTCAGAGATGATGTAGCCGCTATAATGCGTTCATCATTCTACATAGGCCGTTCTAATACTGCGAGAAAGATCAGGGAAATACATCGATTCAAGAACTCATTTTTTCAGTGAACGATACGCGAAAGTAATCGATTAGAAAAATAGTCATGGTGCATGCACCTTCTGCCACACGCCGAAAGGTGGCTTGCAGGGTACTTACATTGACATGGATATAGACAAAATAATTAGCTAAACTGCTGAATAAAATGTTCATATACTACGAACCAACTGCCAAAAATAATTATTTAACGTGTGCAATGTGAAATTGGTCGATTAAACCTAACTAAATCACGGAAGATCTTTCTCTTCGAGATGTAACTTAGGTTGTAGTGTCATTGTTATTATTATTAGTATTAGTATTATAATGTTATTTTTTCATTCTTTTATTAATTGTCTTAATTATAATAATAACCTTGCAAGATTCTACACTAAAGTAAACCACATCCGTACTAGTACGACCTGGATTAGGCAAAGTTTAACTTAAACTTCCTGAGTCTTATCGAGTAAACAAAACAGAAAAAATAGCTGTTAGAAATGAAATAGATCACGAGTTCCTTTTAAGAACTACGAGAGAATTAAACGGTATGTTATTTTTTGGCATCTCTCTTAATTATTCTCCCCGTGTTTAACCTCTAGCGGCGTATTGGCCCGTATCCAACACAAAGGCACGTATAACCAGGGCAATTGGAAAACTCCGACCTTTCAGAAAAAGTAAAGGAATGCGGGGCAATGGCAGAACCTCATTACCTTTTAAACCGTCGTCACGTTCTTAAGAGAGCCGAAGAAAGACGCGAAGGAGGTAAAATGAGTAATTTCAAAGAGACCGAGTTAAAGTGATTGTTAAAAGCATTGACACGGGAATGTTATGAATGCAGACCTGGGAAATTTCAATTTAGTTGAGGTTGAAATTAGAACGCTTAATGACTTAACAACAGCACACTTTGCCGTTTAACCCCTTTCTTATTGGAGACCAAATTAACGCCATTACGATGAATCATTCGTAAATTAAACTATATAACTAATAGATGGAAAATGTGGCTGGAATCGCTCTTATTTTTCGATCGGTTTCACAAATCAGTCATCCTCCGAGGATAAGGAATAGGATGAAATTCATAGCAAAAAGGGTGGTTTTGGGGGTTCAACCCCTCTCTGGGAACAGAGGCAACTGTAAACGAAAGCAAGCGAGAGGATGCCCTTTCAAATTGTGCCAAAAACACCGATGGAGATTCGCAGGGTATACATGTTAAAATAAATCAGTTTCCATTTTCATTAGATTTTTGGCGGAAGTATTTCTGTCCCTGAATTTTAGGCAGGTCAGTGTTTACTTCATGACTCTAAACCCCCCACGGAGAAATCCTGTCTATGTCCTTGGATAGGATACTGAGTGGTAATCCCTTCAGTTTTAAATTAAAAAAATGAATGTAAGAATGAAAATAGTTGGGTTTCAGCGAAATTCAAACAAGGGAATGGAAATTCAGTAAGAATAAAAGTCTGAACATTTCATAAGTTCTACATCAAAAAATGGGATTAAAGGACGTGAACCAGCTCCATATATTTACAATCTTCATGATATCCGTCACGGAATTCCTAAAGTCCGGGAAAGACATGGTCTAGATACAACTGTGTGCAAAAATAAATATCTCAAGTCCTCGAAGTAAGACTATCTCTGACAGTAGAAGTAAGAATCAAAACTTCCTTGTCTACAAAAGGAAACATGAATTATATCTGCAGAGCAAAGAAGTTGACTTGCGCATAAAATTTAGAGTTTCAAATAAAATGTAAAATAATAAAAGATAAAACACAATAACATATGATCGTATATCGGAAGACTGAATTTCGCCATCTGTAAAGGTTTCCAAATATTCGTATCGGAAGAATGTCCTACGGAAACTAGTCATTGCAAAGGTGATTTTACTTCAGAAAGCGCAATGCGGCGTTTTTTTGTATAACAAACGATGAATTATCAGTAACCACATAAATCTTCACTTAGTCGAAATGTACCATATAGATCTTAGCCGTTTCCTAAAATGTTGTAAATTCAGTATATAGATTGTAAAAATACTCTCGGGTATCCATCCGAGAATCTCTTATTCAATCGATACTTCAGCAAAGCTTAAAATCCTTATCAGCTTATATATGCTTTTTTAATAACTTTTAACAACTGTGATACTAACAGAGTGTGATTAGTCTATAGTAACTATTTTAAAGGACTACCTATTTAATTTTCGATCAATCGCTCAAAATATGCTGCCCTTATCTCTCCATACATGTCACTTATTTATAACGAAAATGCAGGCGACTAAATTTTTGTATGTGACTCAGAAAGGGGTTTGCAAATATTAACATACTGAAACAAAATCAATAACTTCGGCTTGAATACAATAAATTTCATTATAAAGTAGAAGGTTCAGAATAGAACTACGTCTATAATCCACAAAAAAATCTGTTATTTGTGTAATAAAGATATTATCCTTTTCTCTATCTTGTGATTTAATAATAAATTGGATTATTGGATTGGAGATTGTTAGATGAAATATCCAGGAGGTATAGTATAAAAATAAACCTCAGAAAATCTAAATTCATAAATATAAGGAAAGAAAGCTATGTTGATAGTCAAGAATGTCGGAATCTAGAAAAGGTAGAAAAATCCCTTACTTGGATAGTATACTTTCAAGGATAGTTGTGGCACAAAGGAGGTTAGGAAAAACAATATCAGTTGTCTCTTTCGAAGCTTTCGGAACTTACGACGACAGAGTTGAATGAGGAAACGAGGGAAAGATTTGTAAAATTCTTAGCGTAGCGTGCGTTGCTATATGGGTATGGAACATGGACCATGAGGGAAGAATACTTCTACGGATTGGAGACCTTCAAGATAGGGGTGTGGCGTTAAATCAAAAGAGTTGGGTCGGATTGATGGAAAATCGAACGAGAAAGAGCATAAGATAGAAACAGAGGAAAGTATTTTGATCATCGAAATAAAACGAAGGAAGAAGTGATGGGTTGGTTGAGAGGATGGACTGCTAAAAAAACAATTTAAGTTACGATGCAAGAGGTAAGAGGAAGAAGAAGTCAACGACTAAAGTTGTTGGGCGATATAAAGGGTTGGAATTCTGATATACCCATCGACGGGTGGAAACTATGATAATAGCAGACTACATTTGCTCTATATCTTTATCATTATGTTTAGTCTGTGTCTTTATTTAATGTGGAGGTATCAAATTTTCTCAAAGGCTTTTTTTTGTGTCAAGTTAAAGTATTACACCCCACAAGCTGCTCTTTCTACATTACATTACATTAAACCTCCGAAAGAACGGTTTGTCGCAAGCCTCTGTGAAATACAATAAAATGAACCAGAACGGAAAAGATTCGTGCCCGCTCTGTTCCAAACTTTTTCGGGCAAAGGACATAAATTTCAAGAAAATTTCTCCCAGCAGCTTGTGTTTTTACGTCTATTGCGTAGCCATTTGTACTCAGGCCATAGTTCGATTGAACAGAAAAGTTTTGCCCCTGGAGAACTCCCCTGGATAGCTTGGATGTGATTTCTACGTGCTAAGAAATCCTATATACCCCCGCATCAGATTTTTCAATTCTTATCTTTTTCCAGTTCCGTTCCATATTCATACTACCATTCTCGTGTCCTTCTCTTTATCCCCTACCTGTGTAACCCTTTAACTTGTAAAGCTATGTCCGAACTCAATTTCCTTTTCTCAATCCCTGCCTTAAAAAGAATTGAAACGATTGAAAAGCATATTTTCCGGCAGGATTTCATGTTAATATATAAAAAGGAATGAAATAAAAACGGTGATGAAGATTACAAATCAATCAGGGTGCGTATAAGAAGTTATAATCGCAACCTTGTTCCTTTGAAATAAAATACTCAAAATATCGTATACGGTAAAATCTCGATTACACGAACTCCTTGAGACTGTAAAATAGAAGCTAAAAATCGTATTTACGAAGTTCGAGCGAAAAGAATTTTTATCTCGGCTACTCCATTCTCTACACAAATATACGTAAACAAAATATGTCTGTAAAGCACTTAGCCCGAAAGCCGGTTGGGACCTCATCCCCTCTACCATCAGCTACGAAGAGGTAAGAGAAGGAAACGAGGATGAGGACTAGACAAGATGAGGAGTGAGGTAGTTTGCTTTCCTCACTGAGCCAGAATGCTATAAGCAGAACAATTCCACGTTAGTGAAACACAATGACTCTACGGGTAACACTTTTTCTATGGCCTTACATTTTTATTTACCTACTATTTACTAATCAGATTATCTATTTATTTTTTATCAATTAGACTATTGTGTGGAATTTCACAGATAAATGTGCACTAATATTAGATTAATTGGTACTGTATGATATAGGGTGTATTTTTGAGAAACACTTAAACGTAAACATTTTTCGAAGCCTTAAAGTTTTACACAACAGAAGTTCATCTCCTACTACGTAATTTTCTATCTTCAGACTAATTTTAGTCCATTCATTCATTTTTCTTATTATTTTTAATTTCACATCAGCTGCCTTACACTACTCGACGGTTTGCTGCGCGTAAACAAATACGATACGTTTAGTACGTGTGTTAACGAATATGACTGCATAAGACTTTATGAATTCTTTATCCTAGGATCACAATTTGGGTTCGTGTGGTAGAGAAATTCGAGTTGAGTGCTTTTTAACGAGGCTTTACGGCAATCAAAAATCATAAGTAATACACGGAAAACACCACAAGATGTTTACTACTATGAAGAGTTCAAAATACATGCACAATAAAATTCAAAACCCTAATTTACTTCGATAACCAGTAAGCAAACGCTTTAATTCTAAATTACCAGCCATATCCACATGTATACCCTGGGATCCTCCTTCCGGATAGTCGGAGGTGTGCTTGCGGCATAATATCATTTCCCTATATAAATTTCTAAATAAACTAAACAAGTATTTCGTAACTTCCATCAAATATTTATTATAGGACCGGTTTCAGCCCAAAAGATACGGCCATCCTCAGTACATTATAATAAATATTTGGTGGAAGTATCGAAGTACTTGTTTAGTTTNGAGGTGTGCTTGCGGCATAAAATCATTTCCCTACATAAAGTTCTAAATAAACTAAACAAGTTTTTCGTAACTTCCACCAAATATTTATTATAGGACCGGTTTCGGCCCAAAAGATTCGGCCATCCTCGGGTACATTATAATAAATATTTGGTGGAAGTATCGAAGTACTTGTTTAGTTTATTTAGAACTTTGTCATGACCTTCACGATATCCGGCCAACGCATATTGATTATATTCATTTCCCTATATCTCGTGCTTAGTTGGGTTTCCGCCATATTTTTGATTTATCTAAATATTCAAACTTGTATATCATGTAGAATGCATTGCTTATAAAAACGAGAAATAATGATCTTTGTGTTTCACTGTTTAAATAAATAGAGTAATTTTGTTAATATCCGTTTCAAATTACGCCTCGAACCTGTGTTAGACTAAGAACCATAATAAGTCTATACAATTCCGTAAACATCGCACCAAAGACGTATATTCCTTGTTAAACTGCATACATAAATACCGCATCTAATCCAGAAGTTACTTACATCCTAAGGTGTAGTTTTGACTACAACTATTTTTCATAGAACATAAATATGGGACAATTCGCTGCTTTTTTGGGACCACTGAATCATAAAATAATTGTCTCTTTGCTAGTTTATTTAGATCCTGGATATTTCGGAAATGCATTAAATGGCCCCTTGAATTTTAAAAGATAGCCTAGAAAGCTTATTGAAGGTTTACTGCTTCTAAGATACCGAAAAGTAGAAAGTTTTTCGTCAATCATCCGAGTATTAATATCTAAAAGTAATTTAAATGCTTCACAAGTACACGATCCTCTTGAGTAAAATAATAAACAACAGTCTATTTTTTATTCAAAGATACAGTATTAAATTCCGCATGATTTTACTAAAATTCACCACAAATAAAGAAAGGAGATGTATTTTGTTCGACGAAATTAGGTGCTATTAATTATTCCGTAGATATGTCCATTGAATATCTTATTTTTCTGATTTAAAATATCGATTTATTAGGCATTTAGTTTCCCCCTGTCAAACCCCGGCTTATGATAGATATTCTTGAATAACTTTTTTACTATTTCATTCAATATTTCGATTTACCGTGGTGCCTCGACTTACGAACTTAATTCTAAGTTGTAACTCGAAAAGTTCTCAAGAATTCCAGTTCGAAGTTCGTAGCTCGAAAAGTTTGTGTCTCGAGACTCAGTTCTTCATTGTATCTTTCCCTTTTCTCAGTATGTGGCTTAAAATAAAATCTTATTTAGAGGTCAAAATGGCATTCGAAAAAAGTTTGTTCGTAGAGTTCTTTCTAAATCGAGATATAACCGTATCTGAAAAATCATTGTCATATTATGCATACTATGCTATAAAGGAGCAGTTATCGTACTTTACAGCTAAAAGATACAAAAGAAAAAATCATAAAACAGAAAATATCAGTAAAGTAAAGATTTAAGAAGTTACAAATTCTGTGAAAATTAAATCTGATGATGGTGTTACTATCGGATACTGTAAGTGATGTATGTAATTATTTTTGTGTCCAAAGAAACATTGTGTATTTTAAGTTTCGCCAAGCTAATTCCAATGAAACACATTGTACTCATTACTTCCATTTTCTGCAATTCGAGATACATTTCCTGATCATTTTCTCAAACTATCATCATCATTAAATCCGTATAAAACTGAGGTATGAATAGCGTAGTCTTATGTATAAGCATTTGTTTCCAAATTCCCGCTGTCTGCAAAATTTCAAAATGGTTAACTGACTTTTACGCGGCTTCAATAAACTCTTTGTTGGCGTAAATCCCTTCATCGACAGCGACCACCTGCTATTAAACAGAGTAGAGTAGGAAAAGCTCAAACATTTGGACTTCAACAATAAACTAGGTCATAAACAGGGAACTGTGTTTATTAGATAAGATGGAAAAGCAATAAAGCTACATTTACTGCATATCATAAAGTATTTGAAACAAAATTCTCACCTAATTTCCATTGTATGCCTATTCTATGTAGCTATTACCTGTTAGAGAGCCTAAATGCTCTGCGGATTCTTTATACCAATGAAGTAATATAACATTATATTAAATCAAATATTCAAAATACAGATACAAGAAATCAACTTTACTACTCTACAAGAAATCAACTCAAGAGGTAAGAGAAGGAAACGAGGATGAGGACTAGACAAGATGAGGAGTGAGGTAGTTTGCCCTTGCTTTCCTCACTGAGCCAGAATGCTATAAGCAGAACAATTCCACGTTAGTGAAACACAATGACTCTACGGGTAACACTNAACTCAACTATAAATAAAACAATCATAATTGTTAAATAGCATATAATAAATATACAATAGTTGCTATATAACATATTACAAATATAGTTGGTGGTTTTTGTAGTTATCGGAGATGTTAATGAACTTGACTATCACCGGTCATTTTCTTTCTACCCTTAGGAACGTTACATGTATAATACTATGAGTGTGTCCGCTCTATTATAAGTACGTCCGCCAAAATTCGAGAGCCGTAAGGCTTTAAAACTTAACATATTACTCGATATCACCGATAATAACAATCCAGAGAACGGTATACTTAGAAGGGAAACTTCATAGATGATTCTGGTTTTCATTAAACACTGTTTATTCATTATAATTATCAACATTTTGATAAAAGGCCAAAACTCCACTAAAATATGTCTCTACCAATTACATTTCCATGACGAATAAGTTTTCCCTGTTGTCTTATTTATTCTTACTGGCCGTTTTCTTCAAAATACACAAAAACAGGTCCTTAGAGATCAATAAGACGGACTGCTGACTTCATTTATCATTAACGCTACTTAATAATATCCTGATCAGTTTCTCTTTTCATTACAATAGCCCTTCATGGCGATACTAACCTAATTTAGAGATATCAGTAACAATTAATATTAATTACCATAACAGCAACTGTGTACGAGAATTAGAAAATTACAGATAAAGAAACTGAATTCGATTGTCATGCAGTCGTTTCAGTTAAGAGTATAACTACATTGTTTGTGAGGAATATTCTCGAGCTTAGATATAAAAATAAATAGAGATAATAATAGAGACATACATTTTTTCTGAATGTGTTTATGTAAACGAGTAACAAAGTGAGTTACAGGAACACACTGAGGTAGAAAGAGATATTGAGCTATATGTGAACCGCTTTCGAAATAATGTTAGTTCTCCTTATTCTGGAAAGAAAACATCCTCCAGTCTGACCTAGATATATCACTCCATAACTATCACAAATTAAAATATAAATGAAAAATTATGAATGGACTATATCTTATACTTATGATCAAGTACATAAATTCGGCTGTATTTTACATTGTGTTAAAAATGGTTTCTTGATCGAAAATGTTTGTCATGTATTTTACTGTTACTATTTCCGTTATGGAGTTTCACATGGTAATGGCTGATTGACCGTGACGGATATTAAAATTTAATTACATAGAATAAACCTAATAAATTAACGTACATCATTAAAAAAAGGTTGAGACGTGACTTTGCACGTAAAGGTGTGCACCTAGGAAAATTCCTAAAGGAAAACGGGCACAATAAAAAGCGGAACCAGGAATATAAGTTTCCTAGCCTACAAAATCTCCCAAACGGCATGTCTATGTTCTGGCCGGATAGCTCAATGGATAGAGCTACCAGCGGAAAACGTTGAGACCAAGCTCGAGTCCCGATCCCAACATCATTTTCTCATATACGTTTCTCCTTGGAAACTACATCATTAAATCTCAAAGCAGCCTTCGATAAGCACTACTAGACCTCGGTAAAACATACATCGCAAAGATAAGGCAACTAAAAGCTTAAGCAGCGCGATCTCTATTTAACAGTTGCCTAATGTTCCCCTTCAGCTATTTTGCGAGCGGATCGCAATCACCTCGCCATTTTATCGCCAATACTTCTTGGTTTCGGTTCAACAATCTCTAAAACCTTGCATTTTTGTTACTATCGGCGAAACTGCCTGCGTAAGCACATTATTAACTTAACGACGCGTTTTAAACAACCCTCATAAAGCCTGGAGTTCTCCCGCTTTATTCCCTGGATTGCCATAGGCATCTTTCGACTGTATAAAGCCCGCTGCGAGATGTATGGTCGAGGATTTAGGCCGGAAACTAGGATCGTTGAAGAGAAGGGAAGTCCAAAATTTATAATTAGGGTTTATATATGCAAAAGATACATCTAAATCTACATGCATATCCTGCAATCCTGCATGGAAGGTGGTACGGACACAAAAAGATCTTACAACACAGACTGCTCACTATTATTGCGAGTGCAAGAGAAAGAGTTCTCAAAAGGATTGGTTCCGGCATATCTTATTTTTCTTTTGTTGTCGGATCGATGAGAGAAGGATCGCGTTATACTAGTGCGGACACAAAATATGTAGATTCCTTAAGTTTTTCGATGTGGTAAGATTATAAATGTCTTTGCACTTTACGTTTTCATCCGCCATAAGAACCAAATTCTAATAAATTCAACATTATATGGAAATGCAACTCTCGTAGATAAATAAATTTAAGTACACTCCTAGTTTAAGCACTTTTTATTTAGATTTTTCTGTTATTAACACTATAAAAAAAATTTCTCTGGTAACGGACATTCTCCACTTCTTTGGGATTCGTAACAGAACTATCAATTACTTACATCATGCAAACAAATTTGATATCCACCCTAAACAGAGTAGTATCATGAAATTAATAATTTCGATCAATCGATCTCTATACATATTAGTCCTATTTGCACATTATGAGAAAAATCATAAGTAATAAAAAAACACTAATGAGCCTTCATTTAGCTATAATATGAAATAATATTTTCCGTTTCCGCTTTTCTTTTCTCTTAGGCTTTGAAAATTTTTTGTATAAGGGCCATTCCATGTCAAGTGGACCAACGGTCCCCGCTCGACCATCACCGATTTCAATGAAATTTTGTGTGAACATACCTTCATATCTTCTATGCACATTTCCCAAGTTTAACATCCATCGATGAAATATTTGCTGAGGTATAGTAATTTGTTTGACCCCCTACCGCAGCCTTCTACAGTTAGACATCGATTTTTAGCAAGTTTGAGACACGTTATCTCACGCAATATACCGTTGAGCAAAACAAAACTTCGTATTCCTATACAGCCTATATTGCTCTATTACACAAAATAAAAACAAATCTTTTATGAGCGAAATCTGCGAAGAAAATTTGAAGCAAAATCGGCCCAAAAAATTATGGCTCGAAAAAAATTTAAAGTTTGGCATTTTATATCTTTTGAAATTAACATATAATAAACACGAAACTTTGTGCCTTATAACTACTGTATACAAGGTGTTGGAATAAAAAGTTTCATTTTCTTAATGTCGTCCGTTAGTTTAAAAAATGAGTGCAAACATTGTGATTTTCATTACGACGCCGAAAATTGGGTATATTCAGCTCACATTTACAAAAAAAGACCCTCTCGAAACTTTTCCAAATTATTTTAACAGAAAGAGTATGCCTTTATCTCTCCAAAAACCTAATTCTGGTTTTTCATCGCGGGCGTATAAGGCTCGAGAAATCGGGATGAACATGAAGTTACCTCCGCCCGAAAAGTGTGGCGCGAAAAAAAAGTTTAAAATTTAGCATTTTTTATCTCTACAAATAAACATAACATTAACGTGATACTTTGTACCATATAACTACATAATACGAAGTGTACGAATAGAAAGCTATACATTCCGAATGCTTTCCGTTGGTTTAATATTTGACTGTAAATACTACAAATTTCGTTGCGACGCCGAAAATAGGTTATATTCAGCTAACGTTTACGAAAAAAGACCTTCTCGAAACTTTTACAAATTACTTTTATAAGAAAGAGCATGCTTTTATGCCTCTAAAAACCTGATTCTGGTTTTTCATCGCGGGAATATAAGGCCCGAGAAATCGGGATGAACATGAAGTTACCTCAGCCCAAAAATGGTGGCGGGAAAAAATTAAAGTTTTGCATTTTATATCTCTGCAAATAAACATAAAATCAACGCGATACATTGTGCCATATAATTTCTTAATACGAAGTGTACGAATAAAAAGTTTCACTTTCCGAATGCTTTCCGTTGGTTTAATATTTGACTGTAAATACTACGAATTTCGTTACGATGCCGAAAATAGGACTTTTTTAGTTCACATTTACAAAACAAGACCCTCTCGTAACCCTTTCCTATTTTCGTTATATAATAGAACATGCTGTTATCCCTCTAAAAATGTAGACTTGGTTTTTCATCGCAGGCATTTAATCTCTAAAAATTAGGATGAAATTGATGACGACCCAATGAAAACGTCTTGCACATTAGCATACTCGTCTATTTCTGATTTTACATTGAGTCACTTAAATTTCGTTATTTCACGATTAACGTTGAGTCTCATGTCGTTAGGATCGAATCATTTAGTGAATTATGTGCCTTACACGTATCGGCCTGTTTTTCGTGTTTATTTATTTCTTCTAAACTGTATTATTCAGAGAGAGGCCATGCCCTACCAACGTGCCTTTCGTAAGAGGACCACTGTACACTCTTCTAAAGATTACTTGAACTTAAGAGCTTAAATTATTAATAAAATAGCTGAAGGAATACCAAGTTTTGTTTTGCTCAACGGAATATTGCGTGAGATAACGTGTCTCAAACTTGATAAAAATCGCTGTCTAACTGTAGAAGGCTGCGGTAGGGGTTCAAACAAATGACTATATATCAGCAAATATTTCATCGATGGATGTTAAACTTGGGAAATGTGCATAGAAGATATGAAGGTATGTTCACACAAACTTTCATTGAAATCGGTGATGGTCGAGCGGGGCATTTCCTTGAAATTGGTCCACTTGACATGGAATGCCCCATAAGTTTTCCATTACTTAACCTCAAAATCTCATTGTTCTACACCTCGACTTTCCATCACTAAACGATCCTTTATCTACCACTTGCCACATCTATACAATAGTATACTATCTCATTCTCCATCATTAGATCCATTTTTATGATTTTACTGTCATAAATGACTTATATTGTAGCCTGCACTTTTATTTAAAATTGTAGGTATAAAATTAGTTTTATTCTTTATATCTATATCTGTCTTTTTATGATTGTTATTTATTTCTTCTTTATTTTTACACTTTTTCTTTACATGGTTAATTGTTATTAATCCATTGTAAAAGCCTTGTGCTGTTTATGGGTTTATTTTAAATATTTAAATTTTATTCATTTTAAATAAATAAACGATACAGACATTAGTTATTTCGTCTCCTTCCGGGTAAGGTTTTCCAGTACAGCATAATACTTATGGTGTCTTCCTTTAAATTTATCTCTACCAGACTAGCTTCTTATCTCCTTTCTTCCAAGGATTCCCGACCAGAAAGCAATGAAGTTACATTCGCTATTTTATTGCAGCAATATTCAACGAAACGTATCGTCTTGCGATTCTCGCTGTCGCGTTCTTGTATGGCTTAATTCTCAGAAGCCTCTATACCTGCTGCTTATTCTAGACGAGGTACTATTAAAACAAAGTCGCGTCTCTCTTAGTCAATCCCGCCTTCCAACGATGTGTTCTGAAACTGATTAATGTGAGTCCTCTACCATAGAATCCACTGGATTGTGTTCTCAGATTAATTATAAATTAAATCTTGAAAACCAGAGATATTAAATAGAGTCGACACTGTTGCAAAGCTTATCTTTCACAGGTGATTCTGAGGTGTTTCCTCTCGCAAAATGTACGTGAAATACTATACTCAAGAACTCACATTTGAATTCGAGTATTATTGAATAGCTAAGGTGAAAAGTGAGTAGGAAACAAGATGGATACTGAAGCTACATAGGAATCAATTGACCGAAAATTAGTAAAAAAGCCAACAGGAAAGGAAATGGAAATCTGAATACAAATTTATTTGACACACTCTTGAATACAGAGGGAATTAAGGAGAAAGTTTACTTGAAAATTTTATGATTCTTGATTTGGAAATTCACCACGTGATTATAAATGACAATAAACTACACGGTAATGGGCAAGATATAGAGGAAATCAAATTTAATTCTGATGGAAAGAAGATATTTATTTTTCAATACTTAATATATTTTACATTTTATTCTGGAGACTACCGCTTTGAGTGATTTATTGCCATCAAACACATGAAAAATCACCAAGATATTGTCTGGTTATATTTGATGTGTTTGAGACCTGATGATGGCAAAGTATCGCTGAAACCGGTTGTCTGCATAGTAAAAATTGTGTCGAAACTACAACTTTCCTTCCTTCAAAGGATTCGTGGCTATCAAATATACGAGAGGATGTTTTTAGATTAGGATCTTAGATTAGAGTCACCGTGTACTCAATTACTTTAATTTGTTTACAAACGCTCATTTTAGCAGCTGATGCAAACTAAATGAGAGACATATTTAACATTAGAAAGGCTGAGCGATTTAGGTAGTTATTCTAGGCCATGAGAGACTGAAGCATGCGCTCCCACGGATTTTCTACTCTTTAGGCATTAACTGCGAGAAGGGAGATGAACATAGATTAACAGTCTCTCTGCAGTAGTATATTTAGGATCTGCGATCAAACATTTAAGGCAATGCATACGCCCCCCTCATTACGGCAATAGCTAACAGTTACCGCTAGAGGGAAAGCCTCTCTAATTTTCCCTACCATTCAAAATTGTCCGTTTCAACAATTTCCATTTCAATTTGAGCTTAAAAAAACATAGCCATAAGATTAAACTGTGTTTCTGCAATTTTAAACGATTATAAGTATTAATTGAATGACTAACTCAGCAGCTTTGTACATGCATTAAATGCAAGCACTGGAAACGTGGAAAGATAAATTGATGAATGTATCATTCGACCGAACAAGATTAAAAACCTTTATATGAGACATATTACAATTGATTTTATTTAAACATACTTTGCATCCGATGGTAAAAGATTAACAGCGAGCATAATGATCGTAGTCATTTCAAATTTATAATTTACTCTAGAATCGTTAAATATGCGTATATGTAAGTGAATAAATTAATTACTCACAAATAAAAACAACATTGAAACTTATAATTATAGTATATTATAAATCATAATCATTGATATTATTATAGTTATAATATAATTAATTATTAACAAATAAATACTTCACAAATTCACAAATACTTATTAATATTACCATAACTATAATATAATTAATTATTCACAAATAAATACAGCTTTCACAATGAATAAGTTTTCTTTATCAGAAAAAATACCTTGAAAATGTAAAAAGTTTCTTACTTGCGAGACTGTGGAATTATCGCACAACACATCATGGAGTGCCCACATCCATAACATATGTGGAAAGGCTTTTAAGAAACTCGGTTTTATTAACAGAATAGTCGGAAGAAGCGAAGAAAAAGTCCGCGAGCGTTGTTACTTCGCGTTAGTCAGGCCTCACCTTGAGTATGCATGTAGTATATGGGACCCAGCCGACAAGTGCTGTATTCGAGAAATAGAAAAGGTGCAACGAAAAGCGATACGTTTCGTGAAGAATTGCTATGATAAATCAGTAAGCGTTACTGAGATGCTCAAGAACGCGGGATGGGAATCATTAGAAAAAAGAAGATTAACACTAAGGATAAATTTATTAAATAAGTTCAGAGAAACCACGTTCTCGGAAGACGTCGCGGACATAATGCGCCCTCCCTGCTATATAGGCCGCTCCGATACAGCGAGGAAAATAAGAGAAATAGATGCGAAAACGAACCGATTCAAGAATTCGTTTTTTCCGCGAACGATACGCGAAAGTAATCGACTAGGTAAATAGAGTCTTGGTGCATGCACCCCCTGCCACACGCCGAAAGGTGGCTAGCAGGGTATACACATAGACATAGACATAGACATTAATAACATTCTGCATCTACAAGTATACCGTACAATTTACATCTACATGCAAGCCGTCTTTCGGCGAGTGGAGGGGTATATAGACATAAAGCAATCGACCAATTTCTTTTTCTTATTACTCTCGGGGATCATTCCTGGAAAGAATGAGATTTTAAAACTCATCATCCTTTCGTCTGTTTCATTTATTTTACGCAGTGTTAAATCGGTTGAAATTCTCAATAATTGAGAATTTAATTCAAGAATTAGGTAAAACAAAATGCTCCAGCAAAGTACATTGCGTATTAAATGTAAGAATTGAAGATTATGTTACCGTCGGATATTATGCGACACACCAAAAGCTTATATCAGTATATCAATGTGCCGCGGCACACCGTTTAGAAAGCGTTGATGCAGATGTTGCTCGGAGTGAGGATTCTACCTTAAAGAGAGATATACCTGAGCAAACATAGTGAATTAAATGCTAAGAGAAGATGTGCAAAACATGGTTTTTCTATGGAAGAATGGAAAATGGATGGATTTCTCTGAAGTGAAAGATGCATTCAAGAATAGGATATTATGGAGGAGTTAGGACACAGTCTTTAAGAGAACGCATACAGTGAATGGCACTTTGAAGACATGTGTAGTATTAAGACATAGAAAAGATACGAAAGGTAAACGTTTTGTCAAGAATTGTTACGACAAATTAGTAGGCGTTATTAAGATGCTTCAGATGGAAGAATCTTTATAAGAAAAGTTAAATTTTAGATTGATATTGTTCGGTAAATTCGGAGAAAATAAGTTCTTGGATCACGTTGCATATATTATGCGTCCTCCCAGTTGCATGGGCCGATACTGTGAGAAGAATTAAAGAAAATGCTGGGACTAGTCTAGTAAAGAATTGAAATTTTTCCTAACGATACACTAAAGTAACCGATTTGGAAAATATACTGATATAATGCATGATATATGATAATAATATGATATAATATATCATGCATGCACACCCTTGTCACGTACCGAAAGCCAACTCGCAGCGTACAAAAGAATATATGAAGACGGGTTAACCAGGATTTGTCCATGGGGCATTTAGAACCATGAATAATACAGAGCATTGCCTGAAATCCAGAGGCAGGAATACTTCTGCCTAAAATCTAATGAAAATATAAACTGATTAATTTTAACACGTATAATGTAAACCCTGCGAATCTATAGGGGTGTTTTATGGCATCCTCTCGCATGCTTTCCTTTATTATTAGCTCTGTCCTCATGGAAGGGGGATTGAATGCCTAAAACCACCCTATTGGCTACGCCTCTGTATGTAACTGAGTGCTGTTGATAAATTAAAATATAAAGTGCTTGCCTTACATACAATAGTATTACTGCAACATTATTCATGTAAATAAGAAGAAGTACCGAAGCAGGAGAGAAAACTGAAGGAAAAGATAGTTATAGAGGTTCAGAAAATGAGCCGAAGTTTATAAGGGTAGCAAAAGTGGAGAGACAGAGGAAATGAGAGGAGAATTAGAGAGGTCGCAAGAGGGAGTTGAAGCCGCAAGAGAGAGCGGATAGGAGTTAGGTAGCTCATGGGAAGCGAAAGCGGATATGGATTGGCAGAAATATGGAGGAGGGTTAGCGGAGGAGGAGGAAGTTTATCGAGGAGGCGATCCGATATAAGACAAGGCACGCGTGGATACTCCAATTTAAAATGCGGAGGCGTCCCCGTGAGTATCACAGTGAAAGTAAGGGGTTCAATGGGGTATAAGAGCAGTGGGTCGGTAGAGCGGCGGAGGTATTAGAAGGATACAGAGCCCCGCAATAAAGATGACTCTCTTCCAAGGTCAGAAATAAATTACCGGCCGAATAATTAAAAGATGATCCTCTACATAATAAAAACGACTACTAAAAAGAAATTTATTATTACTAACTAACGAGAAATTTCTCCTCATTTATCATTTCAATTTAACAAAAGACCTTCGTCATCCCCAAATTTAAAACTTTTTAGAACAAAATAATTTGCTATTTGTCGTACGTGATATTTAGTATTAAATAATAATTTAATGAGAATAGAATAGTATTTAAACTGAATAAATACCGTTTAATCACGCAAACATTTGATCGCATACATTACAGCCCAATAAAACGATTAGTATTTGTTTCTTTGATTAGAATTACTTCGAAGATTTCCTTCACGATCATGTCGATCATTACAAGCAGGAGTAAATTTTGTTTCATTACATTGAAAACTGAAAACTACAGTAACATGTTTACTTAGAAAACGCGATTACGCAGTCGGGTATTTCCATCAACGAAGAAAAATACAATAAGATCTACTTTTATTTTAAAATTTTGCTGTGAACCGCACACGACTTCTTGATAATGGTAGTAAATTTCATTCATTTAGGTTAATATATCTTCAGTTAACTTTTCCCTCCGAGATTTTCTGTCTATGACTATTAAAGCAAAAATTCTTAAAATTATTCCCCATTTTAATAACTGGTGTTACACTGAATATAATCAATCGTCTCTTCTCGAAAATAATACGTAAGGCAAGTGTATATGACGCCGATAAATGTGTCACTACTACACAGTAAGTCAATCATAAAACACTCGAGATTAGTCTTAAAAGGAACAGGAATCGAATAGGAATTTTTTAGATGGAAAACGTACACGTACTCGAAGAACAATTTGAAAATATCGCAACTAACTTCATTCTGAATTTCAAACCCAAAACTTTTTCCGCAAATGGAAAATCCTGGAATCTACTGAGCAAACTTGCAGATCTCTTTCATCTAAGACATCAATCGTTAAAAACCAGGAATCGATATGCTTTTGTCCTTAAATTCCATACACTTCAGGGACTGATTTTAATTGGAAGAAATTTTCAGTGCTCGATCTTCTTCAAACACCAATGAATAATGAAATATGGCGAACTTCGAAATTTAAACTATGACGACCCAACTTCGAAATGAAGGCGTTGAGGATAGTTTCCTAACCTAGAACAATTCATATTCTCCGTTTATCTTTACATAATCGAAATACTTCGCAATCTTCTGGAAATTCAGAGGAAAGTACTAAGTTTCAATATAAAATAGTGTGGGGAAGTACTGTCAATTCATATCGATTGCTACTTTGTGTGATAATCCTGCATGATTCACATTCCTAACATTAAAACAACTACCATGATAACTTTTCTCTTTAATTTTGCATGCAATCATTAACTAATCTCGCTCTTTGAATGATCAAATTGTATATTCTACTGACGAGCAGAAAAAAAACTAAACTCTTATCTAATTTAAGAGCATGTCTAAGCTTTCATAAAAACAGAGATGTTTTCATTCGTTAAGAAGCTGTGATAATTATAGAAGTCATTAGTTATCGTTAATAGTTGAATTATTAGTTAATATTCACGTAGCTGAATTATTAGTCGTTTCACCGGATAAATTCATTTACATTTACCGCCAGCACCTCAGAGCTCCTCCACTCACTCCGGTGAGCCTTTGGGATATGCTCAGAAAACTACATCTTCCCCCGGACCAGCTGTGGGATCAATATAACCACTTAACCTGAGGAAAATATAGCTTGAGGACCCCTTCCGAGAGAGATCATTGATATTTCTCTTTACGAGAAACTTGATACTGTAATTAATCTGTCTATTCTTCAGCAACGTCTTCCCTTCTACATCTTACTCCATCCCAGGTACCATGGAAATGGATTCAACCACATCTTAGTCCTAGAATTAAATTTTAATTCATTCCAATGAATTGGCTGTTGTCTTTCAAGGGAAAGATCGACACAAAAAAGTCTGACAGGACTAGGACTCGAACTCTGTTCTTCAACTTTCCAGGCCAACGCTTTAGCCAATTGAGGTTTCTAGCCAGAAAATTCACATACGCCGTTTTGGAAGACTTTGTAGACAAGGGTGAGGGGGTTCGTCCGACGTTCCGTACAGTCGGGCGACCCACTTGTCCACGCCTACAAAGTTATAATGGCAATTCTGAATATCTTGGCTATATAGGTCAATGGCTAAGCATTTACAGGGTTCAACCATCAAATTTCTCGGTCCTGTTAGACTCTTCTATGTTCTTATTGGTAGCAGTAGTACTGTTAAAAGTGCTTCGACAGCTTAGGTCATTTTACACGTTGGCCCCCACCGGGAATCGAACTCGGGACCGCTTTCACTGAAGTCGAACGCGTTACCCACTTGGCTATCGGGAGCCCCGTCACCTTCCTTTACGATCTTTGCCAAATCATTCAAGGTAACACAGCTAATAACCATAAGTCGGATAGGATGCCCACTTGGCTATCCGAGAGCTCTATGATCTTATTTCCTTGGAAAATTTCCTAGGAGCAAGCCTTTATTAGCAGTATATTTCACCCTTTGCCTTGCCTAATATATTTATGATAGAGCTCTTTGGCTTCTTCTGGCACTCTCTATTAAGGATTCTCACACTTCCGAGCACTTCTTTACCGGTGTTCAGTGAATACCTAAAGCACTATACTTGTTTGAACCTTCCATAATCCTCAAACACCTATTTTTCCCTGCTTTAAAGGCCTTCGCCACTTAGGTTCAGATATCCAATATTTGAAGGGTACGGATAAAAGTATCTCTCAATCCGTTCTTTTTCTAGTCTATAGGTTATATGTATCGTGCTAACTCTTCACCTGTACTGTACTGATGCCTCCGGTGATTAGATGAAAGGTCATCTCAGTTAATCCATGTCGTTTGGAGTTGGCAAGCAAATGCTCTACTAAAGCTTCATCTTCGTGGAGGTAGCTAGTAGATGCTAGTATAGCTAGCTAGCTAGTGCTAGTATAGTTAGCTCACTAAAGCATCTACCAGCATTGTGGATGCTTTAGTAGAGAAATTAGAGTTGCCAACTCATTACAGTATTCCATTAAATGATGCTCGGTGAAGTGTTAACATTATACATCCCCTAATGATTAAATGAGTATCGTGTTAAGTTTGCGAGGAAAACTAAAAGAGCCGAGGGTCATAGAAGAAATGCAAAATTTCTCGAACCAAGAGAAAATGCATTCAAAGAAATTGGAAGAGAAGCAGGGAGTTAAAGCGGATGGATTAGATACTAAGAAAGAACGAAAAAAGGGCCATGAATAAATTTTGACAAAGACAAAATAGAGCGAGAAAACAAGAAATAAGAAAGAATACGGAAGAATTCTTTCTTGAACATCTAAATTGCCAGGCATTACGTCTTCTGAATCAATTCAATTCAATGTCAATTTAATTAATATGAATAGGAATAAATAACTTTAGCCACTTTATGCAACATCTTTCTCTCCCTCCTGTTGCAAGACAAAAGTGTTGCTCAATATTTATCTCCGAATGACACAAAATATTCTGAAAGTGTCGTAAACGTACTTTATGATTTGTTTCTGTAAGAATGTTATAGCAAAATGTAAGCGCGTAATATTAAAATGGTTAAAAGTAGCCACCTGTTTTCAGAGCCATTTAATACAAAATTCTAACTTCTAATAGAGTAGTTAGGTAATGCAAGTGATAATCAATTGAAAGAATAATATATAAATAGTGATAAAATAAAGTAATTAAAATTCTAAATAAGAGGGGAATACACAAGTAAGCTATCTATTAGTCTGAAAATGCTAATTCATACACCATCTAATGACATCTAAATGATACATTAATATGCAACGAACCAAAACGAAAGAAGAAGTGAAACCTTTTACAAAAATTTGAGAAAACGACCGAATTAGGAACGTTCCGCCATTACCAAGTGAGCAGCAGAGCATCTGTTCCACCGTATTTTAGTTTCAAATAAAACTTTCTTTCCACAGCACTGCGAAAGTTCACAAAGTAAATCCTGCACTTATTGAATATACTAATAAATTGGTGAGTTTTCAACCAAAATATTTCCAGATAGCTCACTTTCAATAAACATCGACGCATCGTATGAAGTCCATACACAGAATATTGGCTCCTACGCACTACCGATAACAATCGCCTACATCCAATTTTGGCTCGAAATATTGTGGACGTTCTGCTATGGACTTTCGCTCACCACCCACTTTACATACAATTTCCAGGATGTAATAATCGCAAGGTGGACGGCGCAACAACACAATGCGGAAGTCTCTCCATTCTGGCGAGCTGCTCGAATATTCATCTCACCAATTGAAAATTCCCGAAGCACCTCAAATTGTGCGCGGGAGGCTCCCCGCAGCTAACCTCTGCCGGTGTAATGTCGGAAACCGATTGAGCAGCTGTTCCATCGATGCGGAAAACCAGATGAGCGCTGCAAAACTCTTTCGAGGGCAGTTCGCAATCGCGAGTCGATGCACAACGTGTGATAACGTGAATTATACAAGAGTTAGACCATACGATAAAATGGGAGGGCTTGCACATTAAAATTCACACGTGTGTTCACAAGGTCATGGCAGTTTCCATTCTTGCGCAACCCAGAAATTACTTGAAACTACAAAAAATCTAATTTCTGAATTTTGGAATGACGAGAAACCGAAAAATTCCGCTTATAAGTTTACGAAATCGAGTTATAGAAGTAGTTAAGAAGAATTAACAGTGGTTAGTGGTCGTTAAAATTAGTTTATTCCAAAATTCCGTTACTTAATAACGAAACAGCGATACTGATCTTTTATTATTTGCCCCCTTAAAGCATACGGATGTAGAATCAATTCTTTAAAGGTACTTGTAATCAAAGAAATCTTCTCGAGTGATACTTGGTGGAACTTCATTATAGAAAACTTACAAAAGCCAAAACTTGTACAAATTCCACAAAAATTGCAGCAGGGTTTACCGGTTTCGGTGTCAAAGCACCATCATCAGAACAAATGTTCTGTAATCTACTTGTACTTGTAATCCTTTAAACACATAAAGTATTCACGATTTTCAGATCTTTGCTGAGAACAACTCACGATTTCAAATTCGGCGATATTTTGAAGTATCCAAAATCGAACTGTCGAGTCTTTACGATAGACTAATTTTTATTTTCCGCTACCCACGGAATCAAAGCGGATTCATTCAAAATGATTCTGATGTAACACTTTTCAGTCTAAATACGAACATATGATTAAAGGTGGATTATACTCGCTCTTACATCGTTTTCTATTTCTTTTACGTAAATAAATTACACATAAAATAAAAGTTAAATTGCGCAAATTTCCGAACTATTCGACATCAATTTAAAATTATTATTGCGTAGCAAAAGTTCCTGCAAGCTGTTCCTTTAATTTTCCGCTGTAAAACATGAGCGATTTTGCTGTTCAAAATTTAAACAGCATTTATTTATTTGCCTGTTTAAATTATTATGAATTACTATTCATTCTATGGACTTTTGCAGCAAAAATCGAAGCAGTTCATAAATGAAAGCTTTTAAAGAAGAATTGTGAGTTCGTGCACAATCCAAAACGCTGCGACAAATGTTCGTAGTGCAAGTAATGTATGCTAAATGTGTACATAAGGGTATACATATAAACGTAGCGTTATGACCTAATGACCCGAAAACGGGTTTTTGTCTAGTTTTCCCAAGACATTTAGTTATATAGCATCACTGATTGTGAGTCCGAGACCCAGTATTATGATATATACTTAAAACGGTCTCTAACTGTCCAAGCACCAGACTGACCCGATATGACAATGTTTTGTTAAAGTGAATATTATAGATTATCTACTGTTCATATAATGGATTAGCATGGAGAGTATCTACAATCTTTAAATATAACACATTTAATTTGGGCCTAAGAGTTTCAAAATTTCTATGATGTCCTACATTAAGCTAGAACCAAGTTTCTTACATAAATATGAGCGATAGAGAAGGAGAAAAAAGTACTAAGTTTGACAAGACGAATTTTAGTCGCTTCACAGACAGATTTAAGACTTCTATCGTTGATTCCTTGATCATGTAACGAGAGAAAACATATTTTTGAAGCGGTCGATAAAAATCATATATTTTAATAATTCAGCATTTCCATGGTCCATCGTCTTTTAAAGAGTACTTAATGTAAATCTATGTTTACCGAAGTATCTAAATCTTAGCCCCTATTGACGATTATCTTATAGATTATTACCGATAACGCAAAAGAAAATGATTGTATTAGCTTAGTACCTGAACATCGAATGAAAATGAAATACAATGACTGACCAGATATCGACTATTTTCACCAATATTATAGTTATTATAATATTAAAATTTATATATTTGAGGATCGAATCGTTTTTAATATGAAACTAAACTACAATTAAGTTAAATAAATACTTTTGTTGTCTAAATTACACGAACATCAGTTTCAGCTACGCTGAAAGTTAAGAAAACGGTTTTATTGCTGCAGTGATATGTTTCCACTAAAATAAAATTAGAAAAAAATAACAGGAAATTGCGCAATCATACGGAGTATTACGGGATCTTATCTTGATCAAAAGTTTCTAAGACAGAGGAACGGAGGTAATAACATGCGAACGCGGGCCATATAAGCTTGGCGTGCCAAATAAATTGGTGCAATGAGCCGCTTTGATCTTCCGGGCTTATTTCCCCCAATTTCCTGATATATATCAACTCAAACATAGAGTACTGAAGCTTCATTGCCTTCGTTTTGAATGGAATGCCGTATAGACCGCTAGGGAGCAGAGCCGGGTTCAATTCGCGGAGGGAGCTAAGTTACCAAGACAAAGGATATCACAATTTCATGGAGACATAACCCGAACTCAAAATGAGAAAATCCATGGGAAGTTGTAAAGACCAGAAGAAGGTTTTATAATAATGGGGTTCAGCTACACGAAGACAAAGACAAAGAAACGGAAGCCATCAAAGAACTGCGGACAATCTCAAGGAGGAGAGGTAAGGAAAAAAACTGTATAACACGGAGTAATTTTCTTGGCTCCGCAGTCGTGAGAGCCGTTGAAATTACAGATAAAGTAGTTGCACACGAGGCTCGACTAGCGATAATATCGGATTTTAAAAGGACAGCGGGAATAAGGGGATTCATTAAAGTTTAACCATTGCATTGTTAGAACTCTCCTTAGACTGAATTGCTCCAACTTTAAAATGAAAGAACCTACACCACCCGTTTATGAGGTCCATGCCCGGTATATTCCATTCTGCATTATCTCATACTTCCTTTACATTTGGATTATTTATTTTTAAGATTATTTTATTGATGAAATACCAGCTTTTGCGTTTCACTGAGAGCCTTTCCACCAAGAATCGTTTAAATCACGCGTGCCAACGTTCTTGATTCCTCAATTAGGCACTATGAGTCTCTGATATATTTTGAATTGATTTACAGTAACACAGTAACCTAATATGGCGCAGGCATGCGTCCAAAGGATCAAAAATTACCATAATAAGAAGTAAATATACAGATAAGTAAATATAATAAATTAGTTCTTAGCTGTGATTTTAGTGTCTTAAGTTTCGACCCAATGGGAAATCGTATTTCGATTTTCATCCCGGAACGACTTATCTTCGTGAGCGAGGTACCCCTGCATCATCGAAATATAAAAGGTGCCTCCGCTCCACAAACACCATTTTAGGATGAATAAAAATCAGTAATCCTCATCATGATGAGGATCAATTCATAATAAACGGTGTCCAAACAGAGCTATGAATATTAAGGTCAATGACGAAGGGCAATATTTTTCATTTTTAACTTCGATAGTTATCATAAAAACCACATGACAACTGAATGTTTCTACCATCAAATATAGAATTATGTAACTTGGAATGCGGCCGAAAAACTTTTCGTCGCAGTCGACTCGTGCATTGCCAAAATTTGTTCGTAATGATTACTTTCACGATAATCCCATAAATAAGGAAGTAAAAGAGAGCAACTCTTCTACGCGGTGAAAGCAAGAAAGTAAAAATTATTTCCTTATCTGAACTACGAATGAATCTTAATGAAAAGCTAGCAACTACATCGTAATACTAGTTAATTCAAAAAAGTAGAGTAAGAAGAGAAACAAGTCTTCTATTGGTTATTATGTACACAAACTTGCATATCAACTTTTCTGATTGTATCTCATCCTATACAATTTAAATTGATCACATTTTTATATATTTGACATACCAATTAATTACCACCCAATAACTCTCATTTTTCTATTTCATATTCCTTTAACGCAAAAAACTTAAGAGGGTATTTTAATCACACAGCAATGCGGTAGATATATTTTCTGTTAATACTCAAACAATTTAGTTAGTGTACTCAGGTTTTTGATACTGTTTTGAAAATAAACTCGCTTTTCCACTTCTACAGCAGCGAAAACTACATTCTTCGTTTAATGCACATGGTATTTTCATTATAAATTCCTTTAACTTTGACTGTATTGCAGCGGTAACGAGTACGGGAAAAATTAAACGGTACAATGCTTATGAATTAAATTACAAATATCCATCCGTAAAAAAAATGTTTTTCCCTTGATTTTCAGGAAACACTTTTTAATTGACTAAACCAATGGTGTAATAAATATTCATAAATGACAATTAAATAATACAATCAGGGATACCCACATTTAATTAAATCTTTGCCAAGTTATTAGATTTCCTTATACAGGGAAGTAGTTAATATTTCAGTGGATAAAGCTAATGCATGTAATCAATGATATAAAATAAATACCTTTGAGACCGATATTTTTCCATGATAATTTTTTAATACTGAAATTTGGATACGAAATATGAGGACATAGCGAACGAAATATGGATCAAATAAAAGTACGTTATTTAAAAGTTGTTATTTGGTTACAGTAAAATAAAGGTACACGACTGATTAATTACATAAAGTAGAAGAAATGTATTACAGACTCCAAATTGGGCAAAAACGATATATTAAATTCATATAATCAACTGAGGTTCCAGAGACTTGGTATGAATCAACAACAAAAATAAAAAATGGACCCACAAAAAAGTATGCAACTTTAAAAACTAAACAAAAAACTTATATCTAAACCTTAGTTTCTCATTAAAGTAAAAGCGGAGTAAAACACTGAACCAAACCTTAAGCCATCCTGAAAATACACATGCACTAAAATGGGCCATCCAGCATTTAATGGTCACGATTTCAAAAACATCGCGTGAACGCCTGATCAAATAAATCGACCAAAGGAACCTTTCATTTTAAAGACTTTTCTTCCTTAGAGGAATAAAAGGGGGTGATTCTGGCCCATTATAGGTACTGGGCTGCTATCATCGGCTTTCGTGGTGCCTCGGAGGGATGTAGATTCGAAACGGATCGCCCCCTAATGCCCCTCTTCCGGGTTTTCGGAAGCTTTAAGCCCACGCAATGCACCAACACGAAAGCACGAACGCGTGATACCGCCTCGTATTGCCTCTCGGTAGTAATTCTAGTTGGTTCAGTCGGCGCTAGGGAGGGCAACCGCTGCACACAGCTTGGCGGTTTAGCGGTCCAAAGGTAGGGAAAAGGGAACTGTTAGCCAGCCTCGGCAAGTTTTTTAAGGCGGGTTTCCGTGATGGTGGATTTTGTCAGTCGTCGCGGCCGAAGTCTACCGATCTCGGCGTCTTCCTTCTGCCGCAACCGCTGTCCCTCGTATCCGGAAACGCCAGAAAACTTCGCGATGATGAAAAGTGACGTCTTTGATGCCAAAAGAGACGCTTTGGAGAGAGAGAAGGCAGCCACGAACCTTCCCGCCAATTTAGCTCAAGAGGAAGGCTCTTAATCGTTTCACTTTAGGATAATAGCGAATTCTTGGCTCGTGGAAAGGAATGTTTTGAGGCTCAATTCTCGTTATTTGAGAGATACAGTCGAACCTCGTTGAAAAGCCTTTCCGTGTTCAAAATTTGATCATTTTCCAGATGAAAGTAAGAGAGAAATCCGAAATGGGTTCACAGGAATAAAGGAAGACAAACGAAAAGCCTGAATTGTGTCGCAAGGATACCGAAGAGATTTAATTTCTGAAATGGAAATTCTAGAGGATAAATACGTAAACGTCTACCAAAATGTTTTCAGGACATTATTAAAGTCGACCAATCAATCCTTTTAATCAGTTAATATCTCTGAACGGACGCGATAGATCAAATAAGAACCATCAAGACTTACGGCTAAAGAGCAAGGATTTGGAAGAGGAAAATTAAATTTTAAGGAAAAATCTTTAAAATAAAGGTTCTTCCTTTATACTCACAATCAGATATAGCTCACTGTACTAAAACATCCTCTCCGATGTAGCGCCTGTAAATTATTTCGAATGGTTCTTCTCCATTGTTATTAAATGTTGACTCAATATTTTTCTGCGCGCCAAATACAGATTACCAACTGCATTCGCTGTCTTAAACATTCTATACATTACATCAAATGTACTAATTCGAGGTTAGAAAATATATCACAATGAAACAGAATAGATGTTTGCCTGCTCTCTTTATCATTGTGAAGCACATTGTGAATAAAAACACATAATCAATTCAGCTATATCGCTTCCTTATATCCACCATTATAAAAACCTTCGCGAACTTTAAAATCGGGACAAATTACAAGTTTTGTTCGTGTATCTCGAGTGCACATCCAAAAATATTTAACATCCGCATAGTGTAAATTCAATGTGGGAAGGTTTACCTTCGTAAAAGGCAACTTTTGATGCGGTATTTTTCAGTAGCGAGCTATTTTCATCAGGCCATGACGTTGGATGACTTGCTAAACACCACAGGTAAAAATCAGTTTGAGGATATCTACAAAGTGATTTTATTTCCATTTCTTCATAGTATAATAAAACCCGTTTAAAACGCTCCCGCTTGATGCCCTGTTTTCTTTCTGTCCCGGTATCTTTCACACGGCATAGTAAAAGCACAGCTTAAGACGCTCTACTAATCGCTTATAATGGGCGTTTTGTCGCCCCCTGTTTCATTGCAACCCACTTTGGAAAGCCCTCCTAATTTGATAGACCAGGATTTGTTTACATTATCTGTATCGCCGTATTCCGCCCTCTTCTCTTGTCTCGCCTTGTCTTTGAAAGGGATCCCGTTAATTCTCTTGTTTGCGATGAATGATTTTGTGAAGACATCGCGAAATAGAAGAATGTCCTTTTCACTGCCTGGTCTGATTCTCACTCTGACTGAGATCTTCCCCATTTGGCTCGTCTAAGGGTTGAACGTTAGATTAAAAACTCGTTAAGCGGTGTTTACTTTCTTCGTAATATCAAGTAGCAAATAATTCCAATAAGTCGGAATGGCAGTTTGGTGAGCTGTTGAGCGTAGTCTTAACAAGATGGTTCTCCGTGATAGCCTCTCATCACTGCTGTTAAAGAATTCGTTATTCTTACTTGTCTAACTAGCAAGCATTGCTTCATTGTGAAGTGAGGAAGGCCAAAATGATGTAACGAGGGAAATCGCCCTCTTTGTTCGAAAAGCTGATTTTCAGTGCCCCTTCGTTTTTGTTTTCCAACGTGCAAGAATTAAAAATCAGTCTTATTCCGATTAAATCGCTAATGCACTCATAATGCAGTTTTTATGCGATCCCCTGAAAAAAGCGGGTTTTATTGTAATGTTATATGATGCATGAATTAGTAAATAAGCACATTTTTTTCATAATTCCCAAAGAGAAAAGGACATGAAAAAAAGTCTGATGGAACCGGGACTCGAACCCGGGTCTCCCAATTGCCGGTTGGTTGCAACCTTCTTGGGATTTCTCCTTGGGAATTTTCCTAGGTGCAATTGCCGGTTGGTTGCAACCTTCTTGGGATTTCTCCTTGGGAATTTTCCTAGATGCACGCCTTATCGTGCCAAGTTACCTAAACCCTTTTCCTTGTGTGTTTTCTTTCATAATTATTTATGGATACTGAATATGTTTAAGTACACGGAATTTCATATTTGAAGCAATGAGTGCTTAATTTCTGCACGTGCTAATGTATAATAGAAGCAACTGTAGGTGAGTGTTGCATACGCTCGAGGGGCAACATGTAAATGCCTATGTTTCAGGATACTAAGAGTTGATCCTCGTATTTATCAAACTGTAGTAATCTACATGTCCTTATCACATGCAAACAACTTCCTCATACGTGGAAATCGGTATTAATTAGCATTAAACACTCCCTGACACATAAAGTCCCTCATTAGTTATCTACACGTGTCAATTTCACGCTCCGGAATTCTTCCTAATTATTCTTAAAACATTTAACTGCACACTACATCCTTCAGTTGACACTTCACCTTTTTTTCTCCCTTATCTCCATTTACAATTTTAAGCGCCGGAAGATTATCAACGAGTTTACCATATTCTGGGAAGACAGTGCTCCCACTGCGATGCACATTTACTGTTTAAAGAGAAACGCTTGTTCTTGGAAGTCATCTTGATGTAGCAATATATCACTTCTAAGGGTAATAACCTTTTCATTGCTCCTTGGAAAAATTGAAAGATTGACAAGCTCTAAAGCTCATTTTGATTTATCTCCGCAAAAATTAATTTTTCTGATTCTTTCATTTCTAAAATAAGTAAAACCTCATTATTCCGCACTACAAGAGAAAAAAATTGACAAATCGAAACGGATAGGTTCCATTTCAGTTGAAAAGCAAAATATCAACAGCTCTTACATCCGTTTATCTAGACTTAGACCGTGATAATTTCTAATCGATACATGCATCAGCGTATTCACGTGAAATTACGTTCATATTTTTGAATGGATAATGATTTTTATTTAGTATATTACTTTCAGATTTTGTTTTGGATTCTGCATGAGTTAAGAGCACACAAATGCTAGTCTTCCCGGAATGTATTTTAATATAATGTATTATATATAATATGTATATATGTAGCAGTGAAAATTTGTACACTAAAATGATTCGTAACGGAATTGAAATGTAAGACAATCTATGGATATCTTAATTATAATATATTATTAATATTAATATTAATATCAATCAATATCTTATGAATAATATATAATACATGAAAATAGTATATTTTACTTTAGAGAAAAAGAAAGGCAGAATAATTGGTCACCTGCTCTCGTTTTATTCGGTTCCGGATATTTCAAATGGCACTTTTCTCTTCTCTAAAATCTTAAAATTACGAGGTTTGCTGCACTAGATATGACGGCATTCTATTCACATTAGGAAACAACTAATAAAAGACGTCTAAATGTCATGTTAATCGAAATATCTCTCATTACCCACCCAATAAAATCACTCATTTCGTTTCGTAATCGGATCCTTTAATTGGCGCATTTATCTCGAACGGATCCAAATTTAGGTAACGAACGACGCTTTTGCAGACCAAGTTAATTAGATATCCCCGCTTATACAATAGTCAGCAATCAAAATACAGAGAAATTAGTTACGCAGCGGTGGATAATTAACTTAAGTTGTCGAACACCGTGTTGGAGCATACTTCACAGATTTACAGGCAGAGTAATCGAATCAACTCCTCCTCCATCAACAGCGAATATCTTGTTCATCTCGTTAACACCCGAGAATGCTTTAACTCTCTAAATTTCCCCGTGAGCACGTCGTTGATCGTTAGGGCCGACAGACGCGTCAGACGCTGATTGATATATCTCTTATGAGCGTGAATTTCGGGCAGCGTTTCATCGGCCACCTTTATTTCCCGCTTCCGTACCGTTAAATAAGAGATGCGCTCATTTGATCGCGACAGCATTGAGATGAGCGAGGGAACGCTAATCTTTCGAACGCTTCGGTGCAAAACTGCCCCATAGGTCTCTCCAAACGATGGGAAACTCCAACGGATTTCAGTCTGCCGAAAGCCGCAGAGTGACCTATCAAACAGGTGTTAACTGCACGTGGGAATGATAGCTGACGCTCGATTATCTGCACTGCTTGGGAACTCAGTGCGAAAATCAAACGATACTGCTAACAAGGGACCGAGTACTACCTTTCCATACCTTCCTCTTTTTTTAACTTGATTAACGTGATCGTAGTAATTGCCGTTTACGGAGCTGAATAACCTTTAGAGCTCTAGAAAGGTCACCGATGACGCAAGCAATATTACGTCATTAGATCAAACGGGAAATTAATATTAAGCCGCTCAAGAGTCTCTCGCCATTCAAACGCTTTATCCTCGTACAAAAATAAACTGTTCGCAGTGATGTGACAATTGGGGGAAAAAAAGTACGAGGTACTCCGATTGCAAAGTATCGCAGAATTGAGGCAATCGATATAATCTCCTAGCCATAGTATGGTAACAACGGTATTAAACGTATATTTAAAGAATAAATTTAATTAAATTTTTGCCAAAGAAAACGTAAGAAAAGGACCAGTAAGAGTACTATCACTTAAAAAGGAAGAAGATCGCGGATTCACGATGTAGCAAAAACGTTAATAATGAAAACATACTACCATATTTATCTCACAAATTAACGCAGGAAATGTTACGAAATTACATTTTCTGTCAAACCGTGTAAGCCAATGTATTATGATTTTACCCTGGGTTAATATTCCTTGGATTCTTGTGCAATTGATAACATGTTAATTCATAAGAGTAGCAATCTTACGTAGTGATTAAATATGTAATGAACTGTTTTCCAGTTTTTTCCAATTTATTTAAAGTTAGCTTTACTGTCGAACGAAAGCAATGTGAATGTTGAATGCTGAATTTGAGGACTTTAAACAGTTTCAAATGCTTATATGTACGCGGATTTCAACATACACAATGTAAGGAATAACAAGTGTGAAAAATAGCGACATGACTGGGACTCGAACCCAGGTCTTCCACTTTCCGGGCTGGAATTCTAACCACTGAACTACCGTTCCGCATCTCTTCCACACTGTAAAGGGAAAGTCCGAAACCTGGATTCAAGTCCCATTCATGTCGCTATTTTTCACACTTGTTATACTTTGGGTTTCAGTCGCACGGCTCTTCCGTACTTAGTATTTTACCTTTCCTTAATCCTCATACACAACGTAATTGGGAGCGTATCCCTCGCGAACGTTGAGGTGTAATTTAGATAAAATATAACAAGAAACATACACGAAAAATAACGGAAAATGCGTTAATCATCTCATAAACCATTAAACAAGCATTTCACATCGTCTAAAACAAACTTCGATATCTCTCAAAATGTCTGAATCTCGTTAATATATGAATTTACTGTATATTTCCGCAGATAAGAATACCTTCAGATAAACGAGATATAAGTTTTTGTCAAAGTTTTATAGTTTGAATATACATATATGTCCTATAAAACGAATCCCAGACTATGTACGACCTATGAATTTAGTTTAGATCAGCGATCATCATCAAGATAGTAATAATAATGTATAGCGTATACGGAATTATGTCCTATTTGTAATTTTTCGAATGAAAGATTTTTCTTTCTTTCATCTGGCAGCACTACCTTGCGATTGCTGCAAACATTCGCATTGATTCGGGTAATGCATTTACATAAATTTCGATCGTTTTTTTTTTGTATCTGTCCAATAAGCCGAACCTAGATTTTGGGGACCTTTTTTTATGATTCAACTACCGTCTTATCTGCGGAAATACGGTAATTACCTTTTCATTTCCCGAATCAAGATCAAAATTCCTTTGCCCTCCGTCAGTTAATGTGACTCTCAAAGTACATACTATCCAAGCAAAGAAAGTTTCATTATAACTTATTCATCAGCATCCAAAAGAAGTTCCTCAGACTTATTAGATTCTCTTTGACTATCTTAGAATGATTAAATTAGTTTAATCTACTTATTTACCAATTAGACTCCGAGATATTTCACTATCTCAAATTTTCAAAATACTTTAATATAATTAATTTAATTTAATAATTTTAATTTCTGGGACTACTGGATAGCCAAGTGGGCAACGCGTTCGACTTCACTGAAAGCGGACCCGGGTTCGATTCCCGGAGGGGGCCTACGTGAGAAATGACCTAAGCTGTATAATCACTTTTAACAGTACTACTACTACGAATTTCTAGCGAAACAATTTCGTTTCCATGGGAAACCAAAGAAAACGTTTTCAACCAATCGTCAATCTCCCTACGAGAAAAAGAAAGAGGTGGATTAACTGCAGCAGAAAACTATCCGGATAGGTTTGGATTATCGATGGCGGCGGAGATGAAGTTACGAAAACTCTCCCGAGTCTCAATGGAGGAAGTCGGCCGGAGATGAATAAAGCATCCGAGGCGATCGAGTCGCCTGTCTGGAACGGGAGATAAGGAGTAAGAGAAAGTGTAGAGACGGCAAAGAAGTAAGCAAGGGAGTCTTAATGACCTTCGCCTTTAAATCAAGCGAGTCTCCTAACTTTTTCCTACGAAAATGAAGAGAATCGAGCGTAAAGTTTTACGGCCAAACACATTGCAGGAGATAAGAATTAAGGCAAAAATTTACACTGACAACTTAACCTCCCGCATAAAACATGTAAAACAACTAATTAATGATCTAACAACTTAATTTGGCTCCCATGATGATAAATCTGAGCTTTGCCTCTTGAGATTACGTTCCCACGGGTTGTTACTTAAGAAGTAACTCTGATGATTAAGATAAAATTTTAGGTGGATTTAACAATTTGAGTGTAAATTAAGATGTAAAAATGAACTAAGTGAAAAACTTTGTAATTTCCGCATAAGATATAACTCAACCAGTTTCGGCCAAAATGTCATCATTAGGCATCATATACAGGAATACACCATCATCACATACAGGGAACGGAATCACTTATACACAGATAGTTTTGAAGGGAGCGTGGGGAGAGGGGAAGGGTTCAAAAATGTAATACCATTGGTAAGGTTTTTATCAGACGACCATAGATTACGTGTGATGGAAGGATTAACCTTCTTGCTTATTAAGAACTAATTACTTTCTCTGGGAAAAATTTTTACGCATATCTTTGACGAGGCATCTAATAAGAGGGGTTATTGTTATCACCATAGCTTGAAAATAAATCTCAGATCACGTGAAAAGACAGGTAATAACACAGATTGAAACACATCTCGCGCTGGTCATTAAGTACATATTGTTGCAAAAGAGAAAAAATATGCCCTCATGAATACCTCACTAGATATAGCACATATTTGCGCCCATGGCTCTTATTAAACTCTCCTGTGTCAAAAATCTGTTTCACCAAATACCAGATAAATAAGACAGTATCACCCAAACTACGGTCCCTCGCACACTGTCACTCAACCCATGAAGATCATTGTAGTCATCATGAGATATCATTTAATGACTGACGATTTCATAAATTGCGCTGTTTCCATCATCCTTTTTGGCCTACGTTTCAAAGAATTCAAAGTATTAATTCATAGATAGATGAAATCGCTTAGTGAGAGATTTCAAAATACTCTATTTTCCTAAAGACATATACCTAATTGCGTTACACAAATACCCGATTAATTTGTTATCTCTGAATATAACATTTATATGTACATTCCGAATAGAAATTTAGGCACCACTGAACTGAAACAAATACTAAGCGGTTATCGTCAATGAAATAATCACATAACACATTAAAGAATCATTTGTACGTCTAAAAATCCAAGAATTTTTCACTTGTCCTCCATTTTATTTCGTTTTGGTTGTCCTTTCTTCATCAATCCTTCTATTCTCCGCAGTTTGATACTACTTTCATTGATTATTAGTGCTTGAAAAAGATGATGATGACTGCATGTAAAAGCGAACCTGCGCACACCTTGATGCATGAAAGCGAAAGTTGGATGTGTCGGGAGAACTATACGGGCGAACTGAATGCAGCTGTCATGAATTACAAGAGGAGCTATGTGGCTAAAACGGGAGCGACAGAGTGAAATGAATGGATTTTGGTACAAGGAGAGGCAGTATGAAGGGAGTGTTTCACGTTGCGTTGGACTTATGGAAAGGATGGACGGAAGCGAAATGACAAAGGTATGGACTGAAAATGCCATGAAACCTGAGGTACAGAAGAGAAAGACCGAGAAGCTAACTGCATGTAAAGAATGATACTATAAAGAAAAGAAACGCTCGTAGTTCGAGAAGTAAAGAAGATATATAAAAATATGTATGGGTATGTCTTAATCTATGGATAAATAAAAGGTTAGGAAAGAATGGGAGAGTCCAGTTAATAAACGAGGCGAATTGTTCCTCTCGATAGTGAACAGCTATGAGGAAATGTAAAATTTTATTTGACACAGCATAAAATTGCCAACTTTTTTCTGATTTTGGAATCTTTTTTTTTCTGTTTTGTAATAATAAGCCCAGCAAAACTCAGGTATACCTGCCGAACGGCTTAAGTAGTATCTTAAATTTCAAATCCACTAACACAGTGATGATAAATCTTCACCTCACTACCATACGTCTTCATTTTATAATTCTAAATGAACAACGTTTGGAAAAAAGTCCAAAGAATGGATGAAGGACACGTTTTTACGAGAGATTAATAAAGATTGAATTTAATAAAAAAGAGCGCATGATAAGATGGTAAGAGAAGATGACTACGACAAATTTGATGGACCCCTCACCTGACCGTAGTGTCAAGCTTTTTCCGGCATTCTCTCTTTAGTACTGCTCTGAGTAATGGAAAAGGAGGGCCATAAAGTAGTTTCCCTGCGGAGGGATAAGATGGACGGCGATCGCTTTGTAAACATCCCCAGAGAGTTTCTTCTCCACAACGGGGATCTTGACCATAACGACGGCCGAGAGAATATGGAAATTCAAAGCGATCGCCTGTGTGTAAAATGGGGACCCGTTCGACGTATCGTGAAGTAATTGCCCCAATTGGGTCGAAAGAATCAACGAAGGGCTACGGACTGAGATTCTCAACGATAATCTGTCATACTTATCCATATATGCATTAAAGTATATCTTAAATATAAGGCTCTATACCAGTATCTATTTTCATCACATTTATTAACTTTATAATTTAATAATTTATGCTTAGCGTCTTGGTAACGCGTCCCGATATATTGTACTAGTTCTTGACAATATATACATACGACCTTGCACTGTAACCTTTCCAATTTATGTTTACAACGGTTGTTTTCAGGGTAACGTATACAGCAGAATATGTATGTATGGGAGCTGGGATCTGTCAGAGGAATTTTCTCTATATTTGTAAAAAAAATGAATAGAACATAGTATATTATCTATTATACGTCCAGACCATGCATTTAGTGAATATTTATGGACCTATAATTTATACACTCATGCTCATCTCAACTGAATATACTTAAAATATGGTTTCATAACTGTAACAATTTTCAAAACTATTTATACGTCTAACAATTTGAAATTGTTGCCATTTATAATTATGAAACCCCAAATCAATCAAAAGCAAGTTCCTTGCGCCTTTTTAGGCAAGTAATTAATTGCCTTAAATAAAAAGGCGCTAGTGATGGATATTTTCGATGGCTGCAACCGATTTCGAGAGGTTGGCTAATGCTTTAAATACTGAATGTGTTCACCCAGAATTGTGATGAATATGGGTAGCTATCTGAATTAAGAGGCAGCCTTCCGCTCAATCTCAGTCAATAATAGATGGCAATGGAAACGATGCTCTTAACACGTATTACAATATGCCGTCCGGTTATCGTAATCCTAGTTACCGAAACGATAGATTCATTTCATTTAAATATCGAAATGATACCTAATGATTTGCGAAAGCTACGTATAAAACCGTCCTACGTTTATTTTTAATAACGATCTCCGTCATCGGTATTTATCTGGTTGAGATAATGTTATTCGATCAGTATTAGGAACGCAATGGAAATATTGTCCTTAAGACTATCAGATGGGCTTCTAGGAAAATGTATAGCAAAATAAAATAAATATAAAACAAAAAATGCAACCATAGCGCTCTCTTAGTATCTATTCGGCTTAACAGTGTTCTGTTGTGGTTTTGCCCACACTCCGATTACTTATTTTCGATAAACTATTGCAACGAAACTAAGGCCCATTCACACAAACCCCTATCCCCTTTTCTGTCGCTTCACTTCCTCCTCCACCACAAACATTTTCCTCAAAATTCCCCAAATTCCCCGGACAAAAGTGAAAGTCAACTATAGATGATTCCACATTTAGTTGACAGTATGCGATCTTATGGAGCTTCATTTCCCGTGTATTTCCCCATAAGGAGCAAGGCTCGATGTTGCCAAATGTAGCAAAAATTTATACTTGAGCAGAAATGACCACCGCCATAAAATAGAACCCCTCCTCAAAAATCCAATACGGGTAAATATTCATTTTTTAAGCGGACCACAGACCAATGGGACGCACTTCCCGCAGAAATGTTCAAGCATTTTCCTCCGCGAGTGCGTACCTTTAAGGCGAAGCTGAAATAAACTGCACTAACTGGGTAACTGTGATAAATTTGGGAGAGTTACTTGACATTCAATTGTAAAAATTATATTTATTTTGTGTTTCGACAAGGGTTTTAGCNAAATAATCACCTACTCCTCTGGTCACTTTCCTTTACGATCATTGCCAATCATCAAAAATCAAGGTAACAGAGCTAATAACCATACTATCGATTATGTCATTCGAGAGCATGTAATTTTTACATTTACGTAACATCCCGTTCTCCGTTCCCTATCTTCAAAGAATTTAAAACTTGCGCAAGATAGTAGATTGTAGCTTATTTTACAATTTTCAGCTCAGTGTTCAGAATCGTAATCTCATTTAGATTACAGCATTTAGAATTAAACTGAGTCGACTTCATCCCTGAATTAATTCATTTTTATCGGAAATCGCTTATATTGTTTTTTAGAAGAGTGGATGTGTATATCGTATTTCCCACTAAAACAATAAATACAGAAAATCTCTATCTCCACCATTACATATTGTATCTTAGCACAAAGAGAAATGAGTAAGGGAACTTCTAAATAAGGGACGCTGCAACAGCTTCTATCAATTCAACATAAACATAAGTTCTCTCTATAAAAAGACTTAGACCTCTTTTCGCTGTAAAACTTACGCTGTAGCTTTATTCTGGGGGGAAATACTTAATCCTTGTGTGAGGAGCTCTTCAGAGGACTTATATGATGCTATTGAAAACTAACGTCTATTGTCGAGCGTTACCTTCACAGAAAATGTCTAACGCAGCTGTTTTGTAATAAGAAAAGCGGATGCCTTGGGTTTAAATATGAGCAAAGTTTTTAGTGACCCATTTCCAACGAAAGGTTAGAAGTAAAACGTTGAAACCGGAAGTTTGAAAAAATAACCAAATATTCTTTTCTTTAATACCTAGTAAATCCCTTTAAGCCATGACGTTTATTGGATACTGTCGTAACATGAAATCTCACGTACAGGGCACGTAGGAGTTCTGAATTCCTCAAAGTATAAGCTGTTGGGAAATGTGCTGTATAATTTTTTTAAGCTATATCTAAGAATTTATTCTAGCCATTTTTGTTACCGAAATGTCAATATAACTAAAAGGTAAGTGCAAAGAACTCCACGCCATTTAAACCTAATTGTATAAACATAAAAATTTTAAATATACATTTTTAATGCATATTTTTAAATCATACAATGCTAATACATATTATACTTATTTGACAATTTACGCAGGCTGCTTAAGTGTAACTTTTTTAAAATTTTGTGTAATAAATGAATGTGTTCGTTCTACATGAGATAAAATTGATTTGATTGATAATACCATGGATTAGAAGAAAAGTGTGTACTACAATTAGATAAGATGCAAG
The DNA here is from genome assembly GCA_000376725.2 of Ladona fulva. Lineage (NCBI taxonomy): Eukaryota > Metazoa > Arthropoda > Insecta > Odonata > Libellulidae > Ladona > Ladona fulva. Next base: position 166,429 of record KZ308423.1, on the reverse strand, counting down.
AGGAGTTTCAAAAGGAGTTTTAAAATTTTATTTTGGAGCAAGATTAAAATGATAAGGAATAATTACTATTCCGCTGAACTAACAAACTTGCATTTTTTACTTGTCACAGCTTTGAATGGGAAGAGAACCAAGTTTTAACCGCTTCAAAGCTTCGCATATACGGGGAAGTGCATCGATTTGTACCATATATACTCCCTCATCTCACCTACAGTTCCTATCAAGAGTAATAGGAAGCAAGAATAGAGGAAATCCCCCTTGGAGCAAATTTTCTCTACTTGAAAATAATTCCCTTGGAATTACATTTATTTCACTTTACTTTTAACTCCTGTAAAAATACATAGGAATTCTAATTGGCAAATTGAATACACATTTATATATATCTACAATTCTACCCTGCAAGCCGCCTGCCGACGAATGGCAGGGGGTGCAAGCACCATGTTAACAACCTCCAATATAAAATGGGAACGTCAATCATAAACATATTAAAGAAGATGAGGGTTTTAGCGTGGATAGCCTTTCTCATTGTGTGGCCGTGTGTAACATTCGGATGGAAATGTGGAACCTTAGGCCGCTTTTGAGGTACGCATTGGAGGTGTATTGCATACATTTAAAGAATACGACATCAAAGCTGGAAGAAGGTAAAATAAGTAGCTTTACTGAACTCCTAAGAGGTAAATAGCTACGTAAACTTAACTAGAATATTTTCCATTTTTCTTTGATTTGGCTTAATGAATGAGGCTATGAAAAAATATTTAAAACAATCTTTCGTCTCCGGAAGTGAAGAGAGGCAGTATACGAGTACTTTTAGGCGTTCAGCATAGCAATTGCATATCAAAATAATATTGGTCCCCGTTATATACTCAGTCGAAGTTAAGTCGAGTCGAGTATCAAGTTGAATCTAATCCTAGATCGCTTAGTTTTATTATCGCTCTATGCGAGAGAAGAAACAAAAAATTGTCAAAATCCACAGAAAATGTAAACACAGGCAATCGGTTTTGAGGATAATACCTCATCTTCAGGCCTGTCTGTTTAACTAAATAACTTAGCCTATTTTTATAATACTTTTAAATAAAATCATTAACAAGTTCCACCAAAGTTCACTGGCGTTAAATAGTTTATCTTTCTTATCCTAAGAACAATTTTGACGCTGGAATGTGTAAATATAGCCAAGCCGCTACTTAAAAGCGGCCTGTGTTCTCTCCGAAACGATTTCTCCACCCTACATCCATTATTTACTCGCAAACTTCTTAACGAAAAATATATATCTCAATTCCCGCTTAGTAATGTCTCCAAAGGAAAACGTAGAATCACTGTGTCACGAAAACGTAGAATTACAGTATGTCACCGTAGAATTACTGTGTCGAACTCCATCCTTATTGATTTCTGTAGAAAGTTTCCGGAATGAAACTGAACAAAACTCCTGAGTCATCGTAAGAAACGATGCTTCACAATGGAATGAAAAATCAGATTTCTTCATGACGGAAAGTTTGATGAGTCTAAAGATAAAGTCAAATCCTTCTCTAAGCATCCTTGGACTACTCTGGCACAGTTCTCTCGCATCCGCATGAGAATTGTCCGTCCAGAAACTTCCACATCCACGAACGAACTTAATGGCTTTTCCTCGTCCGTATGAAAAGACTGGAATGCCAAATCTCTGTTGCAAAACAACACGTGATTTTCTCGGGAAGAAAATTGCAAATATAGGATTTAATTTCCTTCTATCCCGCGATTGATTACACTTTATGATCTCACCCATGCTCCAAAACTCATTTAGAACATGAATACTATGCCAAGGCCGGTTATTTCTGCATGTAGTAAATTCAACGCCCGCGGTCCTTTCCGAAACCTAGTTGTAAACGTGAGATAAAAGGCTAGCCATTAAAAGCAAGAATGGCGGAGCGATCACAGAAGGGGCTACTTTGATAACGACGGGGAAAATCAAACAAGAGACCGACTCAAAATGAAAATTTACCAACGCTTTAAACTCCATTTTTTAATGACAATTGAGTAACGAGATTTTACCCTGAAATGACATACGCGGAACACATGTTTTCATAAACTTTGTACTGTAAAAAAATTTGACAAATTTGAATATCTAGATGGGACAGGTGGATTTTGGATTCATCTCGTTTACTAATTTTATTTGAATCTGAATTAGATCTGAGATTTCTGAGGGCATAATTTTTAAAAGAGAAAATAAAAGGTAGTTTAACCACTCTGATCTTTCTTTCCCTACTGCGTTCTCTTATAAAGAGGTGTGTAACACTGATTTATAGTAATGAAAATGGTGGATAGAAATTTATGCGTGTATAAAATGGTTTATGAGTACAATGTGAGAGGTAGTATAGAAAATTAAGAAGCGCTTTCAATAGAGTTAATGAGATGTTGAGGAGAAGAGTTGGATATACCTTAAGGAATAGCAGACAATGCATTAAAAGCTATGTGATCGAGTCTGCTTAAAAATAAATACGCGAAGATATGGAAGTAAGGAAGAGAATTGTAAATAAACGTAGCTATCGCTGTCCTTGACACGAAATGAAACTGCATGATGATGATACATCTATACTCCCACATCGAAGAAAACGAAAAGATTTTCCTCGTGTTACAATCAATATTACCAGCACCGGCTACAAAGACTTAACTTCCCTATTTCAACATAGCTTCAGGTACGCACCCAGAGGGGTGGCTTAAGTCCCCCCCCAGAGTTTTTACAAACATTTCATTCAGATCCAAATTCTCAAGGGTCTCATAACAAATATTTCTAGGCTTAAAATATATCTTTATAGGTAATACTTTCTTACGGCGAGATTCGATTATTTCATATTACATCGTAAATTGTAAAGGGTTCAAGGTATTGTTGGTTACAATTCTTAAGTTCAGCCCCCTTACAAAAATTCTGGATGCATCCCTGCATAGCTTTGACTGTTATACAGTTTCTGACTTGAAAAGCAGAAATGTAAAATTAATAAAAATACCGAATCTCTTGGGTATAAACCAGCGGGTTAAACACCCGAGTTTTTTCAGCAAAATAATTAGTTTGCTAAGTATTTTTTATGGTCGCGCAATGAAATGGGCGTAGCAAATATGCTTCTCGCACATCACGTCCCGAGCGTTAGTATTGGAAAAACGTTGACTTGAAGAGTTAGTAATAATGCATGAGTGGGCACCCAAGGGAAGCGAGCAATGCGTGGTTCCTAAGCAGCCGAGGGACGATCTATACCGGCATGCACTTCTTCCCGTATTCCCGCCCATTCCGCCGCCGCATTTCCCCCACGGGATCGGAGAGGAGGGGCCTGTTCCGGAAACTGAACCCATAACCTCCAGACTGCAAGGAGACACGCAAGACACCATTCAACGTCACAGTAACGTCCGTTAGGGGTAAAAACCTTTGAAGCTATGCGGTCGAATGGCCGAGGCTCGCCCTAACAGGAGGAATAAGCGAGGGGATGAAGAGAATGGAGATAAGGAAGAAAAATGAGTGGAGGAAAGATGGATGGATGGAAGAGAGCGTGGCCCCTTACTGCATTCTTATTACTCTCAATGCAATTGGTTATTCAGAAATTTCAGTCACATAATTGTGTTTACGTAAAATGTAGTGATTTACAACTTAGAAAATTTAGTGTCGGAGCACTTAGTAAATCAAACAAACGCAACTAAAACATTACGAATCGAATACCTCGAAACATTAAAATTGTATTATAGTGTAGTTTAACTTTTTGATACTATAGAAGACAACCTTTGATATCAAATTTTAATATTTATGATAAGTAAAAAGAAGCTGATACTACAGCTAATATTTTTTGTAAATAGTGGAACATCTATAACCGCTAAAAATAAAGATCTGCAATCATATTTTCTTTCCGTAATTAAAACGTAATTTGTTTGATAACGAACTGACGATCTCTATTGGAAATAAATATAACTTCATTCCTAAGCTACCAAACACAACCAAATTTTTTTAAATATTTAAATTGATACAATGAATCCCAGAACATTATGCTACGTGATTTGCTTATCACTACTCTTCTGTCGTAACTTCCAAATACATCTAATTTAATTCTCGTTGCAAGTATAGCAGTGTTGATTAACATCTGGAAAACCTTGATTAATTTAGATGATGATAGCTTCAGAAAAAAATTGTTATTCGGCGGTAATGACACGTGCTCGGTAATATTTTCGAACCATTAGAGTTATATATGTCCATTTCGTTCGAACTGAAATACAATAACAACAGAGTTGATGTTGAAGAAATAGATGTTTTAACAATGAGGCCGATTTCGTTCTTTTTTACCTCTGCTGCTTCTGATAATTGAATTTTTAAGATTATTCTAACAATTCATTTCCGACGGGGTATTACATGCAGATGTAACATTCAAATATGAATTATCGATAGATTCATACACCCTGAAATTCCTTCACTGCTGGAAAACAAACTTTATAACCTCTATTATAATATAATTCAGCAACTTTTTCCCAAGCGAGAAATATTTGACATATGAAACTGCACTTTGAAATTTTACGTACCTTCCTTTGCACAACTTTGTAATGAACAACCACGGGCCTGTAAAAGAATTGGGGCTGAATCTCGGGAAACCAAATTAACGAACACCGATCGAAGAGGAAAAAATTAAGAAACTACCTACACGAGGTTGACAAGGATAGCTCCAAGGGAGAAAATAATGCAGGAATCGACTAGTACGGCCAAGAATGACTTGAGAGGTAAGGGAGGACTCGAGTGCAAGAGTAGGGATCAGAGAGGAGAGACATAAGAGAGTGGGGAAAGAGGGAGGAGAGGCGGCGCAGGAAGTTAGCAAGGGTGCTGTCGTAAAAGGAGGTTGAATGGGGGAGAGGATGGAACGGTCGAATGCGCCCCGAGGGAGGCCGACGGCGCGAGTCGAATGGAGATTTGGACGGGAAGAAAGGGAAGGCGGGATTAAAAAAATGGGAAGAAGGGAATGGAGAGAAAAATGGGCAAAGCGGAGGGTAAGCGGCGAAGTGGTGATGATGCTGTTCATGGGCGTTCTGTTCCCGGGGAAGAAAAAATACAACGAGATGGTACGCAATTGTTTCCCGTGACTGCTATGCTAACGGTGTAGACAACAGTAAGGAATAAAAAAGATTACGACGGCTGGAGTAATGAGAGTTACGCGACTCCGGAGCATGGCCCTTAATCGTAAGCTCATCCGTGGAAATGCGGGACGACGCGTCGCGACGCAGCGTAAGACCGTTACGGTTTATGATTAATGCTGATGAATTTTAAATCGGTGGGAAAAAGATCGCAATACAACGCCCTCTTCTCAAATTAAGAAATCCGTTCCTGATGATGGATTGACCATAAGAGCTGCGAAAATCAACGATTCCGAATCAGTCAGATTCCGTGCTCTAAGTCGTGGAGTTGAAAGACTGAGATCGCTACTGACGATCACAATAATCATTACACACAAATAATTAAGATGTGGGGATGTTATCATTCAGTACTGATGGCTTCATAGTTGAAGAAGGCTGCATTTACCATAGTTTTAAACAAATTCTGAGTAAAGCGTTAAAACTAAAGACTACATGCATACATACTTATTTCGCGAAAAACTCACATATCGGTGATCTGAAATAGTCACTGCAAACTTTTGAAAATTCGATCTTTAAGAGTCGGGTGAAATTTGTGTAAATATCAGTGGGGCTCGGTTTCATGACTCATTAACAATTCCATGAATAAATAATTCAATATTTTCCATAGTCTCCACATATTTATAAAAGAAAACAGCATGCATCACTTTCGTATTCTTTGGATAACTCATTTACTTCCATATTTCTAAATGGTATTCAGCGTAAAATATCTGAAATTGTAATTGAAAATAATAAATCCAACAAAAAGTTGCCTTATAAACATTTTAACTTGATCGTCTAAATTGACTACGCTAGTTTAAAAACTCTAAGGACTGCGTCACACAAAATGAGCATTGGCGCAACCAAAGACGTTATATAATTCTCATTCAAGTGTTCTTAATTAGAGTAACTCATATCTGGCATAAATCTCTTACACCAGTGATGCATAGTACCAGTTGGAATCTTAAATAGCAACTACAAATGATAATCAAATTTTAAACTTATCAAGATCAAATGATCATTATTAAAATTAAATTAATGAATTCTTGTAAATGTTTTTGATGCAGCAAATATAAAATCATAATAACAAGTCGAGAATCAATGTTTACCTATCAAACAGTAAATTTTCGTTCGTTATATTATTAAATGTCATAGAGTAATTTATGCAAAAATGTAATTTTTACAGAGCGTTGCCTTAGCTGAATAACAATCCTACGTCCCCCTAATTTCCTTTGTATTCACTTCCGGGATGGAGAAACACCCCCTTATTAAGTACCCCTGTCTTACATTAAATAGGATATATCCTTTCCTTCAGCAAAATGATTCCGCATTGGGTTATGTCCTATGGGAAGGTACTTCTACTACATTCATCTATATCGATGCTAAACGACAGATTGAAAAAAGTAAGTAACCGAATGCATATAATACTGGGCCCATCGAGCATTATTTATAACGTAAGTTAACAAATTCTTTTTTCTAATCACCTCTTTCGAGCATTATTTGAAACTCATATTAGCTACTTCCCTTTTCTAACAACTCCTTTATCTGAACTGTGATCAATGAAGCATCTATGTTTCCCTTCCATCCTTGTGACTCAAATTCTTAACATCCTTGTCCCAACTTCCTTCATCCTCCCCGATGCATGAAAATTTCAACTCTTGTCACCGGATCTAAAACTGTCCCACTGCTCTAAAAAAAGGAAAAAACCTCACAGCGCCATTATTCACCCAAATCACTTCACCGTTCCGCCTTGATTTATCAAATCGATAAATATAGCAGTTGCCAAGGTGATGTTTGGTTAGAGTGCGCAGAGAGTGGAAAGGAAGAGGGGAAGGAGCGGATTCACTGCTCGAGGAAAGGGATGGGTGTCAGGAAAGAAAAGGGAAGACGGTCCCGGGAAAAGGAGTTAGAGAAGTTAAAGCATTTAGCGAAGAACGGCGTAATTTGGGAGCCGTGAGGTAAAGGTTTAAATCAAACGAAAGGAAGTTCGGAGACGCCCCACTAATTATGTACCAGCTAACCCCGTTTGTGATCAATACTTACTTCAGGGCTCGTTATTATAGCGAAAATATGATGTAACTTCCTGGTCTTTCAGAATGATTCCATCTCTATTGGAATATCATCCTTCAAGAAGCACGAAGAAGATAAATTTTGCTGTTAATGATGCGCTGTCATTTGAATAGAGCATTTGCATCGACGTCTGGTGAAAACTCATTAAGATTACTTTCTGCAGGAACACTTTGATTCAAAGCAGCACTATTATATTTCAATTTCGACAACTACACGTGCATTAAGCAAACCTAAGATATAAACTGGATTTAAATATATCACCTCAGTATGACTGTGGGCGATGCTTCCTGTTTTGGAAATGCTTAGAATTTAATAAACCGAACCGAATTTCCAAAGGGTTGACCCTTTTCTCTTTTCGGTTGAAATATGTGCTGTCTTTGGGACGCTTCGTCTCTTGAAAATGATGCTTAAGCATCGAAATATGTCGTGAGCCTTCTGTTCTGTGTGTAATTTTGCATAGTTGCTATTAAAAAAGGGAATTAGTTTCATTTGGAAAAGTTGTTCCTGTTTTTTCTTCATTTGCTTAGAATTTGTCGCATCATAATAATCGATTTACTTCATTTCGTTAAAAATAATATAACAAAATAATATAAAGATCACTGGTAAACCACTAAAGATGGCGTTAAATCTCCAAAGGGTTATCTCTGTTAAAATGTATTACATCAAATAATCTCGATGCTATATGAAATATAAAATTACTATCATAAATATTAATAAACATTTCGTATAATCAAGTTGGCTATAAAAGGAGCTGATTTTTACCAATAATTTCTCACAATGAAAAACATAGTTTTATCATGATACAAGGCGCTTGGACAGTAAGAACCAATAAACGATATTATTTATTAGAGGTTTAAAAACACTCCGTAAGCCGTCTTTCGGCAAGCGGAACTCGCGCTCAGAGACAAACGGGAAGCTCCGGATTACCGATTTCTGGGAAGCCCAACGATCATTTCGGAATCAACGCCTCCATCCTCGGGGGGTCTCCACAAAGGAAGTGAACAGGCGAAGTGAGTGGTCGGTCTTTCATCTTTTCTGAAGGTGTGGGTGAATTAAGTGTGGGTGGAGGAGGTGGGATTTTTCTGTTGTGACGTCTGTAATTTCTTCCACCCCACACCTTCACACAAGATAAAGGCTTGACCGACCACCAAAAAGGAAAAGCCCACACCCTACTTCCAGACGTCATAACGAAAAAACCCCACCCACTCCTTCTATCCCACACCTTCACACAGGATAAAGGCTTGACCGCCATCCGAAACGAAGGAGCCCTCACCCTCTCTACAGACGTCACAACAGAAGAACCCCACCCACACCTGCTCCACCCACACTTAATCCCCCCACACCTTCAATAAAGATAAAAGACCGACCACTCACTTCGCCTATTCACTTCCTTTGTGGAGACACTCCAAGGATGGAAGCCTTGCTTCCGAAATGATCATTGGGCTTCCCAGAAATCGGTAATCCGGAGCTTCCCGTTTATCTCTGAGCGCGAGTTCCGCTTGTCGAAAGACGGATTACGGAGTGTTTTTAAACCTCTGATTCATATACAGCCGTGTTCCAACCTTCTCTTTTTCTTACAATAAACGATACTTTCTCCGACTAAAAAGGGCATTTATAAATTGTAGTGACAGAGTAATTCGGTAATCTGAAGACGGAACTTTTAGCCCCTATTGCAGGTACATAACCTTCAGTATTTAGGTGGGGGTTACCGTCAACGAAATGTTACCAATCACGAAAGATTTAAATTAAAACTCGCAATTACAGCAGGTGCTAAAAGGAACTCTCGATTCAAGCTCATCGGAAATACGCAATGACTCGTTTCAGTTCCATAAACATGAAATAAATTTTTCTTGTAAGTGAAATTGATATCCTAAAACTTCATTTGCTTGCTAATTTAAAGAGAGATTAATTCCGAAATAAGAATGGACATGAAAAAAGGTCTGATGAGACCGGGAATCGAACCAGGGACTCCCAATTGCCTGTAGGGTGCTCTGTCCGTTGATCTATCCCGGCAGAACATTTCTCTAAGCCTTTAGGGAGACTTTGTGAGCAATGACTTTGCGATTTCGTCCACATGGTGGCATCATTCGCTGTCGCGGCTTCATAGAAGCACCAGCTACACAATGTGATGGAAAGGATACCCCCTTCAGGTTGTAAACACAGGAAAACGGGTAAGGGTGATTTAGCGCAAGATGGTGCGTACCCAGGAAAAATCCCAAGGAGGAATTGTTAAATAAGTAAGAGAACAAATTTCCTGCAAATAAACAAGAATTAGATCAACTACTTAAATTTATGCATTCAAGAAATGTATTGATATTTGAAGAATGCGCTGATTTCATCTTACAGAATAATTACTCTGGAAAGGTTACACATTTAGCTACATCTTTAGAACAACTAGAATCAGAACAGATTTGTGTGGCCGGTGCTTCTATGAAGCCGCGACATTGAACTATGCCACCATGTGGACGAAATCGCAAAGTCCTTGCCTACAAAGGTAGGGTAGGGTTAGATGGAAGAAGAGACTACCTAGTCTCAATCTCGCCCCACAATAAAGACGTTTTATTATTATTATATTATTACAAAGTCTCCCGAATGGTTCGGAGAAATGTTTTGCCGGGATAGCTCAACGGACAGAGCACCCGACCGGCAATTGGGAGACCCGGGTTCGATTCCCGGTCCCGGCAGACTTCTTATCAAGTCCATTCTTCCTTGGGTTTTTTCCTGGGTGCGCACCATCTTGCGCAAAATCACCCTTACCCGTTTTCCTGTGAGAGATTAATTGTTCCGCATCAGCGATTTGAGCCTTTATTAAATAAAACTTATAGATGTACAGTTTGAAGTCGATAATAAAAGTAAATCTCATTTTGACTACGAAATCTATTTACTAGTATTCAACTTTAGGAAATGATTTAATGTACAATACAATACAAGCGTCTTTTTTATTGGGCGAAATTGGGACGAACGAGTCCCATCTTCCATTTAACCCTTAAATGTAAAGTGTTTCATGAGAATTACAAATAGGGTATTACACAGGGTCGGTTGGTAAGGGAATTTTAAGTTTATCGATGATTAAGAAAAGGAATACCTAACGGCTAATATATTTTTTAATTTTAATTATTAATTATGATTATCTAATTATGATTTCTTAAGCCATATGCGGACAAGAGTGAGATATGAGGCTTAATAAATGACTTCAACAATACATCATCTAATGTACAGCGCCCCATGCAACATTCCAGCTTTTTCCCCCAAGAAAAGCAGGTCCAACTTATGGAATTACTTCTGTCATAAGATTTGAGAGGAGCGATATAGAAATTCTTCTGTTTACGACCGTTACAAACACTAAGATGCCCAGTGCACGCGGAATATGCCCTGAGCATAGATCGAGAGATGCGAGATTCATAAAAAAGAATCCAGGGAGTTTATGGCACAACATAAAATGTACATGGACGGTGCAACTCAGACAGCCCGACGACTGCCCTATCTATCTGATTGCATTAGCGAAGCAATAAATCCAGAAAGTTTTCTCGGTCAGGGAAATCACTAGAGGGGGCATTTTTGGCCCACATATACAACACGTGACGTTCTCCGATTGGACACTCTCGATTCTCTCTCCGCAATTTTCTGCCCTACCTTTCTGTCAGTTAAGTCTCTCGCTCGTCATTGTATCAAATCCGTTACGCACCAACATCTAATCCGTTCGTGATTTTTCTACGTGACTCTGATTCTACGTCGTGTTTCAGTACACTATTTTTGGAGAGAGTAGTATCCATAAAGATCAGTAAAGTACTCAGCCCATGGGCTGGTTTAAACCTCAAACCCCCACCATTATAGATACCCCAAGCTCTGGAAAGGGAATGCGGTTTATTAGGCAAGATGAAGAGGGGTTGTTTTACCTTTTTCCCTCATTGAACCAGAATACAACGACTGGAACAAATCCGCGTAAGAATAGCAGTTGGCTTGATAGCCCTATTAGTAACACTATTCATAGCATCCAATAATACGTAAGAGCCTTCAATAATGGCCATTAATCAGTATTATTCATACTTTAGTGGCTTTTACTTATCGTAACCATAAACAAGACGGGCAAAAGTACCTACATATTTCTCTATCACGTACCGAAACAAAATTAAGAATATCCCATTCGTTGAGGTTTGCCTAAAGGAAGATTTCCGTACAAATATGCGTACACATACGAGCAGAGCCGCACCCAGCCTATCTGCCGCACGGGTGCGAACATAATTTGCCGCCCCTTAATATTAAATACCAAAACCATCCATTGCCAGATTTGCAGGTAAATATTATTTAATAAGACTTTACAAACCAGTATTTAATGACGTTCCTCGGCTTACATTGGTATCATAACATCAGTAGCAATTAATTATGCTTATTCCATATGCTGACGTAGTGAATGGTCATTATGAGTTAATAGTTCACATTACTTTTCATTGTCATTATCTTAGCAGCAACAGTCTCCGGGAAGTGCCAATGAAATACGTAAAACTATTTGCAAATTAGGAAAGATTCCGATTAATTATCTAGTGAATGTATATTCCAAAACCTGAATAGGATTTATTCTTGATACCAGAAAATCTTTTATTGATTCCAATTCTTTGATTAACTCCACAGCACGAATGTTCCTTTCTCGACTTGAGTTATCCTTAATTCTTTCTTCTAAATGTTTGCAAATTTTTCACATTATAATCTTTCCTAGATTTCCTACAACAAATAATGTTGTTGTTATAATAACAATAATGGTTGGCTACGCTCCTCCTGCCGCCGCCTGGGTGCGATGCACCCCTCGCACCTATAGGACGGCGCGGCTCTGCATACGAGTATATCTATGTAATACATATAGATATATGTATATTCTTAAAGAGATGCTGTAATTATATCCAATTTAACGTCTACCGTTTATACTCATGTATACGTCAACCGCCGAATATCCGATTCAAATTTTCTTCTTTTTCGTCTTTTACAAATAACGGTGCTAATCGAGCAATATATATTAATCGTTCCAAGAGTGTTCCATGAATATTTCGAGTACTCTCCCCGAGTAGTCATACATTAGAAGTGTATCTCGATAATTTCAATATGTTGACCGTTGCAACCTATAAAAGAGTTTTGAAAAACTTACTAGCGGATTACCTAATTCTTTTTACATTACTTACTTTAAATGCCTCTCTAGAGTAAAAGTTATCTTAACAACTTCGAAATTTTGAGTATCAAGGTCGACGAGTACATACGGAAATTGTTTACGTTTCTCCATATTTTCTCATAGTAAATTACACCCACTGACATGTTTTCCTATAGTGTAATTTTCTTTCCGACTATCTTCACCTAGGGAACGTTTATTCCCAAAAATAATTATACATAGGGGCTACTAGATAGCCAAGTGGGCAACGCGTTTGACTTCGGTAAAAACGGTCCCGGGTTCGGTTTGTTCGACAAAGGAGTATTTTCAAATTTTCTATGGGCATATCCAGAAAGATAAGCAATGGGAAACTTCTTATCAAGTCCATTCTTCCTTGGGTTTTTTCCTGGGTGCGCACCATCTTGCGCAAAATCACCCTTACCCGTTTTCCTGTGAAAGATTAATTGTTCCGCATCAGCGATTTGAGCCTTTATTAAATAAAACTTATAGATGTACAGTTTGAAGTCGATAATAAAAGTAAATCTCATTTTGACTACGAAATCTATTTACTAGTATTCAACTTTAGGAAATGATTTAATGTACAATACAATACAAGCGTCTTTTTTATTGGGCGAAATTGGGACGAACGAGTCCCATCTTCCATTTAACCCTTAAATGTAAAGTGTTTCATGAGAATTACAAATAGGGTATTACACAGGGTCGGTTGGTAAGGGAATTTTAAGTTTATCGATGATTAAGAAAAGGAATACCTAACGGCTAATATATTTTTTAATTTTAATTATTATTAATTATGATTATCTAATTATGATGTCTTATGTGATTATCTAATAATGATTTCCTAAGCCATATGCGGACAAGAGTGAGATATGAGGCTTCCTACCAATCGTCCATAATAAATGACTTCAACATTACATCATCTAATGTACAGCGCCCCATGCAACATCGCAGCTTTTCCCCCAAGAAAAGTAGGCCCAACTATGGAATTACTTCTGTCATAAGATTTGAGAGGAGCGATATAGAAATTCTTCTGTTTACGACCGTTACAAACACTAAGATGCCCAGTGCACGCGGAATATGCCCTGAGCATAGATCGAGAGATGCGAGATTCATAAAAAAGAATCCAGGGAGTTTATGGCACAACATAAAATGTACATGGACGGTGCAACTCAGACAGCCCGACGACTGCCCTATCTATCTGATTGCATTAGCGAAGCAATAAATCCAGAAAGTTTTCTCGGTCAGGGAAATCACTAGAGGGGGCATTTTTGGCCCACATATACAACACGTGACGTTCTCCGATTGGACACTCTCGATTCTCTCTCCGCAATTTTCTGCCCTACCTTTCTGTCAGTTAAGTCTCTCGCTCGTCATTGTATCAAATCCGTTACGCACCAACATCTAATCCGTTCGTGATTTTTCTACGTGACTCTGATTCTACGTCGTGTTTCAGTACACTATTTTTGGAGAGAGTAGTATCCATAAAGATCAGTAAAGTACTCAGCCCATGGGCTGGTTTAAACCTCAAACCCCCACCATTATAGATACCCCAAGCTCTGGAAAGGGAATGCGGTTTATTAGGCAAGATGAAGAGGGGTTGTTTTACCTTTTTCCCTCATTGAACCAGAATACAACGACTGGAACAAATCCGCGTAAGAATAGCAGTTGGCTTGATAGCCCTATTAGTAACACTATTCATAGCATCCAATAATACGTAAGAGCCTTCAATAATGGCCATTAATCAGTATTATTCATACTTTAGTGGCTTTTACTTATCGTAACCATAAACAAGACGGGCAAAAGTACCTACATATTTCTCTATCACGTACCGAAACAAAATTAAGAATATCCCATTCGTTGAGGTTTGCCTAAAGGAAGATTTCCGTACAAATATGCGTACACATACGAGCAGAGCCGCACCCAGCCTATCTGCCGCACGGGTGCGAACATAATTTGCCGCCCCTTAATATTAAATACCAAAACCATCCATTGCCAGATTTGCAGGTAAATATTATTTAATAAGACTTTACAAACCAGTATTTAATGACGTTCCTCGGCTTACATTGGTATCATAACATCAGTAGCAATTAATTATGCTTATTCCATATGCTGACGTAGTGAATGGTCATTATGAGTTAATAGTTCACATTACTTTTCATTGTCATTATCTTAGCAGCAACAGTCTCCGGGAAGTGCCAATGAAATACGTAAAACTATTTGCAAATTAGGAAAGATTCCGATTAATTATCTAGTGAATGTATATTCCAAAACCTGAATAGGATTTATTCTTGGTACCAGAAAATCTTTTATTGATTCCAATCCTTTAACTCCACAGCACGAATGTTCCTTTCTCGACTTGAGTTATCCTTAATTCTTTCTTCTAAATGTTTGCAAATTTTTCACATTATAATCTTTCCTAGATTTCCTACAACAAATAATGTTGTTGTTATAATAACAATAATGGTTGGCTACGCTCCTCCTGCCGCCGCCTGGGTGCGATGCACCCCTCGCACCTATAGGACGGCGCGGCTCTGCATACGAGTATATCTATGTAATACATATAGATATATGTATATTCTTAAAGAGATGCTGTAATTATATCCAATTTAACGTCTACCGTTTATACTCATGTATACGTCAACCGCCGAATATCCGATTCAAATTTTCTTCTTTTTCGTCTTTTACAAATAACGGTGCTAATCGAGCAATATATATTAATCGTTCCAAGAGTGTTCCATGAATATTTCGAGTACTCTCCCCGAGTAGTCATACATTAGAAGTGTATCTCGATAATTTCAATATGTTGACCGTTGCAACCTATAAAAGAGTTTTGAAAAACTTACTAGCGGATTACCTAATTCTTTTTACATTACTTACTTTAAATGCCTCTCTAGAGTAAAAGTTATCTTAACAACTTCGAAATTTTGAGTATCAAGGTCGACGAGTACATACGGAAATTGTTTACGTTTCTCCATATTTTCTCATAGTAAATTACACCCACTGACATGTTTTCCTATAGTGTAATTTTCTTTCCGACTATCTTCACCTAGGGAACGTTTATTCCCAAAAATAATTATACATAGGGGCTACTAGATAGCCAAGTGGGCAACGCGTTTGACTTCGGTAAAAACGGTCCCGGGTTCGGTTTGTTCGACAAAGGAGTATTTTCAAATTTTCTGAGGGCATATCCAGAAAGATAAGCAATGGGAAACTACCTTACTTCTCACATTTCTCAGTAATCCCCATTTTTTCTCGCTTATTTTACTTCTCTGTAAAATATATCGTGACTAAAGAGGTATTTTACCTGCTGAAATAAAGATTTACTATGGAGAAATTAACAGAAACTTAGAATTTCAGACTATGCCGTCTATGCGTTAGAAGAATTGCAGAACGGTAATATTTTTCAGCGGAAAATTAGTATATGAATAAACATTACGCTCTAATGTCACTACATGGGCTTGTTAAATGATTTATCGAAAAGGATTCGTTTATTTTCACCATTACCATGATTATAATTAATCTGTATGAATAAAGAGCATCGAAATTTATTCTCCACGTGTAAGGAAGTAATTCCAATTCCCCCATTGCCTCATCTTCTAATTCAGAGAAAAAAGCCCTTCGATTGCATTAACAGAATCCCTGATGCTTCAAGTGGAAAGCTGCTTAGCCGTCAATGGCCATCATAAATTGAACCGAGATTTGATATCTTGTCATGTTATTCTGCATATATGCATCTGGAGTCGAGTACTTGGGGTGGCAACCTGCTGCTTGTTGGGCAGAAATAGATTTTACATAGGCGTTCCGAGAGGTGCTCCATCTTTGATGTGTTCCTCTAAATGATAATGAGATATTTTTGTAGAGTACGAGGCCTAATTGTGGGAAAGCGATTCATAAAACGTTTGCACGAAGCTTTGGAAAGCTTTGTGCGTTGGAAAAAATCTCAATGAATAACCGGAATCGGATAAATGATAATTCCAGTCACGTACGACTTCCGTTTATTCCTTGAAATTTTTCAGGCGGCATTATAAAAATAAAGTAAATGCAAAAAGAGTATATAACTGACAACTCCATATTTGATAAGAAATGTCATCGTTATGCTGTGGAGCAGCATTCTTGATTCGACAGAAACTCCTATTTGGAAAACTACATTTTACCAACAAGTTTGCTGAATAAAAAATTTTAATTTTGCGTTCCGTAACTTTATTTTTATCATTATGAGCTAAATAGTTTTAAAATTTGACTTTATCAACATTTTCGTGGCATTTTATTTTAAATTAGTTAAATTGANTAAATAGTTTAAAAATTTGACTTTATCAAAAATTTCGTGACATTTTATTTTAAATTATTGAAATTAAATTCAACATTATTCAGTAATCTAGTAGTCAACATATCATCCCTAATAAGCAAAATCGTTTTCGTTGATTCTCAATGATAAAGAAAGTAGGAATAACTCATTACATAGCCCTCTGTAATCAGAAAAGAAGATAACATCTTTCTTCTTCGCCGAACATGAGACGGAATTAAAAACAGGAGTCGACGGTTAAAGGAGAATAGGGGAAACGTCACCAATCAAGTACTGTGTCGAATAAATTCTAAAAATTTTGCACAACTATTAAAACACGCCTTTGTTACCTGAAGAATATCAGAAATAGAGCTAACGCAAAATCGTTTTCACGAAATATCTTTTTTTCACCACCGTTTATTGATTTGCAATCGCTTTTCATAATTACTACCGGCAATACTTTGTGGAGAAACACTTTTATTGGGTTACTTTTAGATTTGCTCACCTTAATCTACCAGTAATTCTTTATTTACTTTATTTCCTTAAAAATAAAATATCCTCAATGCAATGATGAGGATATATAAAAACAATCTCCTCAGTAGAAGATTTGGATATCCGTTACTTTTAAAATAAATTTTTCGAAGATTATGAACGTCCGCTTCATTTATTTCAGAATCTGAAGCGAGAGTTATGCATAGTTTTTTTTATTATCAGTAATTAAATAATAATTAATAACATCTGTTGATAATACAGACACTTTTCGCAAATACTATTAGAATCAACAATTACGACAGCAACAGATTCACTGAAAGAATGTTTGAGATGACAGAAAAGTTTATAGACGGGCTCCCGGATAGCCAAGTGGGTAACGCGTTTGCCTCAGGTGAAAGTGGCCCCGGTTTCGATTCTCGGAGGGAGATCATATGTGCAAAATGACCTCCGCTGTCGAAGTACTTTTAACAACAGTACTACTGCTAGTGCTAGTTTAAAGAAGGTCAACATTAACTGTCTAGAAGATGCTAAGGAATATCTGAAAGAATTTGAGGGAGTTGAAGACGTCTTATGAAACCATGGGGACTCTGGAACATTGGTCATATAACACAAAGTCGAGGAGAAATCTAGTGGTAAATTGAATAAGAAACGTTGCGCAATCACCAAGAAATTTATGAAGGATAAGAGGGCAAAATTCATCAGACCAACTAACAAGTTTAAACGCGTTCTCTGAACGGACAAAGAAATTAGAATACATAGAGATTAACAAGGCTTGATCTTCACAAACAATATACGAAGAGCAGAACTGCAAACGAGCATACCCACTCACTTGTAGTAACGGAAAATATGACGACCTCTACTGTTGTAATTCGACGACGTATTAGAGTCTTTTAATTTATCTATCCAGCGCAATAAAAAACGAAATCTCAGCTTATGTTACGTATTAATACTAATTATCGACCTCCTTTGCTATTTCAATCTTCTATTACTCGACTTCTCTTCGTATTTAAGCATCGATAATTATTTATTGTATATTTCGAAAAACCTAACACAATCTTATAGCCTTTAGTTGTTCAATTTTCAACAGAAAAATTATTAGCTTCCTCATTTCTACGGTTTAAAATTACTGTTTACAAAATTAATTTATCATATCATTATTTCACAACATCTCTTACGTGCTCCTTCTCCTTTATTCCACTCCATTTTCTTCTTGAATTTCTTTTCCCATTTTTATTTCGTCCATTATCTCAACTTTCCTCCTCTTCCCTTCACTACAGCTCCACACTTTCTGCGGTACTCAGCTCCACTCCGCCGGAATTTAATACCGCCGTTCTCTTCATTCTGAGATGGTCGGAACTTAAAAAATATCTATAAAAATAAAACTTTAATGAACGTTCCTTGCAGCGTGCTCCCCGTATTTTTCCGGCCATTTCTTTTTGGCATTCCGAGCCCTGGCTCGCTTTCCCGTGCCTTCTTTCGCTCCCTAAAATATCCTTCCCTTTCGTGCACTGCGAGATTGATTTTTAGACACGCGACTTCCTCGTCTTCTTGAAGACTGCCCCGTGCTCTACCACTACTATACGATCGGTAGCGGAATTCTTGCACCGGGCGCTTTACCTGGACAGCGAGAGTGCATGTCGGCTCTGAAACTAAGTCGCCGGAATGCATGGGAAGCGTGGGGATGCGGTCTGGAATGCAGAGCGTGTTCAATTAAAACTTGGATGTGACAAAAATTGCAGGCTTGCGAATAAATTAAGCCTCAGTCCTCATTAATAACTGAAAGATTCGGGGATATTAACGAGGTTTTATTTCTCCATGTTGAAAAGAGATATCTGAGTTATTTACGGATGAATCGATAAAATCGAAATGGCGTTATTTAACGAAGGAGTTAATGGTAATTATAGAAACATTAACTAAGGAACGGCTTATACCTGGGTTGACCTAACACCAAAAAGTTAAAAGTGGGATGTTTCCCATCGAGACTTCGGTAGAATTGGGAAAAGCTTTTTACGAAATTTTCTAAGGGTATCCTTATTGCTTCCATACAGATAATACAAGAAGGTATCATGACCATTTTATAGAATTTCAAAGCAAGAGATCGATTTAAAACCCATCTCCAAAATCCCAATCCTACTCAACATTAACTGTAAACGCACACCATACGTTCTTCTTCCAATCGTATCCCCATTAAAACAGTCGCAAGATATTCCTGTTATGACTATGTACGATTAAAACCTTCCAAAATTTTCATTAAATTAGTAACTTGATAGTTTATTCGATTATGCTCCAACGAATTATTCCAAATTATGCTCCAACGCGTCTCCAGAGCTTAATTTACATAGAATCTAAATAAGGAATATCATACTCATTTTCGAAAAATTTTATTAAAAAACCGATTTGAGGTAGGTTGGTCATAGTAGAAATCGGTCGATCGGTCGCTCATTTTAGCATAAGCTTGCGTAGAGGGAAAAGAGGATAGGTTGGGGTAACAAGGAAACGAAGTTCCGTAAAGTATAATTTCTACATCTTATATTCCAGTAATAACGAAACAATTTCCACAATTTCCATACTTTTCTTCAATATACCCTTTTAAAAAACTCTCCGTGATATGTACAACGTTTACCAACCATATAACACTACTCTTTAACCACCCTACCAAGACCCCACTTCTTCCCTTTCAATATTCCTTCATAAAGCCTATGCAAAATCTCTGCTCAACCTTCTTTTTCAATATGTAAGCGTTTTTCAGCATTACTTCTCCATTATATAATAGCCGCTCTGAACCGAAATTGGATGTGATTTTAACAAACCTTACGGGAAATGAGTAACAATACTATCCCTTTAACACTTCTTGTCACAGATTTTCACACAGCCTTTCCTTATTGATTTTACTGAAGGTACAATTTATTTCTAAAGAATATAAACACATGATGAATCCTCCACAGTCAAATTCTTATGACCCATATTCTGTGGTCCATAAAATGCTAACAACTGAATGCTATCGAGTGATATACACACATCGATTCGTAATCCAAAGTAGCCCTTTTTAGCCTCGCGGAAATATAAATACTCGACAACAATGGAATAAATACAAAGAAATGAATTAAATACCGGAACTCACTTTTTATTAAAACAGAGAAGGGATGACATTTTTCACGAAAAAGGAGTGTATCGGATATAGTTTAGAATTTTTATCACGCTCTACATCACACAATAGCTATCATAGAAAAACTTTAATGCCTGAGTGCTTGCCATTCCTTTCTTCTTTTAAAAAAATTGTCAATTTCTCCGTTGATTCGAATTCGCAGTTTTTGATTCTATAATCTGTCATCTAAAACACATGTATGTGTACCATTAAACGTATCGATGCTTCGCAAACTGAGGTCTGCGGACTAAACCCGGCCTATACTTTTATTCGGCCATCGAATATATTCGTAGCGTAAATCAGAAACAAGCAATGAAAGGGTTTTGTAAATTGCTCTGTTCTCCATGATTCTTGATTAACCTTCGATGAATCCAACTCAAGGAAATAATTCATGGATGGACACAATAAAATCGAGAAATAAAGAAATAACAAAGAATACTGAGAGCAGCATTCCGGCATGGAAACCATCGAATGGAGCAAAAATCGCCCCGATCATAAAGCACCGGAAATTTATGCACGGAAATAATTTTGCTTTGACGATGAAAATTTCGGCTCGACCACACTGACCACGAAAACATATTTTAAAGTTTTACGCTATATTTTGTCCTCTAATATGTAATCCGGATTACCTTGTTTGTTATAAAATTAGTATAAATTAACGATATGATTTTTGCATTAGAGACTTGCAGGTATTTCAGGCAGACGTTTACGATTACAAAAATATCTTTCTTTTAAACATTTCTTTTTTAATTGCTTAAAACTATTTCAACGTAGAGTTCGGTAACAGGAGAAGTTGCTTCCATTTTGATTGATTCACATTGATTTCCATCGAATAAACTCACTTTGATGGAAATGTGTGTCAAATAAATAAACGACTGACAAAAATTAAAAGTTGGTGTTAATTTTTCAGAGCGTAAAATACGCGTACGATTTCAACATGAATGGTCCTATTTATTACCATACAAATATTTAGGTAGAACGTTACATAATTTGAGGGAATGTCCAAATTTAACGAACTCAAGCGATCAGTATCCTAATAAAGGTCAATGAAAATTTTCATAAGTCTGCGATGGCAAACTATCCCTTCAGCCGTAGGAAAGAGAGAGAGAAAAAGAAGGCAGAAAGACTAGATTAACCTTCTCCATGGTGATGTCTAAACGACACAATAGAGGGAGCATAACTCGATTTTCAACTTCTTTTCCAAATTATCCTTAAAATGCTAGAGCACTGCACGAATTCCGCCTTCAAAATACAATGTACTTTTCCGAGTAATTTACTTCCTTGACAGCTTCGTGCTGTGCATGCGGCGACGACATCGTACAAAAAGAACAAAAACTTCTCTCGACTTCTTCCGGAATCCCCGTTCCACAAGGAAGCCCTTCCTTCGCGGAGAAAGGCGAGATTCCTTATCTGAATTTTTGTTTACGAGAGAGAATAACGTTAGTTCGACTTCCTGCTATTAGAATCCCACGACGGCATCTTTCCGGTAGCTGTGACATATAGGACACATTGCATACTTCTCCTCTGAGAGGAATTTTATAAAATTTTGGCACTGTTTTCTTCCAGGCTTCCCAGGAAAATTTGCATACAATATCCTATTTTTCAAACGAGTTTTCGGATTTAAGCGTGTCAAAGGATCTCTAATCTGATACTTTACGGCCTAAGTAGCGAGCCCTCTGTCGACTGAGTGCTATTTTTGATCACATTAAAACACTGGCGAGCCACTGAGGTGCCAAACCATACATAGCATGAGATGCTAATATTATCTATGTTAAATACGGCAATGATTGGCCTAAAGTGTTGTTACTGAGTTCATTACTCAGCAACTAACATTTATAATTATCAAAGTACAATTTTTTTTACTTTAAAGAGGCTTCAGGATAGCCAATTATGTAGTACGTTCGGTTTCGGTAAAATCAGTCCCGGGTTCGATTGCCAATGAGAGCCCATATGTGCTAAATGGCCTCAGCCGTTGACATGACAACTAATACTACTTCACTTATAAATGTAAATGTTTTCATCGACATATGTATAACGAAGAAAGCGTGATAATGTTCCAAAGGATTCCAAAAGAATTCTTTTTACACCATTTTACACCATTTACACCAAGAAAGCGTGATAATGTTCCAAAGGATTCCAAAAGAATTCTTTTTACACCATTTTAGGCACTCCTGGCATAGGTTCGTCGCCCCTATCCAATAGTGAACGCTTTCAGTGAATTTGTAAACATGGAAAAAATTGGTCATCGCTACGTGATACAATACTTTCACTTGAAAGACTATATTGAGAAATAAGGATATTTTTTCCCAAATTTTTTTGTGTTTTCTTTGTTAGGTCTGATACTTCTGGAACTACCAGTAATTATGTCAGAAGCGTCTTAACTTACTTTTGCCGAAAAAAGTTTTGTCTGATCATGCGTTTGGCATAAGCCTTTACATGCAAAAGGTAGGACGAGGTTTCACTAAAACGGAGGGTAATAATGGAAGATATGACAAGTCATTATTTAAATCACCGAAAGTTTAGTACATATGCAAATTCGACATTTTTGAGACACTATTTACAAAATTTAGTTTACTGAACGATGAATGCAAAAAAGTCCATTTTGCTCTCATCTTAAAAATTTTTTTTTTCTGACTCAGTTCAATTTCATTTGATTTGGTTTAATCATATACTTGAAGTGATTGTTTCATGAAACATTACAATGTTGTTGAGTTTAGGTTAAATAATTTTCGTAAACTCCTACCCAAGCGAGTCTAAACTAATGCGCATATTCGGTCATTACAATTTACAGGATTTAGTTAAATAGTTTTCGTGAATCCTCATCGACAAAGATCTGTGTGAGAAATCGCATATGCCAAAGAAAATCTGTATGCCGGTGCTATTTATCTATTTCTTATTAACCATATAGAACTATAAAAATCTTAGGCAACATTGAAAGTGATTTTCTCAACTGATATATTGATATCCACTCCTTACATATCTACTTCTTAAAATTCGAAACATTACGCGAAATTGTAATATTTTCCAAAACAAGAAAAAGGAAAACATGTAAAATTGGTAAATATCAACGGACTTCAGCAGCAATTTTACGCACATAAATAATATTTTTAACCGCATACGGTTTCTGTAAATTTGTTTGCAATGAAATAACGTTTTCCCGTACCTTGGAAACGAGGTATCCAAGTTGGACCTCGTACGCGAAAATGTATTACCACTTAGAAAATTCATCTTTTCAAAGGGCTCCAGTCTTTATTTAAGGTGGGTTTTGCCGGTACACGAAAAGAATCGTAAACGAGGCGGTAAATAAGATAATTTTCCCGTTTGAAGACGCTTTCTTTTGAGAGAGGAGAACCAAACAAATACAAATTATTTTCTCGAAAATCTACGAAATTTCGAAAAACCAACTCATTCTAACATTAGTTTTACAAAACTTCACTATACTATAACTAATCGTGTACCTATATTTTAACTATGAGTCCACGTACTTCTAACTTCTGATATCCTATGAGTTATGTATCAATCTCGTCCTTCTCCATGTTCTCTTATTACTGAATTATGTAAGTACATGAAATTTAATTTACAAGTATAATAATGAGAATACCATGAATACTGAAGCGTAGTTTTCCTTTCCATACAACTTAGTAAGAACATAAAATGCTTCCATGGGAATATTTTTGAAAGAGTCAAAGTACCTAAAACTTATTTATGACCTTTCAAAAGCTACATATGAACATTAGTATCTTATTTAGGTAGAACGTTACATAATTTGAGGGAATGTCCAAATTTAACGAACTCAAGCGATCAATATCCTAATAAAGGTCAATGAAAATTTTCATAAGTCTGCGATGGCAAACTATCCCTTCAGCCGTAGGAAAGAGAGAGAGAAAAAGAAGGCAGAAAGACTAGATTAACCTTCTCCATGGTGATGTCTAAACGACACAATAGAGGGAGCATAACTCGATTTTCAACTTCTTTTCNAATCTACAGAGGAGGCCGTGATATTGTGGAAATTCATCATATAAAACAGATGTATACTTTTTCCACAGAAAAATTTTTCTGTGGAAAAAGTATACATCTGTTTTATATGATGAATTTCCACAATATCACGGCCTCCTCTGTAGATTATATAAAAAGATATGTGAATATCCAAAAGATTGATGCCTGTATTAAGTACACCAGCTTTGTACCTAGGATACTACTTTGTACTAGGATACGGACTCACCCATTACAGCCATTCACGGCAAATCGAGAGAGTTGTAGAAGAATATCTGTGCTTACCTGCAAGAAAAAGAAGTGGAATTAATTTAAGTAAGTAACTTACAAAACATGAAAAGTTTTTAATATAAGTTTTCGACGTCCCGAGACCGCAATAAATCTCAATAACTTTAAATACAATTGCGAATATTTCCCGAATTAGCTGAACTAGAGAATACTGTCATGAGATCAGAATGTGTAAGATTAAGCGGATTGTCAATCTCTTGCCGGATTTTCCATTGCTATTAGTTGTTAATTAAAAACAACAGATATATATGTACAATATACCTATTATAATAATGCCAATGTGAAATTCTCTCCATGCATATACCTCTTGCGCACATTCCTGATAATTCACGTTTCAATTTAATGAGGAAACTATACTGGTATCTTATGTAAATGTATAAATACCATTCAATTGCGCAACCTAAATTATTTAACAAACGGAAATATTCTGAGTTAACCTCTTTCGGAGAGATGAGCGGAGAGGTCTCATATCAATCAAAAAGATAGAAAAAACTCGAATAATACGATAAGAACACTTTAATTTCATTGCAGCAGCATACTCGAACTACTATGACGAGATTTGATTTCATAGAGTAAAAATAATAAAAATATTTGTTTGAAGATAGGAAACGGAACTATCTTTTTTCTTTTTACCTAAACGCCACCTATCGGTTTATCGACAGATCCTTCTCCGATTCGTTTCATCGAATTTTTTCCTTCCTTAACTTTTGCCTAAATCCCTTCTCTTTCCTTTATCACGTCGTGTTATCGTCTCACACCGCCCTCTCAGAACATTTTTTCCCGTCTTCAAAATCCCACACATCTATAACTTTGAAACCTTTCCACCTCGAAAGAGGAAAATCCAACCTTTCTTAAATCATACGTCGACCTACCTTTTGCCTTTCCAAACCCTTAAATTTTCGCATTTCGCGCACATTCTCAAATGTTCTGTTCCGAAATTACGCGTGCAAAACTGTTCCCTCTCTGCCTGTGCTCTGGAGATTTCTTCCTAATCCGATCCTTCGCATCCTTGTGTTCCTTTTCCCATTAAATCTCTCCCCTATTATCCCATTCACTCTACCGTAAAGAGAATCCTTTGAAAGAGAACACTGCCATTTTCTCCGCTTTCTGAACCGTCTTTCCTTACTTTTTCTATACTTCTAGTTCTTTCTCCGTCATTCGTTCTAACCTAATTTTTTACCTCTGTTATCCTTTAATTGTGTATTTCCCTTACAACGATCCTGTGAAATTTCTGTTTGGAGTTTTAGATTTTGCGCCGGAAACCAACGAGAATTCCCGACATATTTTAAAATTTGGAATTATTCCCAAGGAAGAATAGACTTGAAAAAAGTCAGACGGAACCGGTAATCAAACCCGGGTCTCCCAATTGCCGGTCGGGTGCTCTGTCCGTTAAGCTATCCCGGCAGAACATTTCTGCAAGCCATTCGGGAGAATGTTTTTTCTCTCGAGAGAAGTTTTTCCTGGGTGCGCACCATCTTGCGCTAGATCACCCTTACCCGTTTCGTGTATTTGGAATTATTCTTGCGGGTGGAAGAAAATTAAGGCATGTAATTCAGTTACATACTTAAATTTTATACTCAACGCTAACTATGAAAGGAATAAAACCCTATGGAGTAAGTCGGGATTATTTATATCATCAAAATAGACGATACTTTTAATTGTTAGATACCAAATAAAAGTTATAAGAAACATAATTTTGACTTAACTTTAAACCTGCGAGATGTTTTTTTGACTTTGAATGCACACGCAATGTTGTACTTTTTCCTTGTTTGCACATACATAAAAACTTCTTTAAATTTCAGTGTAATTATTGTATTCATTTTGTTATTTTATATATTTTATTCATTTTGATTAAGAAATTGAAGTCTCCAACGGAATAGTCTTAAATATTTAAGTGCACAATGTATGATTCAGTAATTTCCGTTATATTTCAAAATATCTTCGTTTTCTGTGTTTCTTTATTTCTATTTTCGTCGTTTTATTTTTCATTTTGTATTATTTTCTTCTACTGCTTGTTTTTTTACAATTGAAATGTAGCATCTGTTCTAATCTTCTTCTTTGATATAAATGTGCATTTACATTGCCTTTTGAGGCGTGTCCCTGACACGCTGCTTTTACATATTTTCCCCTGTATCACATCTTTTTAAATTTCAGTTTCGACTATCAGTAGGTTTCGCAGGTTTCTCGCGCTCTCTTAACATGGTTATTTTCCTACAAGGTTTTGATATCCATCCATAGTGCAGGCTCATGATTTTTTAAAAATCCCCATAATAGCTCCTTCTTTGGGCGATTTTCCATTGTGTTACTCCCAAAACAATCTTCATTAAATATTTAATGACAAAGTGTAAAATTTGTTAAGATACTGGTCTGTATTTCAGCATTCGATAAATTGTCTTATTTTACTACTAAATGTAGATATCAATAATAAAAAGACGTAAACTTGTCCTCTTGCAGGAAAACATCTTAGGCAATTTACAAGGATATAACTCGATTAAAGACCCAATCATTGTGGTGCCACGCTGGATTCATGGAGAAAATATTACTTGAAATCGCTTCCGCTGAATAACCGTGGTTTGAAATTTCCTAGTTTACCACATATTAATTTCTTATAAGTGAAACATTCCCGTCGTCAATAATTATGTGGATGAAAACTCACCAGGATAGAATATACGGAACAATTGCCACGAATAGAAAAGGAAAAACTAGAAAAGCACAGCTCAAAGGAGGCTGCGAGCGAGACTTGGGAAATTGAAGTCCTCGAAGTTTGAATGAGTCCTCATTTGAAGAGTATGCCTTTGCGAAATAAAAGGCCCAAAACAGGTAACAGTGGGTTAAAGTAACACGCAGTGCTTCTGACACTTTTGAAATTTTCAAGAAGCCAGTTTTTGCATATTTATTCTCGAGCTTCTTTTTCCCTCTTCCTTTAAAGACTAACCTAAAAATGTTTTCTCTTGTTTAGGTGCACAGGGGGAAATGAGAGAAGCCAGAGAAAAACCTAAAAACTTTGCCATAAAGGAAAGTTTCCTGTAATTTAAAACCAGCACAGCCGAAGAAAGATATCAGACGCATTTCTAACTCATAACATTATTTACTAGAAATCGAGAAAGCCATCCTTAAAATTTTTTAACTAATCACTCAGCAATATTCCAAGGAAAAAGATAATAAATATTTTCTACGAAAAGTAACTTAAATAATTATTATCCACTTAAATTGTTGTTATCATTGCGGAGAAGGCTCCCGGATAGCCACAGGTAGGCGATAGTAGGCAACGCGTTCGGCTTCAATGAAAGCGGTCCCGGGTTCGATTCCCTTACGTGCTTGCGTGCGAAATGACCTTAGCTGTCGAAGTACTTTAAGCAATACTACTACTACTAAACGCTGAGAATGGAAAATCATTTCCTTGGATGAAGTCTTCACGGGTTTTCCACCAGGTCAAGTAAGCTGGAAAACCCGTGAAGACTTCATCCATAGCGTACACCAGGAAAGCACCAAATCTTTCACAATCATTTCCTTCTCGAAAGGGATTGTCCCTGTTCAAGATACATTCAAATATCTTCTTTTTTTCATTTTTATAGTATAACAACTAGATTAAATCATCATAAGAATACTAACTGAACTCACACATTTTTATTCGGATTTCATTTATGATTCATAGGTTTACACCCATCCCTCATACCTTCAACCCATCTCTTTCATACTTATTACATACCCTTCATCCCAAAATTCATTAATAACCAAGGAATATTTACTATCATTCCTAAATTTCCCATCCAGGCACCTAATACAATAAGTGAGCGCAATTTTAGTAAAATTTAGTTAAGTACCGTTCTGTCTCACAATTTAGTCGGGATGCCGGTAGGCAAGTACAAGATGTAGCGCATTCTCATTACGTGAAAGTGGTCCCGGATTTGTTTCCCGGCGGAACCCATATAATGAGTAACTTCAGCTGTCTAATCACATTTAAAAACTACTACTACAGTTCAGTGCTCTAATTATTCTAAGCTATTAAACGTTAAATTAGTTCCGATTGGGCGAGGGTAAACCACTAAAGATCAATCCATTACATGGAATTAACATTAAAGGAGTTTATAAATTCGAAAATAAAGACTGTTTTTTACGCTACGTAAACTATCATGCATTTTCCTTCATGCAAACAAGTCAAGGAGTTTAGTAAAAGCCAAGTTCTTGGAGTCCAGCACATAAGATCACAAAAAAGTTTGCCAGTGAAAGTAAGGAACCGGTTCTCTATGTCTTTACCCTCCATCGTATTCCGTCGGCCATCCCTACTCTGTGCTATCCATACTTCTAAGGCGAACGTTATTGTCCATTGCGGACAATTTATTAGCTTGGGATCCCGTGCTAAGAGGCTTGACCATGCCCGATGGGAAAATACACCGACCATAAAGTGTGCGTCGCTAAAACTAAAAGTAGCTTCCTCCATGAGATAATGCGATTGTCCTTGAACCTACAGCTCTTTTGGTATAAACAGAGATATGTGACGACGGCTACATGAAAAAGAAGGCAAAAATGAAGGGAGATTAAATGAATATGGGCGTGTATAAGAAGATGGGGGTGTGAAGCAAGTGACAAAGGTCTGGCTATTACTCATCACAAACACTGGTATACTTTAATGTACGGTACAATTTGTAGTTTCTGGTCGAAGTTGAACAAGTGGGAGGGTAATTTCCTGCTGTATCGACATTATTCTAGTCAGGTAAATATGGAGGCAGAAACGTAAGCCACACGATTGAACAAGATCATCACGTTTTTTTGCGTGTGAAAGAATAACCTTGGTTTAACCTTGGAATAGCGATGCAAAAAATCAAGGAAGATGAGGCTATATTACAACACTAGCTGGTTATTGAGCAGTTTTCTCCAGCACAAATTCACGTGTAAACCCTAGCTCAGTAAAGTAAGCAGTAAACCTTGTTTTTGATCACTTTAACTCAACACGCTTCCTACCTTCAAATGTGAAAACACTGATACATCACTCCACTCTCTTTCCTCGAGAGTTTTGAATTCTCGCTCATTCTGATTAACAATGCAACCATTAATTATCAACTTAATACCGAACACACCGGAACCAAAATCTGACGACGTAGAATAATCGCCCCTGCAATGGCGACAACCAGCGATTGTTCCCCCATGGATTACCGCAACCCAGCATACTTTCATTCCACGAGCCCGCCTTGAGGAACATTGTGGTTTGACCTCGAGGAGCATCTTCAATGGGGACTATTATTCCTTTTTTCAGCGAACTGAAACGTTTAAATTGATTTGTATCTTATTCTTATCCATCGCGAGAAGTGGACACTTGAGAAATATTCTCCTCAGGTTTGCTATGTGTTGAAGTTCTTTTTCCTAAGATTATTTTCAATTCCATGCTATTCAAATGCAAACAACGCGCAAATCGGGGGCAACCAGATGTGTTCGTGGCTCCAGATGCGACCTTACAAATAAAAAGGCGTTCAACCTGAGAACTAGCAGATACTTTTATTCCAGCAAGGTGCGCGAACTCCGACAGAAAACTAAGAAGCGATTCAAGGAGGTGACTGCCGGGACAGATAGTTTCTTCTGGTCGTTTTCCCGCGAAGTATTAGAGAAGCTAATGGCAGTTTGGCTTTGATAGGATTACCGGTGTCTTTACAACCCTGCCGCGTGCCATTGACGGCTTGAGGGGTTTAAATGTAAATGTAAACTAGTCAAAGGTTTCCAACATTATAATCCGGAGCACGTTGCTGTCTTTCAGAAAAAATGCCATATACCAAATGCTTATTATTATTAACATATTTGCCGCAGATGAAAAATAATGAAATAAACACTTTTCAAATTTCACTTAATATACTCTTTCTAAAGTGAAGCAACTCGTTAACACGTTTGAGGAATATTATATATTTACATTACGAAGGGTCTCAAAATGTCATTATTGAATAAACAGCCCCCGTAAAGCTTGAAATAAATGGCCTCCATTAGCGTTGAGAAACGTTAAAATTGCGTGTGAAACCGGCGCATAATGTAATCTCATGAATCCAACAAATTTCTTTCCTTTTTTGCTGAAATCTACCAGCATACTCAATGATTTTAACTAAGGAAAAGCTAAGCGGAATTCGCTTTTTTGATTCATGCAGGTCAGGTGCTCTTGTAATTGTCTGGTTTCTTAAACAACCTAGAAAAATATATTCTCCCCCTCATTCCTCCTCAAATAAAACGCGCTTCCTGAACATTTTTACTTTCAAAAGAAAGATATCACAGTTTCTAGATGAATATAAGTATCATATTTCGACATTATTCCTCTGTCCCGGTTAAAAATCATCGATATCCATTTGCATGCATTGCACAAATAATAAAGGTAGCCCATTAATCTTATTACAACACACTGATTGCTTTAGAAATAGTTCGATCTGATCCAGGAATAAAATAACATCTATTTCCTGTAAGAGTAATGCCGCAATAATTTATAAAATAAAAGAGTAAGTTTCCTTGTCGCACCTATAAGATACAAAGAGCATATCTAAGGATAATATTTAGAGGCGTGAAGAGTAAAATATATCATTTTCTTGTCTGACGATTAGGAGATGCCACGCAGTACTCGCTCAGTAAAAAATTAACTAAATAAAATATCATAAAAATGTATTTACGCTGAGAATGGAAAATCATTTCCTTGGATGAAGTCTTCACGGGTTTTCCACCAGGTCAAGTAAGCTGGAAAACCCGTGAAGACTTCATCCATAGCGTACACCAGGAAAGCACCAAATCTTTCACAATCATTTCCTTCTCGAAAGGGATTGTCCCTGTTCAAGATACATTCAAATATCTTCTTTTTTTCATTTTTATANTGCTTATTTCTTCATTGCTATTAAATTATCTCTCAATATCCATTGTGTTGACATTGCTGTATTAGGTATTATTATTATTAATTTGTTTTAGCTATCACTTGTAAACTACCATTTCAACCTTCCTAACAAACTAACATCAAAACTGTTGCACGATTAGACATGCTAACCTATTTACTCAAACTTATAGACTATACTCTGTGCTGGTGCATGTATACTGAGCATATGTATGGTTAAGTGAATTAACTTTTATGTTGTTAGTGTGTTGCGATAATAGGTATGTCGCTACGACTTAAATAAAATATGCGACTTGAAAAACTTCAGACAAAGAAATTACCAAGAAAGTTGCCTGCCTGTTCAATTTCACAGTGACTCCTTATGCATCACAACTAAGTTATTTACACTTAATATGAAGGAGAACATAGGAAATTTAAGCATGGCATAAAACACGATGCTTGCACATAGAGGAGAGTTAAGTCTCGAACGCCATAAAAATGACAATCCATAAATACGGCCTTCACGCTATTTTCATACTAAAGTCTTGAATTTGATGAATCCAGAAAACCCGTAGTATACATATCTAGCCTAATCTTTACTATAACAGTTCGAAGAAGTATCCAGATGACTTATAAAAGAAATTTTAGGAGGTAAGCATGAAAATATCATACTGCACACATTTCCAGATGATTATCATATGCATTTCGATCTTGAAGAAATGTCCTCGTAAACATTTTAGTAAGTGACAAGAGATCTCTGCAATAAATTTCACATCCGTAGCCAAAGAGGAATTTCCATCCATAAAACATAAGCAAACCTCTCAATAAAGCCCGAGAGACTTACAGAAGGAAGCCGTAAAAAATCTTCGCGCAAACAAATTACGGCACCGATAAAAACTAGTGCAAGACTGTTTGAGAGGTTGACAACTCAAGATGAAACCATTCGCAAACAATATCACGAGAAGACACTCGGGTGGAATCTAGGGCATCGAAACGGAGCCAGATCGAAA
This sequence comes from Ladona fulva, assembly GCA_000376725.2. Classification (NCBI taxonomy): domain Eukaryota; kingdom Metazoa; phylum Arthropoda; class Insecta; order Odonata; family Libellulidae; genus Ladona; species Ladona fulva. The sequence continues at coordinate 134,065 of KZ308423.1, read as the reverse complement.
CTGAAACCGAAAAATTGCCGTCTACTCCGGATAAAATACCGAATCCGTATCGAAAAATTAACATTTTTCCATAGACGAAAACGAAAACTTTTTAATACATAAATCAAAATAGAAAAATGTACATGATTAGGTAATAGATAAATACCAACCATGAAAGATTAAACTTTTATGTTTACCATAACTTAGGTAAAAGCGTACCTTCGAATTGCTAGAGATGGAGGACCATAAATTCGTGGCTTAGTGAAGAGATTTATCTATAAAGTTAAAGTATAACAGCGTATTGTTACTATTCCATATCACTCTGTCAGAAATGAAGAACCATTTACTAAAGTCATCGACGGTAACTAACTAAAATAAATGCTTAACGTCAAAGCAGATCTCAAATTTTAAAATCATTTCTCTCGTGTCACCAGTTTTATTCTAGAATTCTGCATCATGTGATTCAACAAAGTAAGACAAATTTTTAAATATTTCAGAAATATTATATTATTTTGGTACGCTTGTAGGGAAAACAACCCGTATGAACCGGTTCTCTAGAAATTGCGAAAACCAGAATTGAATCGAAGCGTGGCGTTTTCGTTGAACCAAAGCGATAAATCGGAACAGGAAATATACAGTTCGATTGCTTGGAAACTGGCTATTCAAAACACTTCTTTGTTCGTCTGAGATAACTTATGAGGACTTTTGCTTTCCGGCAATAATGGATCGAGCGGACATAAATTACGCCCTAGAATAGGGGAATCAACATCTGATCCGGCCCGAAATGGAATGGAAATCCATACCACCGTTTACCTACGCCGTATATAGTGAATTATTTGAGGATATCGCCTCGAATCTGCGTAAATATTTGAGTTCCATCGACTTTTTAAACCATTTATCCCTCGTGTTTTCGGTCAATCGAACACGGATCAAAGTCAGTGATCGCATTGAATAAAGCGGTAGGGAGAAAACCGGAAAAGTGAAGAAGTTGAGGAACTGAGAGAAAAAGAAATGCGATGATCCACTGGAATATCAAACTTCTACACTCCGAATGTGGACAGATAGAGATTTGAACTTTCTTCCATGCTACAAAACGTACGAAAATTAAATGGATGGCTCTGACAAGTTTAGTGGTTTATTTAAAATATCTTTACATTTATAATTTTTCGGCAAAGTTAGGCCATATAGGCTTATATTCTAGTACTTACTTGTTTCACTCTTAATCTAAATTCTTAAGTCATTACTAAGTAATATCTGACTTAAAACAACTGCAGCTGCATACAATCGACTTTCATCTAACAAATTTACATCTAAATATAAAAACTAACGTAATAAGAAGCGAGTTGTGGGATTTTACTCCTCAACTGAAAGTTTGCGAAGAAAAATCACGATGCGGAAAAACGCTCTAATAAGAATGGAAGTAAACCACGAGCACCTAGAGTTTGAAAACGCTATTAAAATCAAAAAGTTCTTCAGAGATTTGCAAAATAATTGCTTTGTTCCGTGAAAAGAGACATCCGTGCATTCGTTCTTGATCGGATCAATCGAAAATAGTTATGAAATCAACTTTCAACTGTTTGACTAAACAACGTGCAATACTTAGATAATTAAATATCGGTATTAAATCATTCATACTTTTATTTTAATGATCTACGCTTCAAATGCGATTTATCTACCGGGTCTTACTTACTGCTATCAGACTGTCGTTTCCTCTAGAAAACGTTCTAAAATTAATAACCGTAATATTGTTTTAAAAGTACTTCGACAGCTGAGGTCATTTCGCACATATGGGCCACCTCCGGTAACCGAACCCAAGACCGCTTTCAGCGAGGGCGAACGCGCTGCCCACTTGGCTGTCCGGGAGCTCCGTGCCTTAATTTGTTATTATTAACTTTATTCGAGCTAAAACATATGTATTCTATGAACATACACCTAATTAATATTAATATTAAAAAGGTCGAAAAAGTTCAATAAAAAGTTGCTAGATATATATTATAGGGACACACTAAAGAAGATAGCGTAACAGAAATGTTAGAAATTCTTGGTAGGGAATCGTCAATAAAAAAAGGCGGAGGGTGAATCGACTGGTAGGCATCTTAAGAAACGAAGGCTAAGTTTGCAATGAGTTAAGAAGCAGAATAGAAGAACCGTTTTATATTGCTCGAGGGGATCAAAAGCAGAAGTTAAAGCTGAAAAAAACAAAGAAAAGATTTGCATATTGAAAGAAATCTAGCTGTGTATTTGCTCGTAAATGGAGGGATTAAAGCGTGGAATAGTTTCCCTGAAAGGATCTTCATACACTTACCAAAGAATGAAAAGGAGCTTAAAAAGCGATGTAGAATGTATTCAGATATAAATTGAGTGAATATGTTATTTAAATTTAGACTCAATGTAATATAAAGGACGTAACATGTAGTAGCAATTATCTATTGTGTATTGTATTTATTCTTAGATAAGTGTACTTTATGTTATTAAGCTGCCACTAGACGTGTGTCTAACCGCGGCCGAAATCTGTAAACAAATAAAGTAATTAAAGAAAATATGCGATAAATGCAATATAAAATTAATACGATATAACAGTGGTAAAAACTTTAAAATCGGCTATTGAGGCTGCGATAAAACTCACGAAAATTGGGTTTAAAGGATTTAATGAAGTCAGAGAAATTTGCCGCACTGGCAGAGATTTTAGAACCGCAGACGTCACTCAATCCGCAATTTAGCCGCGGATTATAAACACACAAAAACATTTCTGCCCGGAAAAGCTAGACGAAGGCGGGCAGAATTGCGAAAGGGGCACGCAGTTACGACACGGAGAAATCAGATTTTTTTGTGACGAACGAAGGAATTGGAAAAGGGGCCTGGAGAAAAGAAATGGATCTAGAAGAGATGGATGGAACCGAGATGAAGACGGAGGAGGGAGAGGGACGATAAAAATGGGGAGAGAGTATTAAACGAGGATGTGAAAGGGAGAAGGGTCCGAAGAATAAAGGGGGAGTTTTTGGTTGCGAGCCAAAGCTCCCACACCAGCCGTCCTCGACCGCTAGCCCAGGCGCCCAACCCGGAAGAGAGAGATGTGCTTTAACTCCGTTCTTGTTATCATCATAAAAAAACCTTTCCACGCACGTACAGACAAACCTTCTCTTTATCTGTCCCCCCTCATAGAGAACTGTGTGCAGGGCGAAGTTGGTCAAAGGAAAGGGAGGAAGAACTAGAGTTAAAGGGACGAAACACAGAGATATGACGAAAGATGCGATATGAGAGGCACATGCCTGTCTCTCGGTGCTGGAGCCTCATCGTAAAATTAAAACAAAATTGAATCCTTATGCTACCAGTCCATTCCATTTCTAGAGTCGCTCATAATGATCACTCTTCAGAGTTTCCTCATTCCTTACTGTTTCATATTACATGTGCTGGTGTTAAATCATTCTAAGCACCAAACCCCTTATTCTTAGTGCGTACAGATTTTACGTAACCTGAAAGTCATTGGAATTAATGCTTTCCCCTGCATGCATTATTTGCAGCTTTACCGTAAGAATAGAATTCAGCAAGACCCGGCCTTCTTCAAATAAATACATTTAAATGCGTACGAAGGAAAGGTACTGATAGAATAAATATACGAGAACATTTGAACCGACAGGTATTGTTTCTGAAGATGGTTGTATATTCCAAGCAGTCGGAATTGAATAAATTCTGCAAAAAATGCTGGTTATGCAAAAAATGCTGCTGTTTATCGCTGTACACGGAACAACAATGTAAGACTAAATAAAAATATATTTCAATAATAATTCAAAAAGAGTAACCAGACTACGATATGCGAACAAACTATTATTACATAGCAATATTATCAATAACTTCAATCCTCTCACGACAAAGTAGGTGCAATATTTCATAAACGTGATCATAATGAGAATGTAAACTATTGTTTATGATAAAAGAAAAAGAAACTTATAACGGTACTTGCCTCCCGTGATTTGCATTCGTTTAATTGAAATTCTTTTCTCGTAATAGACTTCCACAAAACTTAAATTTAATCTTCGAAGTTTATAATGCATTTCTGTAGAGTATGTAATACTGCATGTTTCTGTTTTCATTTCTGTAGAGTATGTAATAATTGATTTTCTGCCAAGTTTCCAAATGTTCAAAATACGATTACTTTGAAATGTTCACTTCATTCTGTTATTTCTTCTCTTCTGTTATTCTTTATGCTCTTCTACTTCTATTACGCCGATCAGGTCCTATGTCTGATCCTGCATCAATTGTCTCTCTCATAAAAGTATAGAATTCTCTGTTTGAATTATCATGATACCATTAATATCGGCACCAATGAAATTTAAGGATCTAAAGTAATTTTTTTACTTTGTTTTGCTGTTACAAAAGTTGATTAAACCAATAAAATTTCCTAACAAACTCATTAGTAGTAAAAATTTCAATATTTCCTCTATGGCAGATAGTTGAGAATGGTAGATACTTAAATTGCATGCGAAGGCAATGTACTTCAATAACGACTGCGACCTAGTATCATCCATAACTATGAAATTACAAAAATAACTCAATATTGGTACTGTCGCGAGTTTTCTAGCATTATAGATGAAAAAGAATATCAATAATATGCCTGGATCGCCAACTTCAATTATAAACACGCGTAGAGAATTGCGTAAATAGCCTAAATCACTCGTTGGAACCCACAATCAAGCCTTTTAGTGGCAATATAAAAATATATTCTTATGAATGCCGCACGCAAGGTATACCATCAATGTGGAGAAAGCAAAATGTATATTATATCTCTTCTCCATATAGCTGTAGCTCACTATCCTGTAGATGGTCCATATCATGAGTATTATTGAGCTTGGACTAATACACCATGCCGTATTATCGATCCATTCTTGTCCAGCTATCCATTCGTCTGGAATACTCCTGACTAGGGTTGCCAACTCTCCCGGATTCATCGGAAAGCTCTTGGATTTCAACGACTTGCAGAATATTCCGCCTTCCCGATATTTGCCAATGTGAATGAAAGAAACATTTTTCTCTACACTGCACCGAAAAAAAATGAGAAACGTTCCAATCATTAAGATAAGTAAGCAGTGACCCTATTTCGATATTTGTTTTGGTATTTTCACCAAAACGTTCTTTCTTTCTTCTTCAGAGGCCTTTCAATAAAGTTACTCGAAGTCTTTATAAATTCTAGCTAAAACTGCTATTATATGTTGTACTATTTGATCGCCTATCTCAGCCTTCCTTGCATGGAAAATAGCTATTTTATTCATCGTGATAGCAAATACACTAAGTTTTACGGTCTCCACTTGCATTGTATTAATAAAGCTGACGGCCGATTGAAACGTATGATTGAGATCTTTAGGTCAGGTTAAAACTTATAAAAAAAGGAAACCTATATTTATCCTTGAGAAGTTAAGGGAGGGGATAGTTAAGATAATATTATTATTTAACTATAGTTATAGGGGAATAAGAGAAGGGCTTGGAAGGGGAAGAACAAGTATAACGGAAGAAATTATAGCGATTGTTCGTCAATTTGCAGCCACAATGTAGATGTTGATTTTCATCATTTCCAAAGCACATGGTAAAATTCGCTATCTTTTGTTACTGTCGGCAGTGATCACATTTATAACCGTTCTTTAATAATGCAGATATTTCCTATTCGAACACAAAAATACTATTGATACCGGGGAAGGAAAATTGTCGGATTTGAATCTTTAAAAATTGACAACCCTACTCCTACCCAACCCAACCCAACCCAACCCATTGCTCTTCCACATACGTGGATATTTTTACTGATCGAAAGTATGCTAGGAAGTTGATTCTCGAAGATTTCTGGTGGCTTATACTTTTAAAAAAGAAAGCTCTCGGGCAGACTAAATCTTTCAGGTACCTTTGCAGAATTTTGCAGAAAATTTTCACTTGTTAGCACAAATACTCCTACACCAACATCAGGTCTATTGGCGTAAGGCTATTGTTCACACAAAGTGATGGATTAATTTCTTTAATTTACTGTCGCGGATCCTATGCGGAATAGATTTGCCTTCGTTTTATTTCCATTCATTTCCGAATCGGCCTAAGTAGTCGGGAAATTGAAATAGTTCCCACTAATTTTTGTCTTTGGACTGAAAGAAAATGACCATTGAGTAATAAAAAAGCGATGAGATGCGCATGGATCACATGCTTTGAATTTAGAAGAAGAAATTAAAAGAGAAAAAGTCTGCCGCAGCCGGGAATCGAACCCGGGTCTCCCAATTTCCCGTATATATTATAGAGCACCCGCCCGGAAAGTGGGAGACCCGGGTTCGATTCCCGGCTGCCGCAGACTTTTTCTCTTTCAATTTCTTCTATTGAGTAATAAGATTACGGAGTTTTGCATGATTGTCTAGGTTTAAGAATTAATTAAAAAATATGATTTCCGTTAAATAATGGAAAATGACTAAAAACTATGACAAAAAATGTACTATGTACTTCTGTCGTAGCTTATACAATGTGAACTTCGAAAACGAATACATATCGGAAACTAGAGCTGAATAATCTGAACCATCTCAAATTTCTCAAATAATTGTAGATTCTCTATAAAATGGTAGGATGGTACTTTAGAACATATTGGGCGTATGAGCCGAGCATAGATAGAGCTTTGGAGGTCGTATAATTCCTAAGGTGACTAGAATTTATGTCACCGTATCTCTAGCTGTTTACTTGCTCTAGCTCTAGCAAATTTACATGTACATGTATATACACAAAACGTTTAACCACCCAAGATTAAGAAAAGATCCATGGGCTTGTGTTCTGAGTAACCAAATAACACCCAAGATACTATGTGAAGAGGTGAAAATGGCAGTTGCTTCGAGGCTATCGCGACGGCTTAACGAAACCCTTATCGATAGAGATTTCTACTGTATTCATACTTTTTCTTCCATGACTGCAAAATAGCGGTACATTTCCATGTAGGATTTCCATGTGAGATTACATGCGAGAGAAACGGAACAATCTCTCCTAAATCGGAGGGACTGTCAACTTAATAATATCCATCACTTTTTCCGTGAAGCTCACTTTCTCTGAATTCACTATCTGAGCATTTGTGATTACAATCAAAACATGTTTTAGCCAGACTTAATTACTACCGTAAGCAATAGACGAAATCTCGTTATAATGATAAACCACGTTAAAAATACAAAGCAGAAATTGTTACAATATGGCGAATGCAATTATTACGTTAAAAAGAACCTGTTTCGCAGACGCATGAAGTTACCTACAACGTTGCCATTTATTCAGTGACAACCCTTTTCTAGCCAGCCTAAATACAAAATTATCACCCAGAGTACATATGAAGCACATTTTTAGGTCTAGCTTTGTTATTTTTTACTGGTATAAGATTATTTATGTTTCAATATAGGTATTTCCAATATACATATCCAAAACGATATGTTGCTGTCAAGTCAATTATTTTTGTATTAGATTTCTTGAAATGTAAATTTGGCCGATATTTATTTTCATGCTTCAGAAACGTCAGATTACATCGAATAGTATCTTTTAAAGTCACAAAATCACAAGTAAAATGAAGGAAGGTACCCCTTAGATGCAACTCACGGCAGGTATCTTAAAGATGCTGGAGATTTAATAGAACAAATACATATTAATCGTTCTGAAAAGATTATCCACTATTATTTCCTTATATAAATATATATTTAGATTTGAATTTAAAAGTCTTTACGTAAATGTCACCGCATCGTCATCTTTCTCTGCACAGTTGATATGAATAAATTTTAATAACACCTCCCTCAGTGTCGCAGTCTTTTGGCTGTTAACCGAAAGGTTGGTTCGAGCCCACCCGGAGGAGAAATTTTGGTCGGTCGCGATGGTGGAGTGGTTAGCGTGCTGGCGGTCTAACCTCAAGGTCCCGGATTAGTGGCTAATCCGGATTTTCTGGTTAGAGCACGGTTGTACGTGCTCGTCCATAATAATAATTAAAGCAAAGAAAAGTGTAGGTTGACTTTGCATGTACAAGGAAAGGGTGAGGTGACTTTGCATGTAAAGACACGCACCTAGGAACAATCACAAGAAAAAACGGACTTAGAAAAAGTCAGGCAGGACCAGGACTCGAATCTGCAATCTTCCCCTTCCTAGGGGATGTTTATCCACTTCGTTTTAGCCTACGAAGTCTCCAAATGGTATATCTAAATCGATAACTTAATTGGTTATGGCATCCGCACCGAACGTGGAACATTCCAGGTTCGATTCCAGACCCTGTAAGACTTCTTCGTGTTCGTTTCTCCTTGGGAATAATAATTGAGTAATTTAATTGGTGTCAATCTGGTATGATATGGGTGCTTCCATGAATGAAATAGATATTAATTAACTAAAGTTACATGTATTTTATTAAAGAATCCCATGACTTTCGATTAAAACCACATATCGTCTTCGCTATGCGTATCGCTTAAGTTCTCTTGAAGAAAGTAGATGGAGATAAAGGGACCTGAGAGTGATATTTCAGAAGTTGAAAGGTAAAAGAAGAGCTGAATATAGTTGAGATGAAAGGAAAGCATGAATTGAGGGAAACTATAGGAGAGACATCCGTGGAGATGAAAAAATCCAACTAGGGGAGGAGATGGAGAAGAAAATGGAAAAGTATTGGGTTGAAAGTAAATGGATCGGCCGTCATATATGTGGGGAGAGAGGGGAAAGAGAAGGCAGGCAAGGGAAGAGATGGCACGCTGAGATAAACACTGTAGTGGATCCGAAAGTAAGAAATTGGGTTCGGACGGAGACATCCACGTAAAAGGAAAATTTTCGGTGTAACATGATTAGCGACCTAAAAAGTATCTTTATGTGAATAACTTCCACTACAATACAGGGTTTTTACAACTAACATCGCCCAATAACTATATCACAATAATCAACTTCGTATATAAATTTATTTATCAGGTGTTATTTGTTGTTCCAAATTAAACAGATATAAAGTTGATTTATTGCTTAGTTCTAGACCTTTATTTTGCATAATTTTTTAAGTGTCTAAAAAAGCCGGAAGAGCTTTCAACATAATGATTATTTAATACTGATTCTTATTTAAGTCATTGAATATTGTTTTTGATTTTAAATCATGATACCTTTGATAATATGTATCGATTTTTCGAGAAATTAGACAAGTGAATTTGGTAAATATTTACGTTGCTAACAATAAATTTTTTTCTGCCACAATAGCTGTTTCGAAGCCGTTTCTCTTCCACATTTTTTTATATAGGTCTCTAAATCGGCGGCAACAATGAGAGTCAACTCAGTAACTACTGATAAGATTTAAAGTATCTAATTAATTCCGAAATAAATTATTGACGTTATTTATAATAAATGACGAACTATCGATCAGAATATGCAACATCATCATGTGAATAAGACACATCATAGTTTTAAGCCACCGAATAAATCAAGAACATTTGAAATCCGTTCACATTTACTAATTTTAGATAATGAAATGATAAAGCTTTGGACCTCAGAAAACGGAAAATCTCGTGTATTCTTGTATTGTAAACTTACCATAATTTTTAAAGGCACGGGTAGTTAGTAGAGCAATGAAATAATGTTATATTAAAGTAACGTGCTAAGCCTTCACAGGGCGTAGAAGAGGTAAACAATGTCGTTGGTCTGAATAGGAGAGTATGATATCAGTAATGAAACGACTATTGATATGATATGAGTTAAGCAGCATGTAACTGAACATTTTACGAAGCTCAAAAAGTGCTCACGTTGTAATTTCGGCACTCATCTCAGTCTTTTTAAGGTCTACAACAGAAATATATGCTTTGCGTTGCAGAGGATGTATTAATCTTATGTTATTTAGGGAGAACTACTAAACCAATAATAATAAGTTGAAACCACTAAACCGATACGAAACATCCTAAAGAACGCTTCGTGAAAGTATCCTTTTGATTCTGCTTTTTCCTTAACATTCAATGCTTAACTACAATTTAGTGATGAAAGCGCAGTTCATTTCTACTTACCCAATATCATTTCTTTTATTAATCGTAAATTTGATTAAATGAAAGTCGAAAGGGAAGCATGACGATAAAAAGTCGACAGAATGATAAAAAATGCTATCTAAAAAAGAACTATAAGAATGTGAATCATAAAACATGCCAAGAAACATAAAGAATATACTCTTTTGAACTAAACCAAATAAATAGTTTTCTCTTCAATTTGTCTCCAAAATTATCGTCTAAAAGTATTCTTTTAATTTTTTATTTCATAGAGTGGAGCCACTTCCTAGCAATTTATCACGTAAAGAAGAGAAAAGCGTACATTTTTTGGAGCTTGCAGTAAAAACAATGAAGGTTTCTTAGAAAGTAAGCAAGTTATTTTAAGTTAAACATTTTTCATTAGAGATGACTAGAAGACTCTTTCTCGCAGTAACATCTTAGATGTAAGGAGTATGGGTGCACAAACGTTTTTGCAAGCGGGTAACATTTCTTGCATATTTATTACTTTTGTGGACATGATAACTGATTACCTTCTTCGACAATTTTACAATTTTGAATAAAAGTATTGATATAGGTTTTTGGCCGGATAGAATTCTCAAATGGGCTCCATTTTGTTAACGTTGACTATTTTATAGTAAATATGATAGAGATTTAGCATAAAGTGAAGCAAATGTGTCTCGCAGATAACACCTAACATTTTATCGGTTATAGAGACAGAAAAATCTTGAAATTCAATCGCTATAGAAAATAGCGCTAATAAAAAATGTTCATGCAGCTTAATGCAATTCAATTGTTTTTACATTCTTTTAACGGACTTTGCAGGAAATGGGCAAGATGCAACATTGATTTTTTAAGATTCCCTCCTAGTATTCATTAATTTGGTCTTTTTGAGATAGCTTAAATTTAATCTAATGCATCAAAAATTGTTATCCCTGTTTTATTCATCGAGGCAACCTTCACAATTTCCATTCTCATTCCAAAACAAATTTTAGAAGAGTAAATATTGTATTTTCACATAAAAAATGTATACGTCCCGATAGTGATTTACTCGTCTCTATCTTCGCCAACTTATCTTAAACCCAAAACTTTCACAGTATTAAGCAGATATCAACAAAATTTATATCGCTTTTTCTAGCCTGCCTCTACTCTAGGTGAGTTACACAGTCATACGCTACACTGCTTGTCCCTCCAAAACGCTGCTTTAAACCGATGCCTTTCGGCTCAGGAGTGAGTTCTCTCTTGAAAGTTGCATTAAATTTTCTGTCTTAAGTTCTTCTCCATCTTAAAGCATAAGGAGTGAAGAGCAGAAAAGGATACCTTTGGAGGAATCGACCGTTTTAACTTCCTATGTAATCACAAAAAATAGTTCATGTCACGAATGTCCTCAACTATTTACTTAATTTAAACATTTAGCGAATAACATTATCTACGCCCCACGAAGTCGTGTTAGTAGCTAACAAGGCCTACTTGCCGTAAAAGCTTAGACCCCCAGTTATAAATCTTCCAGACAAGATAGTGAGACAAAAGGATCGAGTACTAGAACCAATGGATGAGCCCTGGGTCCTTATCGAGAGAAGATACGAAGGGGCATTAACAAAGTAAGTGAAGAGCCTTTTTTTAATACAAAAAATGGCAGAGAGAGGCAGAGAAACCGCGCACGGCTTTATAAAAAAGCACAGATAAGTAGAAGGAAAGGAATAAGATAAATGGAGGCGAGGTCGAAGGAAAGAAAGCGTGCGATATAAGCAAAAACGTAGGTGGAACGGAGATTTGAGACAAAATGTAGGGAAGGAGGAGGTGAGCAAAAAAAAAAAACATTTCTGCGACGTTTTATTTTAAATCCTCTTCGTTCGATGATATATTTTCGGGGATGGATGTTTCCATTATGCGACGCAAATGGCGCTGTAAACCAGACCTCTCCCATGAGTGATAACGGAAAGATACGTGCGAGGCTCGGAGACGCCTTGGGTGGCGAAAGATGGGGGAGTAAAGGCGCGAGGGGAGAATAAATGGAAAGTAACGCGGAAAACGCATCGCGCCATCACGGGGACCATCGCACCTTAATCTGGAGGTACTCGGGGACATCCTTACGCCTCAATCTCCGAACCTGAAAAACAGGTCGTAGAAAATGAGATGGCCTCAGCGAAAAAAAAGGCTATGCTCCAAGAATGCGATAGCATTTGATTGGCAACAGCTTAACGCTGCTCATGCATAGAGAAGGCTTCTTGGATGGAGACAGCGATACTCTATTCTAGACGAAAATTTCAAGAATATCAAGGTTGAGTTCGCGAACACTGCCTTCTCCTAGCTGGGTAAAATACACAGTTACTTGTGTTGGTTTTGTTGTTATTATTATTATTAGTTTTATTGATACGAACATAGTACAAAAAAACATAGTATGGGAACAAATGTAACTATTATGTAACGAGGCTCTTCAACCAATATGGTCAGGTCCTGATGATGGCTCACCGCCGGTAGTTCGTAATATATATTTGTGGAAATTACTAAGTGTTGGTCTTATTTCTTCATGATGTCTTTCCACGAAGTACGGCCAGAGATGATTGATTACAGTCACTAGTATAGTTCTATTTTTGTACTGCAGCATACACCTACATTCTTATCCCGAGTACCGTCAAACGGCCTCTGATAAAGAGTGAAAGCACCAATCTTTTTCTATTATTTTTATTAAATATACATATACTGTATTTTTTTTTGTATCTTCATTTTATGATGGGAAAAATGACTATTTCAATGACGACTACATGTGTTCTCACGTTTTACATTTTTTACCCATCGTTGAATTTGCTGACGTAGCTGGGGATTCTCATAATATAAATTACGCATTCTAAGAAAGTGAGGTCTCAAAATTTATAAAATAATTATATCAAACCTCTAGTTTTCATGGATCGAGATCATGATGGGCTATCTTAGAGTATTAGCCTTTCCATAATTATGAAGAATTTTAGAATACGTTCCACACCTTTGAGTTATTTTTAAAGAAACATTTTTCTGCGATACTAAAATATACATCCCAGGCATCCAAATTTCTGAGAAATCCCTAACAATTTCTTTATTTTTTCTATAATCTTCTCAAAAGTATTTTATTCCTTGAGAAAAACATTGACCTACCGATTATATTGAACTTTCTAGATAAAATCTGTTTTTCACACCTTAAATTTTAAAATAAATGGTTAGGTATTTGTGAAATAAAATGCTTATAAAGTATATTTCTACGTAATGGTAAATATTTTCTTTATAAAATAACTTTGATTCCTTCACGAACAACGCAGAGCACTTCCGAATACAGGAAATAAATAATTTTGTTAGCACGGAATTGTAATTTTTGAGTTACTCGTGCATTTCTGGGGCTCAAATCAGAGTCGAATGATTAAGCAACGCGAACAGAGAAAGATCTCGTCTTCCAATGAAGACAGAAGATCTGTTGAGCGTCGATCGTAAATTCTTGCATTTCCAGACTCGTGCATCAAGTGTTCCATTTAACGGTGGGACGCTCTAAGATTACCGAACGCTCCAAGAATACCGGCCTGGCTCTCAGCAAAATGCAAACAAAGTCACTGTGAAATCATGCGGAATTGATTAAGCATCCTGGAACCGCTCCTCTCAATTCAAACTCTACATCTCCATATCGCAGAAAGGTAAAAAATCACAACCGCTTTTAAGCCGACCATCCCCGAGAGACTAAGAGTTAAATAAACCACGAAGCAAGTAATTGCAATGACGACTTTGATGAATACAACGGACAAAAATAACAAAGAACCATTTTTATGAGACCTAAAACTTTCCAGTCCTCTCCGAATACATCATGTCCAAACGTCGAATTCTCATGGGGTGAATAAATCTCTCAAAGTTTTTGACCAATAATAACGCTTCGTCCGATGAAAATGTCCCTCTATTTTACCCTGTGACTTTGAAGTATTACATCCTACGAATTTAACTTTTACTCGCAGTTAACTAGAAATTCCAAACAATTTTTAAGGGCCACTAACGCAAGATTCTAAACAGAGGCTAAATTAGCGTATTGCCCGGCTGACTAAAATCTTTCGGTATTCTCAGTAATTGTTGAGACTCCAAAGGGATTCTGTGACTTAAATGTTTGACATATTTTAGTAATAATTTTATGATCTATATTTTGATCATTATATTACACAATTAAAATAAACCTCAAGATATATCGTTATCTTAGGTAGTATCATATTTCCTCAGTGATTCTCCACGTAACACCATGAGCAAAGCGGTCCCATAACTACAAGAATGGGGAAAGTTATCGCATAAATATGTACACAAACTACGAAAATAATCTGAGTATTTTGAAATGCTCTTAGTAATGAAATTCAATTAAAGTTACTGCGCAACATCAAGGGAAAATATCCAGTGTCGCGAGGGTGGATTCAGCCTTTCGACTTTCACACCGCCTCATTGGCTTTTGTAGTCAACAATAAAACTTCTGCCTATTGATTAAGTTAGTTCCCAATTTTTTCATGACGTTGGTTCAATATGATGAGCTCCATTGGGAATAACCCCTTGGATCGCTTTCACTCAGGGAGAAGGCGCTACGCACATGGATATTCTTGCTTTAATCGATTCTATTGTTACTTCATGGTATAATACTGAGAAGTAATGGTATTTTGAATAATTTAAAGGTTTTAATTAATTAAATCTTAACTCAATTAACTAATCCACCAATATTGACTATATAAAAACAACATTAACTGCCTCAGGAAAATTTGATGATGTTTTTAACTGGACAGGATGCTAGCTTAGAAAAACTTACTCCCTGACAAATATACACCGAAAGGCCTTTCGCCGATCATTAAGTTTCACTGATAAAATAGTCTGATTACAGTTCTTCAATGGATTTATTTCAAGGAATTGATATTTCGGTAATAGAAGTTCAAACTCGAAGCTATTTCATATATGTAGGATTCAAAATCTGTAGGTTTCCAATTCATTAAAAAAATTAATAACAATAATCGTTAATACCAAGCATATAGCGTATTCCGGAAACAGTATCAAAGAAATGAATGTGAAACGAATGATAAGATGGATACTAAAGAATTGGATTACGAGAATACAATTAGGAAAAAATATACAAAAAGTACGATCATGAACTCCTCAAGAAGTTTATAAAAAACTGTAAGAAGGTT
This sequence comes from Ladona fulva, assembly GCA_000376725.2. Lineage (NCBI taxonomy): Eukaryota > Metazoa > Arthropoda > Insecta > Odonata > Libellulidae > Ladona > Ladona fulva. Next base: position 118,953 of record KZ308423.1, on the reverse strand, counting down.
ATCATTTTGACGTAATGAATACAACTTTAAAATTAAAATCATAACAATCAACAATATTAATGGCATAAGTCAAGCTCAAGCATACCTTGCAACTCTAAATGTCTCCACTACGCCATTTTCAAAAATTATAGTTTTGTATAGAACAATAATTTCTGCAAACAGTACAACAGTAAGTATGAACATCTTGTGTACTAACTTTCACTACCAATAAGCTACAAAACTACCATCTCCGATACGTGCAAGCTCGCATCTTTTGTAAGTTGACTTTTTATAGTTAAACAAATTACTTGGGTAAAGCCTTAACCATGTATGTATAGAACTTAATTTAACAGAAGATAATTAAATATGATTATTAAAATAACCCTCTATAAATCCCGAAGAATGAACGAGAATTTCAACACAACTAATAAAATGATCAATTTATTCTATCAGCGAATACCCATTTAAACAGTAATTTCTCGTAAATCCTACCTAGTCTATCAAAGTAAAGCGACTTCTTTTAGGACAACCTCAGAAATAGGATGTCTTCGCCCCTGACAAAAAGGAAATGAAACTCACATTATAAAAATTGTATTTTACTCATTTCCGGAAAGCAAAAACGCCATCCCAACACATTCTCTTTAATGGACTCCTGCGGAATACACCTCGTTCGGTAAAATATTCATGGCTGTAAATCCAGGCTTATGATGATTTTGGCAAAATATATCATCGCCTTAAAATTCGAATGACTCGTTACACTAATACTCCTCGCGTATCTTCCTTTCATTTTACCAAGAAACCCCTTTCACTTCTTCTGCCTATTTCCCTTGATCCCTCTCTCCCCCTCCGTTTCTCTTTGCCGCATGAACAAAAGCCTCTTTTACGTCTATCTCAACGGCCCATCCCTCGAGCCTCACTCGGATGTTACTCTATATTCTCCTCTTCTAATACGGTTACTGATATGCTTAACTTCTTCATTGCTAACTTTTCTGAGCAATACATGGAATAATAACATTTAGCTATAACGTTAACTAAATCGGAACTATGGCTAGAAAAAAATATTTCCCCTTTTATATGACTAAAATCGAATTTGACATACGATACCCACGAGTTTATTAGTAAGATAAATTTCATTCATTAAAAATAAAGGAACGGGAACAGAAAACCGATGTAGTGAAATACTCATTTATTAACAGGGGTATAAGGGAATGGAATGCTTTACCTGGAGAACTTCTCATCCCAATGCCTAAAAACATTAAAATCTTCAAAGCAAAAATTAAAAGCTGCTAATTTCTATGTTTGTTCTTATGTTGCATGTTCATTATGTAATGTATTTTAACTTAAGTCTCTTGAACTCGACTATGTATAACTTATATGTATATATGTGTATAGACACTGCAAAATATGGTATGTGGGAAAATTAATTTCAACTTTATGTATGTATGTTTATTCAGATGTATTGTATGTATATATTAATTGGTTGTATTGAATGTGTACTGTCTACGGGAGGTTTTTGGAGGGGTTTTCCTCCCGTCTTTGGGCGAATGCCG